>BCNH02000006.1:17125093-17158589 GCA_001662345.2 Metrosideros polymorpha var. glaberrima | reverse complement strand
ACTGGTCAAATGAATTAAATTGGCATAAATGCAATAAGTTTAGGACTCAATTGAAAAAAAAAAGGTTTAGAACTGAATTGGCACAATTGCAATATAATTGCAATAGGTTTAAAACTTTTTTGATAATTTTTCCCATTGCAGGATATAGTTGAGGGTGTGTTGAGAAAGCTAAGGAGAAAAAGCTTGGTTGTTGCTCATGGAACAGTTCGTTCTGTGATGGGTGTAGTGCCAAAAGAGTCAGAATATGCCGTGAGCTGAGTTGCGCTTGACAACCACTATCGTTACGTATGCTGTGGGAAGTGCATCTTCGCCACCAAGAAGGTGATCAGTCGGCATATGGTTTTGTTAGTTAAAAGGGTGGTTAAGCGATCTCAGTGGTTCACAAAGTCTAGCCAACATGAGTCACAGATACCTAACGGAACTATTCTTTACTCTGTGCCCTAAAATTGTTTTGATTAATTCAACTCTTGAAGCGCACGCGAGCTTTGAGCATTTAGAGCTTGTGGAGGGGCAGCGTTTTACGTACTTGGTTGCTGGTAATGTAGAAGGCTAGTGGTTGTACTTATGAAGTATAAATCTTCATCTATGTTGTCGTTGCGATATTTTGGAAGAACTTCAGCAGATGTACTAACTGGATATCACGACGGACTATCGCTTGGATTATCATAGTTTACACTTGGATATCACCGGACGACATACTTGGATATTGGCAAGTTTTACGCTTGGATATTACTAGAGTGGCATATATCTTCGGTAGTTGAATATTACCAGAGCTCGATTTATGCCTGAAATTAGACTTATTCTACGATCTTCAAGTATATTATTATGAGATAATTTATCTCACTACCTCACCGATAGTGATATGGTTTGGATTCCCATTCTAGAAGATTCGACAGACTATCAACCAAAGATTATTTATGCAAAATACTATGCTAGATATCTTAGTTGATTATCAATCAACTTGAAGACAAAGTTCTTTCTAAATTAAAGAACTCTACTTTTGAAAACCAAGATTTGATTGTATGAGCAACCAAATCTATGGGGTCTCCGATTTATCAACCTCAACGGCTACTAGTTCCTCTCATCAATTGTCCAATGACTAAATTGGAGATTGATCCTCATGAAGATTGTTCAACGGGAAGTTGCGAACAGTGAGGAGTATAAAAGAAGAATAAGGCATCGAAGAGAGAGAGATCACGAGAGCAAATTCCAAAGTTGAAAGAGAGCTTCACACATACTTTGGTCTTCATTTGAGCTCACATATTGTAATCAATTGAGAGATGTTGACTGATCTCAGATCGTGCTAAAGCTTGAATATTAGCAAGCACTTGCTTTGTGAAGAAGCGCTTGAATACAGGCATCACACTCGTTTGTAATCTCTTGTTGATTGATTAGTGGAATCCAGCTAGTAGGCTGTCAGCGTGGAAGAGTAGACGTAAGCTTACAACAAAGTCGAGCCACTATAAACTCAGTGTGCAGTATCTCCTATCCCTCTACTCATATTCATAATTTTTTTAATAGAACATTGCACTGAACTACTTGGATATTACCTGAGTGCTGATAATATTCATACTATGTTTTTCTAAATCAACTTGATTTTTTAATTTCCGCATATTTTAGTCTAAATCCTTGAAATCACCTATTCACCCTCCTCTAAGTGATACTGCTAGCGATGACATAGGTCATAAGTAAATTTGAAAAACTCTAATTTCATTCCCATGTGTCCAAGGTGATTTTGCGAAATAGGATCTAAACAAGTTTAACTAGAAAAGAAAAGGATTTACATAGTCAAACTTACTATTGTTCTTATTAAAATATATTTCAATGACCAAAAGCAAATTCAGTGGACATGAACTTTCGTTCCATTAGCACGCCCATATAGGAAAAAAAATGAAGCATGCTACATTAATTATACACAAAATCTTTCTGATTAAGTATCTATATCATTACCATGATTATGGTACTCGAAGTCCCTCTCTCCCCAAACAAAATGGTAAAGACAATAGACAACCCACCGAAAGAAAGGCATCATTAAACAAGGGCTCACGCTCACCACTTTTATGAGGAAAACGACCCACCACTGTCCTCCATGGATGTGCATTAACTGCAACTTAGATTATAGATTTGTTGTACTAGGGGGATAATAAGAAAATGTGTTAATGGAAAGACGTATAAATTTTTTATGATGTCAAAAAAAAAAAAATCCCCTTTAGGTGAACAAACCTCGGCTACTGAAGTATCTCGCTAGTCTGGGAGACCAGATTAGGTACAAGGCAAACGTCACATATATGCTCAAACTATAGAATTATTTATGTATTTATGTCATGAACTTAATTTGTAAACATAAATTAGCTTCTTGATCATTAAATTAATCCCGAGTTTAGTTAGTTCTTGTTGCAATCGAAGTGAGGGAGCCAGTAATTAAAGAGAGTGGTGCCATGTTTGGATAGACTTTTACTTTTTACCATTTTCATAATCCAAATCGTGCTACCGATGCATTTTGACTTTTTCTTAACTCATTACACCCGCAATATTTTCAATAGCACAAATTTCGACATGTAAATTCATATACAATTTTTTCATAATATTTGACAGGAAAGCAAGAAGTAGTTGGAGCATAAACAACGCGCGAAATGGAGAGGAAAGGCAGACTAAGATGGCACGACGTACATCGATGAGCTGTTAATTAATTGCATGGTACTTGATAAGCCGATGTTATATCATGAAATGAATTCCTTTAGCAGAAGGTGATGAGTTAGGAGTGCTTATGAAAGCGTCACCACATAGGTCATGCTGATTTTAATTACAATGATGTTAAAGTCAACTGCAATATCTTTCTCTTTATAGGTAATGCTAGTGAATAAACCAAAGTGCAGTAGCCCCATGTTGAGAAGATCATGTGAGATTCGAATTGGGGATGCATGTTCTCTGAATGGTCCCCTTCTTTTCATCATTAAAAATCATTCTTATGGACATGTTGTCTAGGGTATGGCTAGAAGTTGTAGGTCAATATATACACCACAAAAAATAATTTTTTAATATATCATGCGATCTGTGTTAAGTACATTTGTTAACCATAGCTTGGCATTAATATCTGATTTTACTACTTCCCTCGAACAATTATAATAAAGAACAAAGTTGTTGCTTGCGCTATTATATATACACACACAAATGGAGCTGGGAAAATGATCAAAACAGTCCTAAACCTATTGCAATTGCGCCAATTTAATCCTAAACCTTTTGCATTTGTGCCAATTCAGTCTATTGGGCTGACTGGCACTGATGTGGCACGCCGGTAGGCCAAAATAATAATTTTTAAATAATTTTTAATTTTTAATTTTCTTTCTTCTTAGACTTCTTGCTTGTGGTCGGTGAGGGTTGTCGGAGCTCGCCGGCCACTGGGTGAGGGCAGCCTCGCCCACGACTGGCGAGGCCATGGCCACCCTCGCTTGCGATCGAGCCTCGTGACCCATCGTCGGCTGACCAAACCAACAACCAAACAATAAGAGAAAGGATAGTACGCTGGGTTAGAATCTGACTAAGGATTTTTGTTGTATAGGTGGTGGGGACGTCCTCACGTAGTCGATGATGCAGACCCATCACGATGAATCGCGAGGCGAGACACTGGCAAGGTTGCCCTCGCGCGCCTTGTTGTGCGAGGACCGCGACCCTTGCTCAGTGGTTGGCAAGCTCTAGCGACTCTCGCCCGCGACAAAAAAGAAGTCCAAGAATAAAGAAAAAAATTCAAAAAAAAAATCAAAAAATTACTATTTTGGTCGATCGCACGTGCCATGTCAGCGCTAGTCAGCCAAATGGACTAAACTAACACAAATGCAAAAAGTTTAGGATTGAATTGGCAAAAAAGAGTCTAGGATTGAATTGATACAATTACAATAGGTTTAGGATTGTTTTGATAATTGTCCTAAATGGAGCAATATGATAGGTTGAACTTACGCGTCGGAACTAGTTCCCCAATTTTTGGAATTTAGAACCTAAAATCTATCATGCATACCTTGGAACCTAAAATCTACCTTATCACAGGTTTCAGGGTTTAACCAGGTTCCAATTATATTCTTTCTTGAATGATTGCAGTGAATCATCACCTTTAATGACCACCATTTATTGTTACAATCCACTAACCACAACTCATATTTAGACACAAAAAAAATATGAAACATTAACAAAGTAAAATGCTTAGTTATGAATATCGCCAGAAATGGAGCTTAGACTAGTGGTTTTAGATTACATATTCATCATCGGACGCAATGGAAGACTGCAGGATTGCGCGAAGACATAGAACAAGAAAAACACAAATACTTGTTCTAGGTTCCAGGTGAAATTTGGAACTTACTTATCGGAATCGGTTCCCAAATTTTTGGAACTTGTAACCTACTCTATAGACTCTGAAACTTGGAACTAGACTAGTTTTCATCGGTCCGGTTCTCCGATTCTCAATTTTACTTTGAAACCATGCTCACTCCTAGACACATATTCACGCAAGAGAGCCAAAATAGGATCTCTTCGTTGAGGGTAGAGCAACGAAGAGAAATAAAATCAAGATTAGGAGATCGTCCGCCAATGACTCCATCATAATATCTCCATTATCTTGAAACTTGGGCAGTTAAAAAGCATGTATTAAGGAGAGATTTGGAAGACCCATAATTAGACCAATCAACCTCTTTAATCAGTGGGGAATCATCCACACTAAAAAGACATATAGAGATGAACAAGGCTGATTCCCTGAAAAAACAGACCCTTAATTTTAGATTCAGACCTAATTCTATTCTGAACTTTTTTTTGTTTCATAAAACACCTCTAACTTTCACTCTAGTCCCAAATTTATCCTCGTTCAAAAATCGCCACCGATTTCTTCAATATTATCAACATTATTGTTCCTTACAAGATGAGAGCGTTGATGAAAACGAGGATTCTAATAGATGTCGATAATTCTAAGTAAACTAGAGGCAATTTGAGACTAGAGTGAAAGTTGGAGATTTTTTATGAGATAGAAAAAAATCAAAACAGAATTAAGACTGGACCTAAAGTTTGGATTATTCATTTATTTATTTAGAGAATTAGCCCGGGACAAACATAGAGAAGACACAGGGAGGCTCAACACATGGTATGAAAAAAGGAGAGGAAAAGCTCTAGAGAAGTAAAAGAAGAAGAGAGCTTCTTCCCCTGTCGTTCTCGAATTCCTTGCAGCTACCTTGGCGATCTCCAGCAAAACACCAACCCGCGCCAAGCACACCCAAACCAGTCGGTGGCTAGACTCCGAGCAGCTTCTATTCACACAATAAATACTTTAGTTAGCACGTGATAAAAATGATAAAAATCAGTAAAAAGTTAACAGCAAATTTTTTTCCCTAAGTTTAAATTAAACATAATATAAAAGGTACATGTCAGCCTCAACACACATAGGGGTCAGCATGGTCGGGTGGGCAGTTCTTGCCATAGAACCAGAAACCGCCCATTAAGAACTGATTTCGAAAAATTAGAATCGGGAACTGTCTGTTGATGCCATGGATCCACTTGGGAACCGAACCACCGATCCGATACCTACATGGGTCCATAAAACTAGTCCTGCTAGGCAAATGGAAGCAACCTAGAGTGAGAAAGGGAGGCGATGAACGGCTATAGGCGCGACCGTGAGTTGAGGCTGTGAGTCGAGAGATAGAGACGGAAGCGGAGAGACAAAGGTGAAAGTGAGACACTAAGAATCTGAGACGAGAGAGTAGTGACCGATGTGAGAGTGAGAATGATATGATATGAGCGAGTTTATTGCTATTTTTTACTATCCCCAGATACATACATGGCTTCTGCTAACCGTGGGAATGGAGAAGTCGGCAGTTCCAAATCCATTTATGCCTTCAGCAATTCATCTATTTCCATTGATTGGCTTGGTAGAGAAATGCTTGAAATGATATTGCGAGATCGGGTGGAACATGATGAGGATAGAGTACATCTTGCATCCTTTTAGAATGAAAATATACCGGTCCGAGTGGGCAGATAGGCGGTTCCACACCTGGAACAGGGAACTGAATCGGTACCTAACGGTTCCAAGAAATTGGAACCAGGACCGGTTCTCATAGGAACCACTGGTTCTTGGGTGGTCTAGTCCGATGGACGATTTGGACGGTTCTTGGTTCCTTTGTACACATATAGACACACATGCACTAATTAACTTGGCCAAGGAAAAAGAAACGTTCATAGTTTTTTAAGACAATGGATAATGTGATAAGTATTGTAACATGAATATCATCTCGGCCAAGGGAAAAAAACTTTGATATAAGCTAGTCAATAATCCTCTTCCACTCCAAGCAAGGAGGGGAGGCTACATTTTCTCAACTCGAATTGAGAATTTCTCTCCCAATCTAATTTGTGAGTATTTTATTGTTTTTATCTTCTTCTTTTTACTGCAGAAGCTCACCAAATGACATCGTTCGTGCTTATAAGAAGGTTTGACTTTAAAGGTTAGTCTTAACCTATCTTCTGCCTTGACTGCTATTTACATCATAAGATTACATTTCCTAGTACATATATCGATGAGTGGATACATATCTGTTCAGATGCATGACTTGAATTCCTAAATTTCAATCAATCCCGATTGTCAGGATCAGAATTTCGATGTGATAACAAATGCAGTTGGTCTCGCAGCGGCCGTTCTTGGTGATAAATTCTACTGGTGGATTGACCCCACTGATGCTATTTTGCTTGCAATTACACCATTACCAATTGGTCTAGAACAGTCATGGAAAATGCAGGCACGTCTTATTACGTCATCTCCATCCTCCTCAACCTATACCTTGCAGGTATTAATTAACCTAGACAATTGCGAAAGTGGATTGAAAAGCCTTTAAATAGGAAAAAGAAAATATCGTGGACGGTTGGCATCTCTAGAAATTTTGCGGAAACTAACTTATTTGGTGATAAAACATCCTCAAGTCGAGCGGATCAGCACTGTCCGTGCTTACACCTTAAGTGTGCTTTATTTTGTGGAGGTGAGTCCTTCAATACAATCACTTTCTTTTGTCTTTGAGAGCCATGGATAGCTCCACTTGTGTCTTTGGATTCCGCCACTACGTCGGAGTTTTGTTAAATGGTGGTGAATTTGATGAGTGCTGGTTTGTCGACTGAATTCATCAGACTTTTGACTTACTATGTTTTAGTTTAGCGTTGTTTGAACTGAGTTGATCCTTGATGGATTGATTGTTTAGCAAAACGTCGACTCGTTTTGCTTTCAATTTCTTGGTGAATAAATTGGTTTATGATTGTGATTAGGTCGATATCGAACTTCCAGAGGAGTTGCCGTTGAAGAAGCCCACAAGATTGGGGAGACTCTCTAGAAAAAACTTGAGAAGCTCCCAAATGTTAAGCGGACATTTGTTCATCTCTATTTCGAATGCGAACATAAACCATAGCACAATGTCATGAACCAGCTTCCAAACAACAACAAGGGTCGATGCTCATTTTGGACACGAAAAAAGCTTAGTTGACCGTAGCTTTACTCTACGGTGTAGTATTGACCTCATCATTTCCCAAAGAAACTGGACCCAAATGAATATCCAAGCATTATAGATATTCGAAGAAGAATCGTAATCTCATGGGGGTTAATCAAGGGAGTTTGCAATCTAGCTGTAAAAGCTAGATTGTACAACTGGGGAGACCCTCTAGACAAAGCTTAAGAAGCTCTTAGATGTTGAGCAGGCATTTGTTCATCTCTATTTTGAATGCGAACATAAACCAGAGCACAATGTTGTGAATCGACTTCCAAACAACAAGGGCCGATGCTCATTTTGGATACGGAAGAAGTTTAGGGTGCGTTTAAAATTCATTTTCTTCTAGAATTTTGATTCTATAAAAGAATGAGAAATTATGTTTACCAAACGTGCCCTCATTTTACTTATGCTTTTGGCAAGTTTATCAAACGGTGCATGAGGATCGATGACCGGCAGCAGTTATTGCTTGGCTTGACCCAGGGTTGGCCAAGCTCAGCCGAGTGACGGCGAGTCTCGACCTCGCCTGGTTCGGCCTCGACGGAGCGACGGCCGAGCTTGGTGTCGTCTGGGCTGACCTAAGCTCGGCCAAGCTCAGCCTTGCTCCACCTAGCTTGACCGATAGCAAGGTCGGCCTCGCTTGGGGGCCGACCCAGGCTCGGTCGAGCTCAATGTGGCCTGGGTCGGTTCAGGCGACGGCGAGGCCGACCTCGCCGTCGCTTGAACTCGGTAGATCTCGGCCTCGCTTGGGTTGGCCCCCACGCGAGGCGGAGCTTGCTTGGGCCGAGCCAAGAGACGTCGAGCTCGGCATTCGAGCTTGACCGAGCGAGGGTGTGAGGATCTGTGTTTTGGTTAGGAAAAGAGGGGAAAATATTTCGGACTTACAAATTTGACACTCGAAACGGCGATTTGAGTGGTGGCGACGGAGGCGGTGGAAGTTCAATTTTAGGTGGAGTTGAAGTTCTTCGGTGCAGGCAAGAAGAAAGAAGAAACAAAGGAGAAGGAAAAGAAGTGAAGAAATTGGGAAAGAGAAAGAAGAGTGTGAGAAATGAGGAACACATAGGGAAGAATGAATTCTGAAAAGAATTACTTCTGGCCGTGAGAATCGTTTCTTTATCAAACACAATTCTCATTCAGAAGTAGAAAACGGTTTCGGAAGTAATTCTTTACCAAATGCATTTTTTCTCTAGAATTACTTTTGGAGTAGAATTAAAAATTCTGAAAAGTTATCAAATGCACCATTAGTTGACCGTAGCTTTACTCTACGATACAGTCTTGACCTCATCAATTCCCAAAGAAACTGAACCTAGATGGATAACAAAACATTGTATATATTCAAAGAAGAATCGTAATCTTATTGAGGTTAATCGAGTTTACAATCCAGCTGTAAAAGCATTAATTGAAACCTATTTAACATACAAAGCCAAAGTAAAATGCATATTAGCTGGTCTCACTTCTTGGGGAACCACAACTAAGCATATAATTGTAGTCTATGTAACATACAAACCCAAAGGGATATGTATATGGGCTTGTCTCACCTCTTGGGGAAACCACAGCCAATCATATAATTGAAGCCTATGTAACATGCAAAGCCAAAGTGAAATGCATATGAGCTTGTCTCATCTCTTTGGGGAAGCCACGTCCAAGCATATAATTGAAACCTATGTAATATACAAAACCAAATTGAAATGCATATGGGCTTGTCTCACTTCTTGGGGAAGTCACGACCAAGCATATAATTGAAACCTATGTAACATACAAAGCTAAAGTGAAATGCATATGGACCTGTCTTACCTTTTGGAAAAGCCACGACTAAGCATATAATTGAAACCTATGTAATAAATAAAGCCAAAATGAAATGCATATTGGCTTGTGTCACCTCTTGGGGAATCGAATGCCAAGCATATAATTGAAACCTATGTAACATACAAAGCCAAAATCAAATGTATATGAGCTTGTCTCACTTCTTAGGGAACCGATGGCCAAACATAAAATTGAAGCATATGTAACATATAAAGCCAAAGTGAAATATATATGGGCTTGTCTCACTACTTGGGGAACTCACGGCCAAGTATATAATTGAAACCTATGTAACATACAAAGCCAAAGTGAAATACATATGGGCTTGTCTCACCACTTGGAAAACTATAACCAAGCATATAATTGAAACCTATGTAATATACAAAGCCAAAGTGAAATACATATGGGCTTGTCTCACCACTTGGAAAACTATAACCAAGCATATAATTGAAACCTATGTAATATACAAAGCCAAAGTGAAATGCATATGGGCTTGTTTCACCTCTTGGGGAAACCACGGCAACCTATGTAACATACAAAATCAAAGTGAAATGCATATAGGTTTATCTTACCTTTTAGGGAAGTAATACAAAGCAAAAGTAAAATACATATGGGCTTATCTCACCTCTTGAAAAAGCCACGACCAAACATATAAGTGAAGCATATGTAACGTACAAAGCCAAAGTAAAATTCATATTTGCTTGTCTCACCTCTTGGGGAAGCCACGACCAAACATATAATTGAGGCCTATGTAATATACAAAACCAAAGTGAAATACATATAGGTTTGTCTCACCTCTTGGGGAAGCCACGATCAAGTATATAATTGAGGCCTATATAACATATAAAGCCAAAGTGAAATGCACATGGGCCTGTCTCACCTTTTGTAGAAGCCACGGCCAAGCATATAATTGAGGCCTATGTAACATCCAAAGCTAAAGTGAAATACATATGAGCTTATCTCACCTTTTGAGGAAGCCACGACCATCATATAATTGAGGTCCATGTAACATAAAAAGCTAAAGTGAAATGCATATGAGTTTGTTTCACCCCTTGGGAAAGCCACGACCGAGCATATAATTAAGGCCTATGTAACATATAAAGCTAAAGTAAAATGTATATGCACTTGTCTCACCTCTTGGGAGCATATAACTAAAGCCTATCTAACATACAAAGCCAAAGTAAAATGCATATTGGCTTGTCTTACCTCTGTGAGAAACCACGGTCAATCATATAATTGAAGCCTATGTAACATACTAAGCCAAAATGAAATGCATATTGGCTTGTCTCACATCTTGGGAAAATCATGGCTAAGCATATAATTGAAGTCTATGTAACATACAAAGCCAGAGTGAAATGTATATGGGCTTGTCTCACTTCTTGGTGAAACCACGACTAAGCATATAATTGAAACCTATATAATATACA
Source organism: Metrosideros polymorpha var. glaberrima (assembly GCA_001662345.2). NCBI lineage: Eukaryota > Viridiplantae > Streptophyta > Magnoliopsida > Myrtales > Myrtaceae > Metrosideros > Metrosideros polymorpha. The sequence goes on along the minus strand of BCNH02000006.1, from coordinate 17,147,866 downwards.
AAACCAAAGTGAAATGCTTATGAGATTGTCTTACCTCTTGGGGAAACAATACAAAGCCAAAGTGAAATGCATATTGGCTTGTCTCACTTCTTGGGGAAAGCACGACCAAATATATAATTGAGACCTATGTAACATACAAAATCAAAGTGAAATGCATATTGTCTTGTCTTACCCCTTTGGGAAGCCACAATCAAATATATAATTATGGCCTATGTAACATACAAAGCCAAAGTGAAATGTATATGAGCTTATCTCATCTCTTGATGAAACCACGGTCAATCATATAATTAAAGCCTATGTAACATATAAAATCAAAGTGAAATGCATAAGGGCTTGTCTCACCTTTTGGGAAAATCACGGCCAAGCATATAATTGAAACCTATGTAACATACAAAACCAAAGTGAAATGCATATTCGCTTGTTTCACCTCTTGGGGAAACTATGATCAAGCATATAATTTAAGCCTATGTAACATACAAAGCCAAAATGAAATGCATATGGGTTTGTCTCACTTCTTGAGGAAGCCATAACAAAGCATATAATTTAAGCATATGTAACATATAAAGCCAAAGTGAAATGCACATGGTCTCACCTCTTGAGGAAGCCACGACCAAACATATAATTGAGGCCTATGTAACATACAAAGCAAAAGTGAAATGCATATGAGCTTGCCTCATCTCTTGGGGAAGCCACGGTTAAGCATATAATTGAGGTCTATGTAACATACAAAGCTAAAATGAAATACATATGGGCTTGTCTCACCCCTTGGGAAACCTTGGCCGAGCATATAATTGAGACTTATGTAACACACAAAGTTAAAGTGAAATACATATGCGCTTGTCTCACATCTTGGGGAAATCACGTCCAAGCATATAATTGAAACCTAAGTAACATACAAAGGCAAAGTGAAATGCATATGGGCTTATCTCACATCTTGAGAAAACCACGGCCAAACATATAATTGAAGAGTATCTAATATACAAAGCAAAAGTGAAATACATATGAGCTTATCTCACCTTTTGTGGAAACCACAGCTAAGCATACAATGGAAATTTATGTAACATACAAAGTCAAAGTGAAATACATATGGGCTAGTCTCACCTCTTGGAGAAATCACGACCAAGTATATAATTGAAGCCTATGTAACATATAAAGTCAAAGTGAAATGCATATGGTCTTGTCTTACCTCTTGGAAAAATCACGACGAAGCATATAATTAAAGCCTGTGTAACATATAAAGCCAAAGTGAAATGCATATAGACTTGTCTCACCTTTTGGGAAAATCGCTACTAAGTATATAATTGAAGTCTATGTAACATACAAAGTCAAATTGAAATGCATATGGACTTGTCTCATCTCTTGGGGGAAACCACGACTGAGTATATAATTGAAGCCTATGTAACATACAAAGCTAAATGCATATGGATTTGTCTCATCTCTTGGGGACATCGTGACTAAGCATATAATGAAAACCTATGTAATATACAATGCTAAAATGAAATGCATATGGGCTTGTCTTACCTCTTGGAGAAGCCACGACTAAGCATATATTTGAAGTCTATGTAACATATAAAGTCAAAGTGAAATCCACATTGGCTTGTCTCACCTCTTGGGGGAATCATGGGTAAGCATATAATTGAAGTCTATATAACATACAAAGTCAAAATAAAATGCATATGTGGTTGTCTCACCTCTTGGGGAAATTACGACTAAGCATATAATTGAAGGCTATGTAACATGCAAAGCCAAAGTGAAATGCATATGATCTTATCTCACCTCTTGGGGAAACCACAGCTAAGCATATAATTGAAACCCATGCAATATAGAAAACTAAAGTGAAATGCATATGAGCTTGTCTCATCTCTTGGAAAAACCATGGCTAATCATATATTTGAAGCCTATGTAACATACAAAGCCAAAGTGAAATGGATATGGGCTTATCTCTCCTCTTGGGGAAACCACAATTAAGAATATAATTGAAACCTATGTAACATACAAAGCCAAAGTGTATTGCATATGAGCTCATCTCTCCTCTTGGGAAAATCGATACTAAGCATATAATTAAAACCTATGTAACATACAAAATCAAAGTAAATGCATATTGGCTTATCTCACCTCTTGAAAAAACCACGACTAAGTATATAAGTGAAGGTTATGTAACGTATAAAGCCATAGTGAAATTGATATTGACTTGTCTTACCTCTTGGGAAACCACGACAAAGCATATAATTGAAGCCTATGTTTACCTGGTTTTGTCAACATTTGAAACCAAAGTAAAATGCATATTGGCTCATCTCATATCTTGAGAAAACCACAATTAGTCATGCTCTAATACCCTTCTCCTTATCTTCTCTTTTGAACCAAACTAGAGCTCGAAGGGAACATGTCCTTTTACTTTCTATCTTGATATGTACACCACAATTCTGGAAGATGCACCTAATGTTCGCCTTCTTAATTTTCCTTCGAGAAAGGTTAGATATATTAAGATGGGTCTATGAATTTGATAATCCAACTCTTGTGACAGGCTATAACATGTCTTGTAGCTAAGTGAGGAGCCATAATTAGCACCCAATTAATGATGGTCTGTCTTTTCATTAAGCATGCCAAGCTTTGTAAATCGATTTTGATATGTATCCGATTTCTTTCTTTTTCTAGTGATTGACTTATTCCATACCTAACATATTGTTCCACATCCTAGTGTGGGCTAGAGTTTTGCTCACTGGTTCCAACACGCTTGTGGTTCTTGGCCTGTAGAGATATATTGTACACTTACTTGAAATTCCATTAATTAATTAAGAATGTGTAAATTAATTCAATTTCCTTTGAATTACCTATGCCAATTATATTATAAAGGGTTAATACCATGAAAAACCCTAAACTGGTACGCCTGTGACAAATTTACCCCAAACTATTTTTTTGACCACGAAAAACCTCAAACTGATACACATGTGACAAATTTATCCCAAACTATTTTTTTGACCACGAAAAACCCCAAACTGGTACACATGTGATAAATTTACCCCAAACTAATTTTTTGACCACGAAAAACCTCAAACTGGTATATTTGTGACAAATTTACCCAAAACTGGTACATTTGTGACAAATTTACCCTCTGTTAGTTTCCGTTAAACTGTATTAATACCACGAAAAATTCCAAACTGGCAAACCTGAGACAAACGGAGGATAAAACCCAAAACTAGTACATCCTGTCAACTGTTACGTGTCATTAAACTCAGCATTTTAACAGTAAAATTTAACGGAAACTGACGGAGAGTAAATTTGTCACAAGTGTACAGTTTGGGGTAAATTTGTCACAAATGTACTAGTTTAGGGTTTTTCGTGGTCAAAAAAATAATTTGGGGTAAATTTATCACAGGTGTACCAGTTTGGGGTTTTTCGTGGTATTAACCCTATTATAAATACAGAAACACTACGACGACCGAATTTATTTCGCCGTTGTTTAATTCAATGTTCACTATTTTTGGTACCGTGATGGTTTCGATCCACTAAAACATTGTTCTCGATTTTCATTTGTTAGAATTGGAAGCTGGAAATGCTGATAGCTACATTAGTATTCGTAATGGCGGGGTGTTTCTTCGGCGAGCTGAGCTACGTGAAGCCTCATGCTTGGAAGGTCCTGAAGGGGTTCATCCCCAAGCTCTCTAGGAACAGCACCATCGGCGACGCCATTGCCTTGATCGGCGCACTCGTGATGCCGTATGATATCAGTTTATACTAAATCTCTCGCTTGTCTATTTCATTAGATATACATGAAATCGCTTGTGCCATTTTTAGAATTGAGAGTTCTATTGCTTGTCAACAGGCACCTGTTCCACCATTATGCTTTGGTCTTGTCCAGGAAAGTCCAGAGATCGGTCCAAGGCATCAACATATGAAAATCCTAACTTCGAACAGATTGTAGGCAGGACGTAATGTGAGCATCAGGTTCAATCTCAGTGTTATTTGCAACCCAGGTTTGACACACAACACGCCAACAGTACTCTAGCATCACAGATGAGATTCGATTTCTGCACAGAAAGAAGTGATGATCCGAGAGGTTTACCTAGTTCGCCAGTGAGGAGAGCTTGCTGGAATGAGCGACGGCAGCGACTAAGACGACCTGAGAATGACTGACGGCGAAGGCGCGAATCTTTCCTCTTCACGAGCGGTTCTTCGCTCTCTCCCGCTCTTTCTCTCCGTTCTGCCACTCTCTCTCTCTCTCTCTCTCTCTCTCTCCTTCCGTTTTCTCTATCTCTCTCTCTCTGCAACTCTCGAGCTCTCTCTGTGCAATTCCAGAACCGAATTCCAATTCTCTCGGTCGCTCTCTGCAACTTCTTCTTTCCCTCTCGGTCGCTCTCCCTGCAACTCGAGCCCTCTCTGTGCGATCTTTCAGAACCGAACTCCCCTCTCCAGATTCGAACTCTCCCCCTAACTGATCCTGAGAGCCCAGAACCGAACTCCCCCTTTTCTTTTTTTTATCAATTACTCTAACTGAATTTCGTAACAAACTCCCTTCTAGAAGTTTTGGCCAATTACGCGTGCAAGGAAGACGATAAACAGTACCTGGTCTTTCGGGTCGGGTTGGCTTGACCCGGAAGACCCGGTTTGATTCAAAAACCAAAATTAAGCCCAAATTTATGTTCTTCTTTTTTTCATAAAATTGATGGTTACTTACGCTTCCAGAACATGTATAAGACTTAAGTGTGGAACAATTGGGACTGATTGATGCTTTTAAGCGTTAAATTCTTGAATTATCCAAATCAGGTCAAAATGATTTTTGTCAAATTCAGGGCATCTGTTTTCATGAAATTGACATTACCAATGTGTTCCTCATGGCTGATTGTACTTAGGATAGGGTTCAATTTTGATCAATTTCGCTTCCTTGACTAAAATCCCTAAATTGGGCTTAAAATGTCCTTAAATGTACCTGAATTTGGGGAAAACACAAATTTCATCCTAAAATATGAAATTGGCATGTCCAATGTGCAATTCATAGTCCCTAGATCAATTTCATGAAGAAATAAAAATACAAAAATAACTAGAAATGGTTCAATCGAATTTTTTGTCCAATTATGGTATAGATTTACCCAAAAATTAGGGAAAAGTATACTCCTAATTGAATTTTGTAAAATTGATAGTGTAAACGTGCAATTAATGGAAAAAGGAGATGAATGAATATTTTTTCATATTTTTCTAACTTTGTTGGTATTTTTCTCAAATTTTGACTCAATTAAAGTGAAAGAAAATTCGAAAAATTAAAGGAAATGCATTTTTGTGCCAAAATGAGTTCCTAGGTCGTGGCCAAGGTCCCTAACTTTGATTTTTATGATTTTCACGAAAAATTAAAAGATAGACAAAAAATCAGGTCTCAACAAAATGCATCGGCATCGATCGCCCCTTACTAAGATTCAGGGTGTTTCAGGTTAATTATCTTTTCCTATCCATTTTACCGTTTACTTTTTTGATGAGGAAAATCATTGAATGACCCCAAAAGAATGCTTCAAAGTATAATATGCCCTAAACTGAGAACTGACTACCATTACATACCTCACATTCTTGACAAATGAAGTATCATCTTGTCCTCCCCATTATGGTTCCATGACCTGACCATGGGTGACTCTGTGTTTATATATGCTTTAAAGCCTTGGTTTAATATTCCGAGAGTCGATGTAGGTAAGTAGTCCTTGTGCTACCAGCACTATGCCCATGCATTGTACTGTTGAGTTTTCCAAGTTTTTGTTCTAGGCTGTTGCTGAGGAACAGAAAGAAAGAAAGCTACTGTGGGCTTTACTGCAGCTTCCTATTCTCAGCTGGTCTGCTTTATGAAGTTAACAAGATTTCGGGGTAGATGCTTTCCAAAAGTGAATCCAAGCCAAAGAGGCACTGAGATATTAACTCAACCGTATGATGACTCCTGCTCTCTAAGTTTTGTCAGTGCAGTGATTTCCAGTAGATGTATTAGATATCTATTATTGCAGACATGATTGGCATTGGACAGGAACTTTTTCCGATTATTCTCTTCCTTAAATCTTGTTTTGGTGATAAACTGCGGTAGAGAGCACAATCCTTGTCCGTCACCAGAGTCATGGAGTCCCATTTGAGCTTCTATCTGCATATTCGTCTTTCATGTGCATCCTCTGTGGTTTTGTAATTTCTGTTCTACAATTTTGCAATTGTTCCTCTGGAGCCTTGAGTACTTGTATGCTATGGCAGAAATTTAAAATCTACAAAGAAATCCTTTAGAGCGCTATAGAACTACTTAACAAAACATATGCAATTGCACTGAGGTTTTTGTTTCTGATTAGCAGGCATAATAGTTTGATATGCATCAATCCAGTTCAGTGGTGGAATAATGGAGAATCCTTATCTCACCATGAGATTACAGAATGTAAAATCAAAGTCAAGGGTTGGCTTGTTAATCTGCACACAAGAATAAGAATTATGCTAAAGCCAACTCCTCTAATACAACAGAGTAAAGAGACCAGTATGATATTTCACTTTATTAGGGCTGAAATTTCTTTGGCATCGTATTTTGTTCGTTGACATTGTGTCTGGAAAAAGGAGTCCCATTTAGGATCCCAATTTATGGTTGGATTTGTTTCCAAATTGTATCTTGGAATTACGTTCGTGGTGGAAGGGGTGCGTGTAATTATGGTTTGGATTTAGCTTAGGACAGATGTTGTAGTAATGGTATTGACGTGTTTGGAACCTGAAAACAACGTTGTAAACCGGAGATTTATATTCTTCCTTAGCCAAAGCAACAGCTGATTGCATAGCTTTTGCTGACATGAATAGCATGAGTAACTCGCGCAATATCAACGAAGATCCAACAAATTTTAGTCTCCAATCAGCATAGAACAATTGACACAAGTTTGATGCATAAAACATATAAACATTACCACTAGATTTCGCTATGGGACAAGAGAGTTCCTCTAAACTCTCAGGAGCCACGACATGATTGGAGGTCATCAAGGATAAAAGTAACCGAAATGAATTGGAATGGCAGTGTCATTCACAGCAATTTCTTCTTGTCCTGTACATCCGAATGAGGTTAGTAGCTGCAGATCGAAATTCTTAAGATATGATTCGTCTTCTGGATTAACGCCCGATTCAAACATTCAATTAGTCCATGGCTCGAGCTCGACTCTGTTCCATCCCGTCCAGATGAAGTGACTCTCGAAAAAGATCGGAACGATGCATGACTCAGTGGCAAGGGTCTATCTGGCAATCTAGGTATGTGGATGTCACCTTCCAGCATCTTTGAAGCCTCAGCAATTGTGGGTCTGAAAGCCACCATCACATGAGCGCATAGAATCCCAACATGAACAAACCTTTCCATGACCCCTCTTGGCCCTTCTTCCCTCATTGACTCGTCGAAAGTTTCTTCCACGTTTCCTGATTTCACTTGCATCCATACCCAGTCCGTGATCAACAGAGGTGCCGCATTCAACTCCAACGTGTCAAGCACTTTCCTGCCGCTCATAATCACAATTCCAAAGCTGTAGACGTCACTCTTTTCAGTCAATTGCCCGTGTAAAGAGCATACTCTGGTGCAAGATATCCCTATGTTCCGGCGACCCGGGTGGTAAGATGAGATTGCCCTTTGCTGCTTTGCTTGGCTAGCCCAAAATCCGCCTCTCTAGCATTCATCTCCGGATCGAGAAGTATATGTTGGTGGCGTTTATGTCACTGTGATAGATAGTAGGTTTGATTCAATAGTGCAAGTAAGCAAGCCCTTTTTGCCACATCTAAGATTATACTCTTCCTCTGTGGCCAAGTTAGTGCCTTCTTTTTCCAAGCCTGTTGACCCGAAGTTGGACAAGTTATCCCTCAGGCTTCCATTTGACATGTAGTCAGAAACCAGACACCTCCTTTTGCCACGGAAGTCATCGCTTGGAACACAGCAACCTCTGAGAGAGAGAGAGAGAAAGAGAGAGAGAGAAGATGCAGATGAATGTTGAACACCCATGGTGGCTGTTCTCTGGGCAAGTCCCTTTATCCCCCTTCTATCCACGATTTGCGAGTTCGTTCGTTCGCCTTCTTGGACTGTGATGATTTGTATTAACATATCCCTTTTCACTGGCCTTGTCATGTTGGGATTGACATATCTTTGTTATGGCCTTGACATTAATGCATATGCCTTTACTTGCAGATGGACCTTCGGGACAGACTAGCGCTTGGAGAACTATTCGCCTCGACAAAGTAAAGCCCGTTATTTCTATTGTTTGTTTGACAGAATTTCTTGACTCTTAGGGACAAATGTTCTGCTTCTGTCCCGTGACTGGATTCAGTTCTCTTTCCCAAAAGAAAGCTCCTCTTAGCATAGAACATGTCAGCAGACGAGTGACGTTCGCTATTTTCATGAAAAACTAATAACTTACTTAGGAAAGACTTTTCTTTAGTTGGTAGTGTGAATTTGCTTGTAGTTCTAAGGGAAACCCGCTGCATAGATGGTAGTTTCGAGTAGGTCTTGAAGCTGTTACTGCTCGTACCTCTTCTGGCATCAAGAGCTAGATGTTCTATTTGGCCATCGGCTCGAATATGTGGCCAGTTTGAGTTCGCAAAAAGAGAGTCGGATAGTTCTAGTGAAATTATGATGCTCCGGCGGTGTATCCTAGAATATGTTGGTGGTGGTATGTATCATTTGCCCTTGTATAAATTTATTGTCAAGAGAATGGGACAAGAAACTAATATGGTACCGAGCAGTGCCCATGGTTTTGATTGCACCATGCAAAATGTTACCTTTACAGGAGGGGGGAATATCAATGTTTATTCTTGCTTTTTCCCAAAGGGACATGCATGTCCGTGAGAAGAGGATGTAGTTAGTACCTTGTATTTGATTCACAGAAAATCACAAAAATTCAAGAATAAGCAAAGGTCAGTCAGGAAAACAGAGAAAACAAATCAGTTTAAGTTCTTTTGATTTTGTGATTGGGTTTTGAAAGACTTTTCACATGGTAAACGACGGTCAAATGAGGCATGCGACCACTCAAATCAAAGCTTAGGATGTCTAGGTCGATTCTCTAGTTTATAACTTTGTCAAAAGAGGTCATTCACGAACTCATATTAGACGTTAAATCATATTGACTCAGAGAAATCGATGTTTCACAAAACGTCCTAAACATGCATTGGTTGATCCATGACGTGGGTCGAACACAACATCCACAAAAAGAAAATATTCCGAACACATCATTATTGAACTAGATGTACTCAATTATGTCATATATCCACATTCAAGCAATGGTCTTACTTAAAATAAGGATGAAATAGAAAGGGAATGAAGAGGAGTAGTGGGCTAAGGGTCTACTAGATTCTCTCCACGAGCACCGATCGGAGATGGGACACCACAGGGAGCTCCGGTGGTCTGTTTGGGGTGAAACAGTAGCCAAAATGTTCGTAAGAGACATACGGATCCGGTCTTTCAAGAACGAAGGCCAACGGACATCGAACACTGCCGGAAAAGGCCGCCGGAGTGGATCGGCCGACATGGGCGCCGGTCATTCGGTCCATGAGAAAATCGGCTGGAAAAGTTGCCGGCTGGCGGTCCTTCAGAGTGGCTGGTTGAACATCATAAGCTGTAATTAGTTCTAATTTGAATAATTCGCTTACTCCATGTGCATTTGTGATTAAACTATCATACTCCAATCGATAACTTGGAATTACTATTTCTAATGATAGATATGCAACCATATTATATGTTTCCATAGCTTATGTCACACTCATACACTATTGCGACTCTAATAATAAAACCTAAAATGTGGGTCTTACACATATATCTTCTTCATCTGTTTTTACCCTTAAGATTGTTGTTGGTTTGGCCCATTAAAGGTTGGAGATTGCGGGACATAAAAGGTTATATTCCACGGATGTTTGGAAAAGAAGAAGAAGAAGAAGAAGAAGAAGAGAGAACCTTATTATGCAAGCCCTCTTGATCAGATTGACCATTCGTAAAATTGGGGAGATCAAAAGGCGAGATCATGCCCTCCACCTTAACGGTCACTATCCTGTTGCTCCCTCCCAATATTGTTGGTGCTACTACACTTGTCATCTCCTTCTCCTCCTGCATACTCTCTCTCTCTCTCACATGCTTCGCTTCATGTTGCACTCCAAACACAGCTTATGACTTATAGCATGCTTCATATACCCAAGTCACCATATTTGGTCGCTTAATAAACGAAAGAAAGATAAAAGAAAGTCAAATGATTGCACCAAAATTCTGGGAGATGCACTTGACATTTGCCCTCTTTATTTTCTTTTAGGGAGCTTAGCTATATTAAAAAGGGTCTCTGAATTTGACAATCCAACTCTTGTGATAGGCTGTAGCATGCCTTGTAGCCAAGTGATGAGCGATATTTAGCACCGAATTAATGATGATCTATCTTGTCATTAAGCATGCAAAGCTTTATAAATCGATCTTGATATATACCCGATTCCATTCCTTTTCTAGTGATTGACTTAATCCATTCCTTACCTAACCATCGTGCCAATTTTCCATATGTGACCAAGAAAAACCGAGCTCTATTCAGGTCTCGGCGCCTTATTGATTGCGATTATATTCGCCCCATTCTTGAGTCAAGCAGCTACGATCATGACTTAGTTTATTTCTTTGCTGGTGTTTGTCTCTTAATCTATTCATGATTTCCTACAAAAAATATAGACCGTGACATGTTTCCTTCTATGAGAATGCAACTAGTTCTGTATGACAGTGACTCGGAGCAAAACTATGCATTATGAGTACAAACACTTGAAATCGAAATTAAGGTTTTCTTTTTTCTTTTTTGCAAACAATCCAAATTGACTATAACGGGGGAGGCTTCGAACATCATAAGCTGTAATTAGTTCTAATTCGAACAATTCGCTCACTTCATGTGCATTTGTGATTAGACTATCGTACTCCGATCTATAACTTGGAATTACTATTTCTAATGATAGATGTGCAATCCATATTATATGATTCCATAGCTTATGTCACACTCGTACACTATTGCGACTCAAATAATAAAACCTAGAAGGTGGGTCTTGCACATACATGTCTTATCCACCTGTTTAAACCTTTAAAGTAAGTTTGCAAAATATTAATGGAACCCACCTAATCCCAGAACTTATCTCCAGAGATATTTTCAAAGCCACTTCGCACTCTATATTTGGTCGATCACGCATTGGACCGTTCATGTCTCTTATCAGAATATATAGCAGTCTATGCTAACAAGCTTAGCTACATGCCAGTGACGATTCCCATTCCGTGATTTGCTAATGCAAGCCCGGCTAATTATTTTGGCGACGGACTGAACTTTGTCCGTCTACTATAATCTACTTCTTATCTTCACCAGTTAACTGGGGATCATCATCGGCACAGACTAGTCTGATATAGAGACAAGGCATGGGAGAGAAGTACGAGCCAAGTATCCGAACATCCTCAGGAGCTCAGAGAAGATCATGCGGACATCTTTAGTTTGATGAGAAGTATCAGAGAGAAGCTCTGCGTTCTGCAATGTCTTCATAGCCAAGTATCATCCTTTCCCTCTCATACTTTCATTTGGGTAAGAGTGACTGTGATTGGGGATGTCAATGGAACTACAGATCCATTCCTTGATCTACAATGCTCTTCGTAACTATAGAGCTGCGAGACCGTTAAACTAATCAAGATCCAGATGAATATCCAAGTATTATAGATATTCGAAGAAGAATCGTAATCTGGGTTAATCAAGGGATGCGAAAGCATTCTTGTTCCTGAAAAAGCTCCAATTTTTCCCCCTGAAAATCCTGCATAGAGGGAAATGGAGCTTGTTCCGTACAAGTGCCCGAATTCAAACGCGAATCCAACTCCTCCTCCTCTCTCCCCCGGCAAGACATGTTCCGATCGGCCTCCGTCCACAAGCCAGCCCCGCCGCCCGCCCCGGCCCACGCGCCGCCTCCTCCCCCCGCTTCCTCCTCCGGCGAGCCGGGTCACAAGAACTCGCTTGCCGACGATCCCCAGGTAAAGCTCGCCCTCTACATAGCCATGGCCCACTTTGGCCTCGCATTCACTATCTTCGTTCTCTATGGCATATGCAAGCTGTTGCAAGAGTATCTGAGGCCAATTCAGTGGGCCATTCTGTGCTCGATCCCTTTGAGAGGTATACAAGAGACCCTTGTCGCATTTTGGTGTGAGGCTTCTCGAATTAGGCCTCACTGAGACTGTGCTTGCCGTCCCTGTCGCCATCCTTAGGGTTTTTGTTGGCACCCTTTTGGATATAAAGGAAGTTTGTTACCGGGTTTTCCTTAAGAAGCCAAAATCTGACCGGTTAGGACGGAAGAGTGGGTTCTCAAAGTTGCTCCGGTGGCTAGTGTCGTTTGAGGTCTTCATATTTGCGTATGAGAGGATTGGCGATGGCGGGTCAGTAGCTATTCTTGTGTTAGGCTTCTTGTTTAGCTCGAAGATCACGCTGTCTGCTGTGTCGTCATTTAGGAGTAGCAGTTTGCGTTGCAGCGCAATAAGTGCGTTTTTCACTAGGGGCGTATTGAAGAGGTTGAAGATCATCATCGCGATTGGGCTGATTGTCAGCATGATCATGGGATTTTTGGCTGGAGTGATGTTCTTCTCTTATGAAATTGGTTTGGAAGGGAAAGATGCTGTAATTTCGTTGAAGTCTCACATGGAAAAGAGTAATTATGCGGAGAAGATCGGCGTGAAGCAGTGGATGGATGAGAATGATGTGCCTGGGATGGTCGATAAATATACTACCATGTTCTATGCTACTGTGTCGGACCAGATAGATAGCTTGGCAATGCAATACAACATGACTGAGCTTGCCACGGGGGTTAAGCATTTTGTGATTAGTCCGTCAGCTGGCTCTTCAGAGCAGTCCACATCTCTAATGGCCCCATCTCCGTACACCAAGAAATTTCTTAGTATCCGCCAACAGTTTAGTAAACGGGAGTGGGGACAGATATATACCAAAGTAGATACCCTACTAAGGGAATTGATAATCACAAGAGAAGATTTAGTTGAGAAGGCAAAGGGCTTAGCTGTTCAAGGAAAGGATGTTCTGCAAAGTGTTTTTGCAAATAGTGCCTCAGTCGTAGGAGGTGGGACCAAACTCATGTTCTCTGTTGGGAACTCCATCATCTATGGAGCAGCCGAGGTCTTCAATTTTGTGTCCCAAACAGTAGTGTTCTTCTCGGTCTTGTATTAGCGGAGGGGTTACGGAGCAAGTAATGGGTATGCTTCCAATGCCAAATTGGACAAGGGTTAGGTGTGTCGAAGTTCTTGATAAAGCTATATCAGGTGTTCTTCTGGCAACGGCGGAGATTGCTTTCTTTCAAGGATGTCTCACCTGGCTTTTGTTTAGGCTGTATAAAATCCATTTCTTGTATGGATGTACTGTTCTTGCATTTGTTAGCGCTCTGTTGCCCATCTTCCCATCTTGGTTTGCAACAATTCCTGCAGCATTACAATTGATCCTTGAAGGAAGATACATACTGGTGATCACGTTGTCCATTATTCATCTTGTGCTCATGGAATATGGTGCGTCTGAGATTCAGGAGGACATACCTGGTCATAGTGCATATCTCACCGGGCTTAGCATTATTGGTGGAATGACATTGTTCCCTTCAGCATTTGAGGTAGTTGTTAAATCATTACTACATCTTCCTCTTCCTCCTCTTTCGCTAAATGGGAATGTACCTGCATCTCTAGTGGCATGCGTGGTTCACTTCAGAGTCCTTTTATAATCTAGTGAAGCTCTCTTTACTTGTCATCCTTTTAGGATGCATCATTTAGTCAGACTTTACTTGGGAATATTAAGGGTTTATGACTGCTAAAATTCTTGCGAGATCATTTTCTTTCGCCTGAGTTGCTTATATACTTCAAGATCGGTTATTTCCTTATTGGCATGGCTTCCTCTATCGTTTGAGAGCACCAGATACTCCAAGAAAAAAATTCTGCCCATAGAAAATGCCGAGTTAGCAACTCTTTCTGCATGGCCATTAGGTGATGCCTTTTCCACCGTTGCCTCGTCAGTGTGTTGTTAACACTCAAATGAATGGGCACACTAGTGAAATTATTTCTCTCTTCATAAAATAGATTCTATCTTTGTCACTAATGTCGTTGAAACCTCACTTTTACAGGGTGCTATCATGGGTCCTCTCATAACCACTGTCGTGATTGCTCTAAAGGATTTGTACGCCGAATTTGTTCTAGACGAACCAAAGGGAGAAAGCATGACTAGAATACCTGATCCAACAGTCTGCGTCGGTTGAATTTTTGTTTGCAATCACGTGGGGAGCCTCCTTATCAAGATTGAGCTAATAGGAAAGGATATACTGCATCTAGAAGTCGATTATGTCGGTATGGTTTATTTATTGTCATTTGTTTGTGAGTTTTAATTGATGGGCAATCCGTCTTGAGGTGAAGCTTGTTTTACTTCTTTCAGGTGGTTCTCAGTAGTAATTTTTTGTTCATAGCTTGTTGTAACTTGTAACGTGATTGTACATTACACTGTATCCATTATCAAAGAGATCATGATGCTTATATTGGAAAATGGAAGTAAATATAGTTTTCTGTGGTTTTATCATTCTTATTGGTCACCTATTCATTCCCCTCATGTTGGAGTATTAAATCTTTTTTTAATTTACGACAATCCTTGAATGGCCTGGCCTGCCGAGCAATTTTTGCCAATTGAGTTTCAAAGTATCGGCTTCTTCAGGCTTAAGTCGAATAGCAAAACGGACATTGCGGACTGGTTTTTCTTCAAGTGATGAAATTGATGGCTGCGGGGTAAGCTCGCTAAATTCGGGCACATCAAAGTCCATGAAGATCTCAATTTCGAATCTAAGTGCCAAAAGGGGAAGAGGGACAAAAGAGGCTGTATGAACAAACTCTGCTGTTAAGCCTGTAAAGAATGACTCGACAAATAGAACTCAAGGAGCTCAGCCTCTGATGACCAACTTCACCAAGTGGGCATACCTCATGGGAGGCCAACTTTCTTGTGACAGCAGCAAACTGTTTAACACTACATTGAGTCCGCGATGAGCTTAATGATAGCTTAACGCATCCTTCGACGTCTTCTTAGAGCTTAATGCCGTTTTGACGTGCAACTCTACTTGCTTAGTAGCCTTGGTAGAAAGTGTAGAAGTGAAGAAAACCAACACATGTTGTAATCAGTGGGCTTTGATAGGTCCCGTGATTGCAGAACAACTCAAGAGTTAAAAAGTTCTCTTCAAAAGCTCTAGGCTCTCCCTTTTATGCCTTTAAACAGCGACCTCCACCCTCGTCCTGAGGACCACATCTACAATAAGCAGCAGCAAGTAGCACATCCAGAGGCAATTTCTGCATGCCTCGAGATGGATGACATCGGATCTTCAGGGTATTTTTTGTAGCCATACCACATCTCTAACATACTAGTCGCAAAAGTGCAATCACCAGGAAAAGTAGCAAATAAGACAAACGCCAGGCACATTATCGACACCCAAGCAGCAACAAAGGTGCCGACGTGTTTCATCTTGACAGTCTCCATGAATTCCGCAGCTTGGCTTTGAAGATATAACACATTCACTAAGAACAATACATTCCAGGATTAAGAAGTGTGGTGGGAAGGAAAATACATATCTGAGAATTAGACTTCAGATTGCTGCTTGCAGAAGACAATCCAAATACAAACAATTTGCAAGTTCTCACACATAAGGTACATTCCTCTGCTGGAAGCTCTCTAGCTTTAAACAACTACTTCATGTATCTCTGCAAGAATTTTCGGTGGAAGTCATTCCTGATGGTGTCATTGATGAAGCGCTTAGGAGCCTTGGTTTCACCCCGGGCCTGATTCTTGAAGACTACATCATCATCCCACCTGAAACAATCAATGGGTAAAGAACAACAGTAAGAGATACATCACTGAAAGTCGAAGATTAGATATCACGTATATAATAATCAATCCTTTGTTGCTTGACTAGCAACAATTCAAATAGATTCAACTTTCTTTTTGGAATAAAGATGACCAAAAGGTTCAGGTCACACACCTCCTTTTCACATTGAAAGAAGTAGGATTATTTATCAAAGGATTTCCACGAAGAAGCTCTGCTTCCTTGGTTTTAAGTTCTTCTTCCTTCTGCTGTCTTTCCTGAAAGATTGTAAGGCAACATCGGTTGTTATTACTGATAGCGACAAGAGGCACATGCAGATGATAGTTATTTATACTACCCATAAAATGAGAGATTTGACGAGTGATCTCTCTCGAAATTGACCATCTTAGTTTTTGCATAAGTTCTCTAAACTCCACTGATTTCTTAACTTCCACATGTATCGTGCACTCTTTTCTTTATTGTTTAAGTTTTTTCATGATTAATTACTCACTAATTACAGAGAAATACTACGAAAATTCCAAATCCCCATTATAATTTTCTAAGCCAGAAAACATAAGCACATAGCCCGCACTGGAGTTCTTGTAAATTATGAAGCAAAGAGATCCAGGATATGAGCATACAAGCAGAAATAATTCTAGCCAACAGAGATCAAGGTGTGGGAGCAGGCAGAAGATGGAATCTAAAGATGCAAAGTAACCTTCCGAAGCTTCTCCTCTGCTCTTTCTTTCTTTATTTGTTCAAGCTCAGCCAAAAGAGCTTCAGTGTCATCCTCATCGTCATCGTCGTCGTCCTCACTGCTGAGAGCAACAAACGTTCCTCAGTAAAAGTTGAACAGGCACTCCATTTCAAAACAAAACAAGATGGCAATTCTCAAAATAGATGTCAGATCCACCAGACAGCGAGCAAACAGGCACTTTTCATACCACGAAACTACTGTGCAGCATTCCTTTTACACCAAGTTCCACAAATACTAGAGAATTAGTGCTCTAAAAAAATTAATCTAATCTAATGCCAGTTTTCTGCTTCAATTACCATGTGTAATAAACTACGAATGATTGAAAGGACCCACGAAGGCCACAAATGATGATGTGCAGACAAAAAGTAACTCAAAATAGCAACCACCTTTCATCATCGCTTTTGACATCCACATCGGAATCATCTGCATCCACTGTGCGGGGAACAATGCGATCTTCCACTTCCCTCTTTGATCCTATTGATCACAAATTCACAAGTGAATATCATATAAAGCACAGCATTATATCATGAAAATAGGGAAGCAACTACTAACCTTCCAAGAGAAGCTGCCCTCCTTTCCGGCGATCTCTATCATCTACCGTAACAAATTGAGAACAAATCAAACTATCTCAATACGTGGTAGTGAAAAATGAAAAGAACTGCAACATCCAATAAAATACATGCATGAAAACAGATTTAACGAATAGATACCAATGTAGGACTTGTCCTTTGACGAGAAATGCCTGCGTTCACGATCTTCAAGCTCATCTCTTAGGTTTCTCTTCTGCAACTCTTCAAGGGTGTCTTGTCCATCCCTCCTGTTTAATAGAGATGCTGATAAGTTGAAAGGAACCCTCAAAATTGAACAGAAGGAATCATTCACTTTGAAACTAAATCCAAAAAACAATGCATGAATGCATATCGAATAAAACTGCATGAGTAAGATAACCTTAACAAGGTGTGAACTCGTTCCAGTATCATTTGAAAACACACAAAGCTCTCCTCCTACCTCTAAACACATGAAAACTTGTAACACATTCAAGATCATGCAGGTCTCCATGTCAATGTATTTTCTCTTTAGCAAGGCCAAAAGCATACAGCTCTTGTCACTTACACTAGCTAGGAGATACGACAAAACACATTAAAACCTTTAACGCATAAAGGATTGCACAAGCCACTACTTTTAACACATAGGAAGGTTACCAAAGCCATAAGCACTGCTATACTGCCAAATACAACATTCTGTAGGAGGAGCGGGAGAGGGGGCCTAAAAGCCTTCACAAATGCACACTCAACCAATTATTCAGCTCAATCAGGCTAAGATGCAAGTGCCCTCCTCTGCAATCACTTCTTAGTTTCTTTACATAAGGACGCCTCCCAATGATGCGCAAATTTAGATGATTGTTCACTCCAGCGCAACTCTTATCTGACACTTAGAAAGAGAACATAAAGAGAGAAAAGGGAAAAAAAAATAGCTAAAAGAGTTTTCAAACGATAAGGAAATAGCAGGTGCCTTTCAGCAAGAAACTAAAAGATGGATCTGAAAACGTAAAATCTAATTTGCCACACCTTTCTAACAAACATAAAATTCCAGGGCACCACATCATTCCCTAGTTTTCACAGTTAAATGTCACATGAAATCAGAAAGCTAACAGATTTTTTTTCATGAAAGACACAGGCAGAACCTGTCAAAGGTGGTTGTTTCCGAAGACCAAGAAATGATCATTTCATCCGTAAAGACAGGAGTGGTGAATAACACATACCTGGGTTTTAGATTTGTGTGAGCAGCAAGGTCTCTGGACGAGTATTTCTGCGAAGGACCAAATATCCGAGTACCGCCTTGCTCATTTCCACCTTTTGCAGGTGCCCAGGTCGGTCTAGCAGCAGTCGTCATGATTCCTAGCTAAATCTGATATTTTCTGAAGACAATTGAAAATACTTGAGAACCATATCATACTATCACGAACACGACAGTACCGGGGGAAAAGAAAACACCCGAAAAGGAAAGAGGCCAAAGGGATCTCAGCAGAACATTAAAAAAACACAGGCAAGTGGACGAGAAGCTGCAGTTCACAAGTTCGAAAAGGGCAAATCACACAAACCCTCTTCCAGAAAACGAAGCACTCGTCACGTCATCGTCTAAACTACCAGGGAATGCTCGAATTCGAATTGCTTCGGGATTCAATTGGTCGGGCACGAACGACAGGAAACTAAGAGCCCTAAACCGAATGACATGCATCGACTCCATCACACCCTAAATCGAAAACACTGCCGACAAGATGACAGCTACTCGAAACTTCACATGAAACCAGAAAATTGAAAGGCCCTAGAGAGAAACGACGAGGGAAACTGCGAGCAAAAGGGGAATTAGGGTTCGTACCTTCGGAGACGAGGGAAGATGAAATCGCCCTTGACTTCACACGGAGAGAGAGAGAGAGGGAGGGAGAGGGGCAGGCTTTTATTTATCGGATGTCTCCGAAGAGAGGAGAGGCAGGCTTAAGATGTGCAGAAGGGAAGGCGTTTGGATACAAGGTTAGTTGTGTCGGTACCTCGTCCAGGGTTGCCCTTGCACTGCGTAATCCGGCCGACTTGGATAGATGAAACCCGGAAAGAGATGGACTCTAATAAGATGAGCCTAAAGCTGTCAAATGAGTGGGTCGGGTTTGGGTCAAGTCGAAAATGGTCCGACCCATATTGACACATTTAATCCATTTTAACCCATTTTCATACAATATAAATTTAGCGACTCATATCCAATTCATACCCGATCAGATCTATATTGTTAAAATAATTTCATATTTTATCTAATTTAGGAAAATTTATTTCTTATAATTGGATAATTTTTATAATTTAAAAATTGATTTTTTATTTTCCTTTTCTTTCCTTTTTTTCTCTTTTTTTTGTTCTCTCTTCTTTGTTTCTTCTTCCTTCTTCCAACGCCGATTGCCAGGCCTCGGCGATGGCTGGCGATTGGCCACAGATGCGGCCGAGCTCAATGGGCACCATGGCCAAGCATCGAGCTCAAGTTGGCGAGCCATGGCCGAGCTCGAGGCTCACTAAATCTAGCGAGCTCTCAATCGAGCTTGCCAGATCCAGGCAAGCTTGAGCCTTGATTGAGCTCGGCGGGCAAGCTCTCGGTGGCCAAGTGCGACGCCGGCAAGCTCGAGCTCGCCTGAGGCTATTGCTGGCCAATACGGTGGAGGGTGGGGTGGAGGTAGGCTATAGGAGGAAGAAGTTGCAGAGGCAGGAGGAAGAAGGAGAAAAGAAAAATAAATTATTAAAGTATTCGATTTTTTTTTAATATTCAAAAATCTCTTATGACTCACTTAAGATATTTAGAATAGTTAACCCACTTTTGATCCATTTAAAACTCATTTAGGACCTATTACGTTTTTAAGTAATCCATTTATAACCTATTTCCCTTAAATGTGGGTCAAATATGGGTTCTAGACCCATTTTGCCACCCCCAGATGAGCCCAAGCCATTGGCCTAACTAAACCTGGGTTGGAATCGGGGCAAAATCTGATTACCTGGGCCAATGGGCTAGTAGATGAGTGCGGTACAAAATGCACACATTTCCATTTAGTGGGGAAAAAAACAAAAACAAAAAAAAACAAAAAGAATCTTGTTAAGGACTTTTTATTAATAGAAACTTATTACATGCTCTAACTCAATTCATCTGACAATTAGATTTTTTTTATTTATAGACATGGTGGTATTCGTCTTG
The DNA here is from genome assembly GCA_001662345.2 of Metrosideros polymorpha var. glaberrima. Lineage (NCBI taxonomy): Eukaryota > Viridiplantae > Streptophyta > Magnoliopsida > Myrtales > Myrtaceae > Metrosideros > Metrosideros polymorpha. Next base: position 17,127,564 of record BCNH02000006.1, on the reverse strand, counting down.
CAACGTTGTAAACCCAACTCATGTATCCCTTTGATAAGTGAACAACCGAATCATTAGGAACCCTTTTCACTCTCAAGAAGCGATAAGTCAACACCGAGGTACCAAGCGACTGCATTCATTGATAGAGCTCTTGGAGTCATTGGCCTATCAACCACAGTGTATCTTTGACCCACTAAGCACTCTATCTATGAGAGATGCTATTAGGTCTGAGGTTGACAAGACAAAAAAGGAGCCAATGAACCACCATTCGACTTGAATAATCCTCTTATATGCATGCGAACCACTTCATGCAAATGGATCGGGTGGTTGGTATTGAGGGTAATTGGTTTCGGAGTAGGTGGGTTCCAAACCAAGAATCAAGAACCTACTTTGTCGAGGTTGGTTGTGCATTGTGTGTGTCACACCTCCATTTAACATGAACAGAAGCAATGACATGGTTGTCCTTTCACTTAAAAGATGCAGTCTCAACATAACCAAAACACAACCTAATATCGAAATATATAAATCAATATATATATGATAAACAATCATGTGATTATAATATCAAAGTTTTCTATAAACCATCAAAAGCTATATACATATCCATCAAAAGCTAACTCATAAGCTCAACAACTATATACAGCTCAAACCAAAAATTCCTTCTATAAAAAATCCTCCTGTTAACACTAGCTTACGTCTTACTTGCGGCTCGTTGAAGAACCTGAAAAGCAAGTAAGATCAAAGGAGCGAGCTATCATTGCTCATTAAATAATACATTTCTTCTAAATGGATCGAACAATCACTATGCACATTTAAAATACGAAACATAACTCATTCACACCAATTATGAAATGTAACAAACATTCAAGACTAAAATGAGTTATATTTTACCTCAACATAATATATCGATAGTATAAATATTCATTTCAATTATAATATCGAAACAAATATCAATGGTTTAGCACATTGATCAATCTCATCAGAAACACAAGTCAATGGTCCATATATTGACCAATCTCATACTCAAGTATCTAACCATGGCTATACATAATGCCCTGTGACACAGGCGACTGATATTCCCTCATCGGTTAGGTCTCCACCTATATTACCGGTAACTTAGCCCACAAAGATCTCCTAAACTAGTATGTGCATATTCACAAACCCTTAACCCATAGTGATATTAAGTACCACACCCATATCCTCAAATATTCGAGAAAATATTAGGTGCCCGGCCTGCGTCAAGTCAGCAAGTTGACTTGGTGCGTGCAGCCAATCACGTCACAACACGTGGCAAAATCGCGGCCATACTGTCAGATGAAAATTTCAAACTCGCGCTTGATATTTTCTCCTCATCTCTCTCTACTCACGGTCTCTCTCTCCTCCTCTCTCTTCACTCCACGCTCCTCTCTCTCTCTCTCTCTCCGATGAAACCACCGCCTCCGTCTTGTTCGTTGCCTCGGCCGTCGCCAAATCGTCGCTCATCTCTCTTTTTCCATCTCTACCCCTCCCGACAAGTCCTAGCTCCAACGAAACATATCATCGCCTCTACCTCCGCCTCATCCGTCACCAAATCACCGCAACTTCTCTCCTTCTCCATCTCCATTCCTTTCGATTCCCTACTGACTACCCCAACATCGTGAAGTTTCATTGCAACTACGCCGTGAATAGCTATTTCTAGAGGAAAGGCCAGATAGCCGGAAGCCGCGACTTCTCCAAGACCGCCACTCCTTCTACTATTCTTATGAGTATGTGCATTTCTAATGTTGTTGAAATTGGAAAAAAAAAAAAAGAAGGAAAAATAAGCCCCCAATTTCTAATTTCAGCAAATGTTGTTTGCGTATGATACTTCTTTGTGAGACTAGGGATTCGTATGGGTTGTGATAAATGTTCCCCTGTGGCTTTTTGTAGATCAAGTCTCTAGGTGTGTCTACCCTTCAAGTCCAAGGTACATCTATTCCCCATGTTTTCTCAAGAAAAGCTCCTTTTTTTAGATAATCTTATGCAAAGTTTGATAATCAATCACTCTCTCTCCCCAAGAAAAAAGAGAACAAGAAAAGAAAAGATTTTCTAGTATTCAAGGGTCTATTTATGTCATCGTCGTTTGCCATTTCACGACACGAAAACTTTGCTTTCTTGGTTTTTCATTTCTTGCACGACCGGTGTTGATACAAATTGAATCCATCAAATGCCATATTTTCTTCACAACTTTTTTATTGTTGGAGCTCAAGTACTTACTGCTGATTTTTCTCTTTCTTTGCTTTTTGCAATTCTTCCTGAGTATAGGATATACAGTAAGCTGATACTTCCCTAAGACGGTCTAAAGAAGATAGTTGCCGGTAGGGCACGAACCATAGGAAATTAGGAACCCTAAACTGACCGACATGCAACGATTCCATCACACTCTAAATCGAAACACTGCCGAGAAGATGACAACTACTCAAAACTTCTCATGAAACTAGAAAATTAAAAGCCCCTCGAGAGAAACGACGAGG
>BCNH02000006.1:17095227-17124892 GCA_001662345.2 Metrosideros polymorpha var. glaberrima | reverse complement strand
CTGCGTAATCTAGCCAACACGGATAGATGAAACTCGGAAAAGACATGGACTCTGATGAGATAGGCCCAAGCCACTGGCCTAACTAAACTTGTGCTGGAATCGGGACATAATTTGATTAGTTGAGCCAGCATATGAGGGAGGTGCAAGATGCACACAATTCCATTTAGTGGGGGGGAAAAAAAGGGATCTTGTTAAGGACTTTCTATTAACAAAACTTTTTACATGCTCTAGCTTGATTCATCTGATTATTAGATTGTTCTCTCTCTCTCTTTTAGACATGGTGGTATTCTTCTTGTGATGTTCTAAACCCAACTCATGTATCCCTTTGATAGGTGATCAATCGGACCATTAGGAACCCTTTTCACTTCAGGAAGCGATGAGTTGACACCAAGGTACCAAGTGACTACATTCAATGACAGAGCTCTTGGAGTCATCGACCTATCAACCACGATGTATCTTTGACCCACTGAGCACTCTATTTATGAAGATGCTATTAGGTCTGAGGTTAACAAGACAAAAAAGAGAGCCAATGAACCACCTTTCGACTTGAATAATCCTCTTAAATGAATGTGAAGACTTATGCACATGGATCGAGTGGCCGGTATTGAGGGTAATTGGTTCCGGAGTAGGTGTGTTCCAGACTAAGAATTAAGAACCTATTTTGTTAGAGTCAATTGTACATTGTGTGTGTCACATCCCAAGTTAACATGAACAGGCAACTAAGCATATAATTGAAACTTATATAACATACAAAGCCAAAATGAAATGCATATAGACTTGTCTCACCTATTGGAGAAACCACGACTAAGCATATAATTGAAGCCCATGTAACATACAAAGCCAAAGTGAAATGCATATGGACTTGTCTCACCTCTTGGGGAAACGAAGAATAAACATATAATTGAAGCCTATGTAACATACAAAGTCAAAGTCAAATGAATATGGGCTTGTCTCACCTCTTGAGAAAATCACGACTAAGCATACAATTGAAGCTTATGTAATATACAAAGCCAAAGTAAAATGCATATGTGATTGTCTCACCTCTTGAAAAAATCATGACTAAGCATATAATTGAAGCCTATGTAACATACAAAAGCAAAGTGAAATGTATATGGGCTTGTCTCATGTCTTGGGAAAACCACGACTAAGCATATAATTGAAGCTTATGTAACATATAAAGTCAAAGTCAAATGCATATTGACTTGTCTCATCTTTTGGGAAACCACTGCAAAGTATATAATTGAAGCCTACGTTTACCTTGTTTTGTTAACATTTGAAGCCAAAGTGAAATGCATATTGGCTTGCCTCACATCTTGAGAAAACCACAACTAGTCATGCTCCAATACCCTTCTCTTTATCTTCTCTCTTTTGAACCAAACTAGAGCTTCAAGGAAACATGTCCTTTTACTTTCTATATTGATATATGCACAAAAATTTTGGGAGATGCACCTAATATTTGCCTTCTTTGTTTTCCTTCGAGGAACGTTAGATATATTAAGATGGGTCTATGAATTTGACAATCCAACTCTCGTGACAGGCTGTAACATGCCTTGTAGCTAAGTGAGGAGCCATAATTAGCACCCAATTAATGATGGTTTATCTTGTCATTAAGCATGCCAAGCTTTGTGAATTGATCTTGATATGTATCCGATTTCATTTCTTTTCTAGTGATTCACTTAATCGATACCTAACATATTGTTCCACATCTCAATGTGGGCTGGAGTTTTGCTCACTGGTTCCAGCACGCTCGCGGCTCTTGGCGTGCACAGATATGAGGTATACTTACATGAAATTCCATTAATTAATTAAGAATGTGTAAATTAATTTCCTTTGAATTACCTATGCCAATTATATTATAAATACAGAAACGCTACGACGACCGAATTTATTTCGCCGTTGTTTAATTCAATGTTGTTCACTGTTTTTGGTACCGTGATGGTTTTGATCCACTAAAAACATTGTTCTCAATTTTCATTTGTTAGATTCGGAAGCTGGAAATGCTGATAGCTACATTAGTATTCGTAATGGCGGAGTGTTTCTTCGGCGAACTGAGCTACGTAAGGCCTATGCTTGGAAGGTCCTAAAGGGGTTCATCCCCAAGCTCTCTAGGAACAGCGCCACCGGCAATGCCATTGCCTTGATCAGCGCACTCGCAATGCCGTATGATATCGGTTTATACTAAATCTCTCGCCTGTCTATTTCATTAGATATACATGAAATCTCTTGTGCCATTTTTAGAATTGAGAGTTCTATTGCTTGTCAACAGGCACAATCTGTTCCTCCATTCTCCATTCTGCTTTGGTCTTGTCCAGGAAAGTCCAGAGATCGGTCCAAGGCATCAACGTACGAAAATCCTAACTTCGTATTTGGTTTTCCAGAGATCGGTCCAAGGCTCGGAGGGAAAAGAAAATGCACTTGACCTTTTCATTTGCTTTCCCCATCTATTAATTTGACAGTTCAACTTCGAAATTTCTTAGACAATGCAAATATAAACCACAGAGTGACAAGAATCATGCCATGACAACAAGACATAAATCATCCAAACGGACGTGAGTCTCATTTCTTGTGCGAGTTACAGGAGATTAGGACCGATAAGTACGGTAATAGCACAAATATACTAGGAAAATACGAACTAGTAGCTGCAGAGCATTCTTAAATAAAGTGACCAAGTTGCAAGGCTGTGCACATCTCCATAAAAATGCATCAACAAGAACTAAGGGAGGGGCGATGGATTAGCCACCGTGCTTAGGCGGACCTGGAGGTGAAGGCTTCGGTATGTATGGCATAAGAGGAGTTCCATGCACGATTGGTCCCGGCTTTACGGAGGTCTTTGAGCTCGGAGCCGGGTCGACAGGACGGTAATCCTCCAGACTCACGCTTCCTTCTTCACTAAATTTCAACTCAGAGTTGAGACTATTTCCATTGCCCTGCAATTTCATGGGAAGACTTAATCAACAGATGATGAGAGGCCTGAGATTCTGGGTTTTAGAAAGAGATTGACTTGAAAACTTGCAACGCCATTGAAGAAACTTCTGGTGTCCAAAAATAATCTGATTCAGCAATATGACTCTTAAAAAACTTGTGATCGTCTTAGATGTGGAGGCACAAACCTTGAGCTTCCTGCCTGCAACCGTGTTGAACATCGTATCAACTTGGCGGGTGGATGCAACATCTGAAGTTACATTTGAGCAGGAAGAGGTAATCAGCATGGGAAGATTTTGTGCACGTTAAATCTAAGTACGGATGCTTTTATCTTAAGAATGTATTTGACGACCTGTCCATTTCAGCAACATAAATGGCTTCCTAGTGGCTACCACATTAAAGACGTAAATAATTTATTATTTAAGCAAGACTGGCCAAGAGATTTAAACAATAGGGAGCGGGAAAATGTTGCTATACTGAGTTAAGAATTATGAGTCTCTCTAGGATCCAACTTCAAAATCATTACATGGAAGAGAATGTAAACATAGCATTGGCTGCTCTTGCATCCTAAAGAAAAAATTGACTAGAATAGAAAGAACTTGAACCCAAAGTATGTCACTTCAATATCCAATATCAGAAGAGACAAATACGACCTATTGCTGCAATATGACATTCTCTAGCACTTCAACAGAACTTGATTCGAACCACCACACTAAAGTTGGCCGAAATCACAAGATAATCAATGCCTGACCCAACACATATTTTTCATGTATAATTTCTTCGAGCAATGTCAATCTCTAAGATAATCCATGCCAGACCCAGAGCAGCAAGTTACTCCAGAGTTGCCCACTGAGCATTTTCACTAGTAGACATAATGAGGCAGCATATCGAGGTCTCAACTTTCTTAGCCCCGGCAATTTGGCTTCCCCACAACGTAATGTAATCACATGGACTGATTCCGCATCAACCAGGGATGTTCAACAACCAGATCAAACAGAACCAGAATGATGTACGGGGCAACTCACTGTAGCATAGTCCACCGGGTCTAAGCAGAACCAATCCAAGACATACAGAACTATGTGAATTTGGTTGAATTTCTAACTTCTAGATGTGATTTGACTCAGATATCTTTCTCTTTTTGGCAAGATTTTACTTACACCGACGACATGTAACAGTAGTCTGACCCTGAACTTCTACACTTCAGCCAAACCAGGAACTTCTCTAACACCAACAGGCGATTACAAATGGATCCAACCAACACACGTCCATCATGCCCCAAAAGAACAAATTATCGACATCGAGGCAGGGCATACAACACGAACAATAGAAAAGGCAGGACAAGGAGATCAAACAAACCGACGTCCGACGCAATTCATACCATCGAAGCATTACCACGTGAAACAAACTCATACGATACGAGAGCACTTGCCAGAAGCTGAGGAGGAGCCGGTCATGGCGTCCGAGAAGCCGAAGAGCAACACAGAAGTTGCTCCAACCATGCAGAGCACAACAAGCAGCGCCAAAATCTTCATCTTTCCAGCGCATGCAAGCACAGCCGAATCACGCAATGTCAAGGAAACCCCAGATGAAATTTTTCTCAGAGCAATGGTGCTTTTCTCTTCAAGATGGCGCCCTCCTATTTAAGCCAACCCAAAAGCGAACTCAAGTCAAGAATGAGGATCCCAGCTCATGGAATCGAATTCTTTTTCCGTTTTGGTTGTGGTGGGAATTTCGTGCTGGAGCGAGAGTGGACCAGGAATAGTAAGCAATGCAACTGGGCGTCCTTGGCGTCACCCCAAGATTTAGAGAGAAGACGCACCCAAAAAGTCTACCAGAAAACCAGGACAGGTAAGGGAACGCCAGCACCTAAAACAAGTAGCGAGCAAGGAATTATGCCCATATCCCACCTCACATAAAGTAAGCACCGTTCTGCTGTGCTCCTCTCTCTCTCTCTCTCTCCCGAAAGACTGAAACTCTTTCGAGAATGCGTGGCGAGTGAAAACTGAAAGAAGAAGAGTGCTTCAATGTCTTCCACAGAGAGAGAGCATTGAATGTGTTTGCAGTAGAGGTGGAGGAGTGACATTAATGATGGTGGTGGGAATGCGGGATGTTGGGCACGTCTCTCTGGAGTAGCAGAGACCTACTGGGGAAATGTAAACCGGGAACGCCTTCCCTGCCTTTTGGATCGACCAGAAAACAAGTCACAATAAACTACGATTAAATAGTTAAAATGAATTAAAGCAGACAGCTCGAGGGGGTGTAGCTCACATGGTAGAGCGCTCGCTTCGCATGCGAGAGGCACGGGGTTCGATTCCCCGCTCCTCCACCTTTACACACTTTTTTACTCTCTCTCTCACCTAATGAGGAACTATGCAACTTTTGTTTTGTTTTTTTAATGACGCTTTATTTTTCTTCCCATATCATGTGTTTTTGTCGAAATAAGATGCGTTATCATTAAACCCAGTCGAGCCATTATAATTGGATAGGTGTGACCCGTGTAGGAGTAACTGGCGAGCCGTGCCAGGCTCAGCACATTACAATGTCTACCCATGTGATGGGCCAGGGCACAGTCGGAGTGGATCGGCTTTTTGTAAGTAGAAATTTACAATTTTTTTTTTCAAAGAAGAAATCAAATGAATAATGAAAGTATTGAATTTACAGAGGACGATATTCAATAAAAATTGCAAGAAATGGGAATATGATCATATTTTAGGATAACTAAGAACTTACATAATCTTAGTAGCTACACTTCGTCAGCCGGCCGAGCCTACGCACACGCCCTTTTTAACGACAATTGCTCTCTTTGTGCTATCACAAATGTCTCTTTTTATTGTTTGGATTATACACAAAAGTTTGTAAGCACTATTTGCGCATTGCACAATAGTCTAAAGTCCCATATACCAATACTTCTTCTTCTCGATTGATTACCCAACTAAGGTACATCTATGTTTGAACTTGTCATAGGTTGTCTATTTGAATAACATAATGAGGAGAGTGTAAGAATTTATGAACTTGCGAATGTCGAATTTATGATTGTTATTCAGAAATGTCTCGTCCAGAGTTAGTGCTCTATTTATAGACAAATTAGGTGGGTTTCTTTCTTCTTCTTCTCTTTAAATCAGTCGTCGCCATTGTTGGTGAATGCCTAATATTCTTTGTTTCTAAATATATAAATAATGCAAAAATTAATCGAGGAAACTTAACTATAAACATTCACACAATTAAAGACGAATGAAATGCATCTTCAAATTTGAGAAAACAATTACACGTACAAGTGCCCTAGTTATGATTAAAAATAAATTACACCCAAGAGAATGTCTAATTAATTTGATGTCTTCCCCATCGTATCCCTCGTCATGATTTGGGTGATAAAGTATTGCCATGGTCTTCTTCTTTCACATTCGGCATGATATGGATCCGAAATAGTGGATAAAAAAAAAAAAACAAAGGTGGAATGTCCTTGTAAGATTGGAGGATCGCCTTATGGCCAATATTGCATTATTGAAGAAGGAATCACCCTCTTTGTTCATTAATTTCACCGACATTATGTATAGAAATGGAACGGCGCAATTGCTCGACTAATAATCCTCGGACAACAAGGCATTCGTCGCATCACTGAAAACGAACAAGAACTCCCTAAATACCTTAGCAACCTTCCAATCTTGTTGTGTCGACGCCGGGAGCTGCGCTATGAGTGGTAGAATGTTAGCATTTCCATTTCCTTGCGTGCCTTCTTCAACGTCTTATACGTGGAATTCCACCTCGTTTTTACATCCGAAGGGAAATTCTCAACTTCCCTTGCTTGCGTCATGAAAAGGACCTCCAACTCTTGATGCTTGAATAGGGGTGGATCTAATATGTTGACCTGCATATAACAGCTACTGAATCATAAAACTGACAAAGACCATCTTGCACGCATACAACAACGCGACGGCAGACGCACCATATATGGAAAAAAAAAATTATTGCAACCAGGCTTTAGCTATTGGATCAACCTCTGCATTAGGGAGGCATTAACACACGCATTATCTAAGATGATGCTGAAAATTCTATCCAAGATGCGCCAAACTCATGGACAACTCTCATTATTTCGACAACCATACATTGGAAATCTTGAGGTATTATTAACTTCTAAATCTTCGCAATGGGAAAAGAAAAGAAAAATGTTATTGACGAACGATTTTAGAAAGAAAGAGCGTTAGGAAGTGGTATTTGATTGAGGATTGAGAAACGATGAAAATGAGAGGGAAGGGGCCAATTCTGTCGGACCGACCGGCGATGCCCAGGCATGCACTAGGTTTCGGATCACCCGCAAAGGCTGTCTCCCTTCTTTTTGGCACACACCAAAGCTAATGAAGAGAGAAGCTTTTTATATCTTCTCTCCTCGTTTACTTCTATGGAGTATGGATTCTCCATTAACGCTTTTGAGTTAATTTGGTGTTGTCTGAAACGTGGTTATCTCATACAATGTTGGGTCTCCCCTGAGCTTCTCTCTCCCACCATCAGGCCTTGCACCCTCATATCTGACTTCAAAAATCACTAACGAAGACAACATAGCAGACGACAGACAAAATAGAAGTCCAATTTGAAAATAGACCCATCCCGTCACAGCTCTTCCTTCGATAAAAAGCAATCGAAACAGACCTATATACCGTTTCAATGGATGGAGAATCTGGATCCAAGATATCCATCAGGCGTGGGCGGACGCTATGTACTCGGTTTGCGCATGCGGACGATTTGCCGAATCGCAAAATCAGAGTCAATGTCCGGAATCAGCATGACATGATTGTCTATCATGATGTTAGCAACTACCACTGAGACGGAATTTGAATCCATGACCCCTCATCATCACAGATCGAATTCCAAAATAACAATGCAGACACATGTTTAGAAAGAATATTTATTGATCTGCCAACTGCCTCCAGACAAGTATCGTGATTTAAGAAGAAAATAACATGTCTGACCCTGACCATACTGGAGAAGTATGTGAAGAGTGAGGGTGGGGGTGGAGGCAGAAGAAAAACCACACGAAGGTTGGAAAACCATTTGCAGACAAATTAGTAGAATAACCGAGTCGTTAATATTAAATTTCTCAAGAGGTACTCATATCGATGCACCCCTAGCGTAGACCAGGGCAGAACAGCGTTCAAAGGGCAATAGCCAACAAAACATATCCAAAAGAATTCTCAGTAACACCTAACTTGGAGCATGAAAATGAAAGAGAAGTTCGCAATCACACATCCAGACAAAACTTTTAGCATAACCTCCTCCAAGTGCTGTTAACATGACTCCCCCATCAATCAGCGGTACTGCAAGAAAGAAATCATGACATAAAACTTCTCGCCAGAGGGAAAATATGTAACAAAGATTGAAACTCAAAAAGTTCTCTCAATCAATAATGTGAGAAACTAGATTTTCTTCCATAGATTTTAGCCATGCAAACCATTCAAAAAGTTCTGGAATAATCACTGCCTAGCTATACATTTATGGCTGCGTTTGGTTAAGCATTTGGAGAAAGCCTTTGGGGAAATGCAAAGACTTTAGGTTAAAAGATTTTCTCGAAATTATAATAGTGTTTGGTAAAGTATAATTGAAAAGTGCCATGGGAATCAACTTTGACATGAATGCTGTTTGGAAAAAACTACACTTGTAAAGGACTTTACTTATACATTTTATTGAACCGGCGATGGCTTGACACCGGCGAGCCAAATCTGGCCACGGCGGCCCTCATGACCTCAGGTGACCTTAAGCGAGGGCGGCTGGCATCAGATTTAACTCGCAGGCAACATCACGTTTTGAGGGTAAAAGTGAAAGTTAGAAAGTTTAGCGAGAGCCAAGTTGGAAAAAGAAAAGTTCATTATATCCTGAAAATTGCCTTCCGAAAGCTCATGACAGGTGATGCCAGCATTGCCTTCTAATCATAATTACCCTCCTATGACAATACTGATAAAGAGAAACCTCTCAGAGACCAAAACAAAAAAACAAAAAAACATTTTAACATTAATAACCTATAAAGTATGGACTATCTTTTCTTGCCCAACAAAGTTGAGGACAGATGTCATATAAGATGAAATCATTGTTAATTTAAGCCATACGACAAACTGAAGTGAAACAATCAATGTTTGGTGTTCGCTGAACTATCAATAATCAGGAGAGTTAACGGAAGTTCACCTTAATGAAGCCAATTTCCTTAGCGTTGCTACGGAAGCACTGCCTACAGCACATCAGTCCATACTTCCGGATCAAACCATGAGGGTTTCCACATACCCGGCTGCCAACAAAACAAAAGTAAAAGTTGAGAATGAATGCCTACATCAAAGGGAGAGAAGAAAGGCAAGCACTTTTCTCCTATTCTTTACTTCCTAGAAAATGAAGAATTAACTTGACAAATAAAAGAAACTGAAGAAACCTCAAGAGTTTAAATCTGCAGAACCCGATTTTGGGCTGCATAGATCTTCAGTCAACAAGAATATACAATGGCAAAACAAATCGTGAAGTACAGTCTCGTCCTAAAACTTCATAGACAGCATAAACTAATATCAAGCTACAAAATTCTACAAGACAGGCAATGCAAATCTGTTAATTCAACAACCAACCCCCCCGCCCAGCCTGATCCCTTTCTTCTTCACACTAAAACGCTCCATCTTCTCCGAGGAGGCAGCCCCATATCGCGAAGTCACAGGGCCGTTTCGCCGAGTTCCTTCGAGAGGGTAATGTCACTCGATCCTAGGCATTCTCTACCGATCAGCCTGGGTTCGCAAGCACACAAACTAAATCTTACTAGTGTCTGGACAACCCCCAAGTGTCTCCTACGAAAATCCCAAAAGGCACGACAACAATAGGAGACATTACATCAGCCAGCCATTATACCAGCGTTGCAACCAATTAAGCGATCGCCCAAAGCGAGTAATACGATAAGCAGCTGAGATCGTATACGGACAACAATCGAAATGGTGAGAACCGACCAAATCGTCACCAAGTTCGAAGCTTTACGGTCGATTTGACCAAGCTCGAAAACGGGATTGTACAGAGGAGAGCGAGACAACAGTGGAAGGCGGAAGCGAAGTGGCGTACCAAGCGCGAGAACCAGGGCCGTAGCTCTTGGGATGAGAGTTCCACACGTTGGAGTGACCCATCTTCTTCTTTCCTCGGGCGGCTAAAAACCTCTGAACTCACCGCGCAGTTCGATGGCTTCCGCTCTGGTAAGGAAAGCCGAGGAAAACCCTAAAAGCTATTTTATATAGGCTCCACATCACAAAAACGCTGCGTTTTAGATGTGCATGGACCTCCATCAGAAGGCGGCCGTGCTCAACTCCCAGGGAAATTAGCTTCGGCCCATTGGGCTTGAAAAATCAGGCCCATTTTCTTATGAAAGCGATGTCCTTTCGGGCCGTGAAACAATCTCAGAGCATTTCATTTGTAAGGTAGTGAACAAGACGGGATCAAAGTGCCAATTCAAATGGCACTTATTTTCTGACCCCCAAAAAAAAAATGGCACTTCTTCAACTTATTAGTAGTAAAAAAAAAAAAATAGTATGCAAGCTACCCAATGGGCACAAACATTTGCTTATCAAAGGAACTAAAATAAGGGTCCGTTTGTTAGAAGGAAATCTATCTTTGGAAATTTGTTTTACGGCTTTTCGGCGTTTGGATGATGGAAAGTTGATTGATATGCGGAAAGTGTTTTTCATAGATTGAAAACAACAAGTTTAAATTTAGGGAAAACACATTCCCCTTCTAGCAAGAAAAAAATCACTTTCCGTAAAAGATGAAACAAATGAAAATTAGCTATTTTCCTTGAAAATAATTTCCTCGGAAAATCTTTTCCTTTATCATGAAGTTTTTAGAGAATGGTGTATTTGTTTCGGGAAAAACTTCATGATAAAAGAAAATGCTTTCCAAGAAATTGTTTCAAGTTAGGGAATTCATTTTCCTAAATTTGAGCACGTATTTTCGTCATCTTATCATTTTCAACTAATCAAACATGTGAAGGTCTAGAAAATTAATTTGCGATTTCTCGGAAAGCAATTTCCTCTACCGTAAATCTTGAAATTCCTTCTGAACAGCGACCATATCATCTAGGACTTTTGCATGCTTCCAATTACGATGTTGAGGCAAACCGGTGATATCCTTAAGAACAGCAGCTACATCAACTTCAGTGATCACCTTCGGCCACTTCTCTTCCTTTGCTAATTCCATGAGGACAGCAAATCCGGTTCAGATGGAGAGAGTGGCGTAAGGCTGAAAGAACCGGTTCGGCATACTGAGTTGGAGGTTTTAGCTGGTGCTGTATTCGGCTTCATGGTCGGCACGGTTGTGCATACCATGAAAATGATAGAGCTTTTTATCTAGGTCGAAGCCGACCGATAGCTCGAACGATCCTTGGCTTTCCCAGTACCAGACAATCGTTCTAATTGCTTACCCAAGGCAAAGAGAAAAGCACTTTATCTGAAATAAAGCATACCTCATATATGTCATTCGAGCCGACAAGATGTAATTGCTGTGGCTAAATACGTTAATCCGTATTAGTAGGTTTGTATTTCATCACATTAGTAATTAGTTAGCCAGCTATGATACATTTATTAGCAAGACGAAAAAAGGGCATGCTTCATTTTGAAAACATGAAAATTACATGCATCTTTTCCATAAGGACACAGTTTTATCACTCGTAAAAAGTTCCCATCACCTCTCCAACTAAACTGCAATCCAAATAACATCAACGGAATTTCATCAAACTCGATCTGATTCCAATTATCCATCAGAATTATATCAGAATTATTCAGGGAGGTGCAGAGCTATTGAGTTTCATGCAATTAAGCATGCAAAACACCAAAACAACACACTGCCTCAGAAACTTAAAATCAGAAGCCTCGCTCAAATGACTAAGAAATTGGCTTCAACCAAGTAATGTTTATCTGGAAAATAATAACAGCAAGGAGGCGAGTTTCAAGAGACATACTGCTAGGTGATTGACCTGTGAAAGAGTAATCAATACACCAAACCCATAGTTGAGGTCAAACGAAAAATTAAATACTAAAAAGTACAGCAACCTCTAGTTGCTGCAACTGTCCTGTGCTACTTTTGGACGTGCCTTCATCATCCTTCTCGGTCGGTCCAGAGGGAACCAAGCTACATCTTGCTCACATCATCAGAAACCAAGGTTATGAAAGACCACAGAACAATGTATGCTTGATTCTTGAAGATAACAATGATACAACAGCTCTTGAAATTTGACAAGGTTGGCTGCTGAAACTTAACGAAATTTTCTTTCTGAATTGAAAAAAGTGTGCAGTTACATTTCAATAAAAATGGACGTATCATGACTAATTGAATCTTACACCTCAATCATTCATGGTGATTGGATTGCGCTGTCAACAAGGATTGAAATTGGGACAAACTAATCGTTTCCTTTCTTCACTTTCCCGAGTTGGAGATAAACAATGTGTACAGTTGGAGTTCGCGAATCCCATCTTCAGTCAGAGCTCGCTTTTTTCAAGCTTGCCATGTATGTTAAATAAATGGTCCACACATATGAACAAGAACTGTTCACCAACGGCTGCCAACAATATGAAAAGAAGTGTTAATAGCTCACTCTACCCTCAGCCATTGCCATGATCAGGACACAAGAGTGAGAAGAATTCACATGTTATTTCAGGTGGGACAAAGAAAATAGACTTATTATTCCTAAACAAAAAGTAACTTTTACTAACAATCCAATCAGGTCCAACAAAAATTACTATGAGTGCCCTGCGAGTTACATTAGTTGAAGTAGTTTATTTTCCTTGTATGCCAGCAATGTAAACTTCTGGCATGCTTAAAGCAACTGAACATACCTGTAAATGCACAGGGATGAACTTGTATGTGAAAAAATCACAAATAGGCCAAAACAAAATGCCATTTCTCATGGTCGGCAGCAGATCTCGCCTCAATCTGGCAACAATATCACCAAAAGTTTCACCTGCATCAGTCAGAAACTAAGTTCGCTAATAAAGAAGCATTTCCTGCTATGGTATATTATCTCACAGGAAATTTGACGTCACTCGATACATCCTTTGAAGATATATATGCCAATTAGTAGCCATTTGGCACAACTGAGAACTATGGGCTCAATCATGAGGGAAAAATCTTATAACCAATGCAGAATTTACACACAGGCAAGAGCGTACAAGCCAAGACATGTGTGCAGGCACACAGAAAGAGAGGTTCAAACTAATGCTAATTACCCAATGGCTGCAAAGGAAAGGTATTCTGTTGCTCATTTTAGTCACTCAAACTTTCTATTTATATTGTGTTATAGGAAGAAACTAAAGATAACATAAGTCATAGTCTCTGAGCTGCATAACTGGCACCATATCACATCCCCCTCAAATCAAGAAATTTAGCTAAGGTAACACCGTCAAAAAACACTCATATGCAAATCAGTCCCATAAATCTTTTTTCTTTAATGGATTATGCAATATTTTTAGTGATAAGTGGTGATCATTAATACCAACCACAATTGGGATCTTCTCAAAGAGCTATTCATAAGTAGTCTTAGGATATCGTGGCAACGAACTACAGGGTAGAAGTTAATGATTCTTGGCCATGCCCATCAGTCTAATAGAGCAGAATGTCCGAAGTACATTAAGACTATCATGATCCACAGCCTATTAAGACTTGCACATTTGTCAAAGAGCCAGCATCAACATTATAATGGATTGTACATGAGTGGTTTAACCTGCATTTCCTATGAGGAATAGAAGAATACTTTGCCACAACAGAGAAACTGACTCAGGGGTATGTTAAGATAGGATACTGCATCAATTGACAACTTGGAAAGGTAACATTTGAAAAATGAACCAGCAATAAGTCCCTCAATCATCCAAAAGAGGCATATAAAATGTGAAAAGAATGAGGAACAGGCTTTGCGGCAAGTCAACTATCCAACCATATCAGTTGGCTTTACCTCAGAAAAGAGTACACCAAAGAACCATCTCTTACCTTCACAAAGATATCTATAAGTATTTCGTTGTGTTGGATTTAGTTAAATTTCTTGGCTTAGAAAAGAATACCACTGGTCAATAGTTTGCAATACGATAATCACTCATCGGGAACAGCATAAAGCAAAATTTGCCATTGCAGTTTTGGCACTTGAAAGGCAAAGGGCTTGTGAGACGAAAAAAGATCGCTAAAGCATCTCATCACCTTGTAGACCAGCATTGTACGAGAAGAAGACCGTAGTGATGCAAGGTCCATATATCGCCTGCCCCATAAATATTTTCTTCAGAGTGGTGACCATATCTCGCTTCGGCAGGAATCTCGACACAGAGTTGAACCAGAAGTGCTGGCTAGGCCCCAAGATAATCAATCCGTACGCGGTCATACGCAGCGTTCTTATCAGGTCCAAAGAACCGGAAGGCGGCAAGGTAACCATCTGGAAGAATTCGATAGAACAGTTGCCAGCAAAATCATATTAGCCGAGGTAATCAGAATACAGAAGTTGGGTAACACAGAAAATTAACATGCCCATAATCTAAATCGACAAATCTACGCTAACATTTTGAGCTGGTGTTATCCCGAGCCTTGCCGAATGAATCGTTCACCTTACAGTAATCATTCACCTTACACTAGCTAGAATTAGAAGCAAGTTCAACTTCAACGCTGCCAAAAAATTCAAACCCTCCGGACCATAAAAGCTAGGTTCTTTCCGTGCAGAAAACACGCTATAAGTTGGAACCGACATTGGTTCAGCACTTGCCTGGGAGGTCAGATCGGCGGCGGCGTAAATGAGCGAGGACGTGACGCACTTGGTGACGAGAGGCCGAGCCTCGAGCGCGCCCAAGTACCAGGCGAGGAAGCTGTTCTTCCTCGGCCGGCAATGAGGAACGGAGCAAGAGGGGGGGGCCTCGAGGGAAGAGGTCGAGCTTTTGGCGCCCCCACGGTTGCGGGTTCCGTTCCGCGAGCTAGTGTATGCTCTGTGCCGCTGTGAGCTCGCGAGCGACGGAGCTTCGGAGAAGGCGGCGGCGAGACCAGCGAGCGGGACTGAGAGCTTCGTCGAACGCCTGCGGAGTTGCTGCAACGCGGAGCTCGTCGCCATTTTCGTTTCCCCTCGAGCTTTGGAGGGGGGGCACTCTCTGGTAGGCACGCTCGTGCTTATATGCAGGGTTCAGAGGAAGAACCGAACTCGAACCGGATCCAAACCGGACCGGTTTCGGATCGAGGCCTTTTTCAAGCCCGTTGAACCGGACCCGTCTGAAGCATCCGGGACTATATATTCAAGCCCCTTTCTCCTTCCCTCCCTCTCCCTCTCCCTCTCGCTCTCGTGCTCTCGTCCAAAAGCTTCGACGCTTTCGTTCCATGGCCGAGCTCTTCCCGTTGCACGCTCTGTCTCTCTCCGTCTCTCTCTGAAGCTAGGGGCTTCTTGAAGCGTCGGCGCCATTTGCTCCAATGGCAATGCCCTCGAATCAAGAATAGACGGAGCTGGGAGCTGCTGTCGCTTGCGATCGAGGATCACGCGAGCAATGGGACTGCGCAGTCTCCATTAAAGAAGCTTGAGGTTAGGGTTTCGCTGGTCTTCTCCCTCGGCAACCGGATAGCTTGTTCCCGGGAACGTTCCGAGGCACACATCGTCATTACACTGATTTGTGGCAACAGCTTTCTTGAATTTGCTTTCTGGCTGATGAATTTTAGTTCATCATAACGAGGGGAGATGCTTGCGACTGTCTGATAGTCGACCTCGGCCTCAAGCATGGAAAGAATCAGTTCCTATGACCGTGTGCGACCCGCTTCTCGTTCAATTGAGTAGTTTTCTCTGCGAAAGATAGGTGTTTTGGTTCGGTGGTCATTGAAATTGGGGCAAACGAACTCACTAGAGGTGTGCTGGACGCTATGGATCCTTCGATAATGAAGCTCCTGGAAGAAGATGAGGTCTTTGTTGTTTTGTTTATTATACCGCATTCTTATGGAAAAGCTCTGCTCTCGCCATGGATTTTGGGTGGGGATTTCTTATTTTGCTAATTTTGTGTCTACAGGACGAAAGCATGCACTCAGGGGCTGACGTGGAGGCTTTCCAGGCTGCCCTCAATCGGGATATCGGAGGTGATACGTCGACTTCTCAACCATCATCATCCGATAAAGGTGTTGTTGGCATTAAGTTGTTGCTTTCTCGGAATTAAGAATTTATCCTGGTAGTTTTGATGCAAACTGTTAGCTCATCAGGACGTTGTTTCACATCGTGTTTATGTGATGATGACTAGCTTATGTGTTGCATGTAATGAAGTTTGTGCAGGGATGATACAACATGCTCTTTATCTTGTTACAACACATTGATAGTATCTAGCCTTGTATTTAACAGGTCAAATTTATCAATTTGTCGGATCGGAATAGCATGAAGATGTGTCACGTCTTTCAAGATAATTGCTTTGTGTCACCTTACTTTAAGTAATGTTGATGTCATTATAGTTAAATGTTTGGACTTAATATGCCTTGTTTGACTTAGCCGGGGCTTTAGATTAAATTTTGAAAATTAAGTTGAGCAACATCATCGAATCTGCAGTCTCTAAGTTGATTCCTGAGAATTACTGTTGACCTGTTGATCGAGTAATTGGATCCTTGGTCACAACTATTGAGTTTATGTGGAACCAGAGTCAGGCCTCTCAGATGTCGGGTGTGTGGATAAGATAGAAGCTAGCGATTTTCGGTCTGATGGGCTAGTTCTGGTGAATTTCATTTGCGTTGTGGAATAGTGGTAAATCAGTGGTGACTTCAAATCTTGCATGACTGGAGAAATGATAGATTATGGATTACTGACCACGAGATTGAAGGGAAACTAGGCTGTTGAAGATTCTGATGGACCCAACCTTTTTTGTCTCAAGCTATGATTTTCTTGATAAAGAAATTAAAAAAGAGGATTTAATATTTAAAATTGCAACTTTAAATTTGGCCTCTATCAATCTTTAGTTCAAATTTGTTAAGGATGCGTTACTTCAAGTATCTGTGAACTTAATTTGGAGCTGATGTGATATAAATATTTATTAGCATGTGAGGATGAGCATGAAGAGATGTTCTTTGGTTTCTTTGTCTTATTTGCGAATTTGGATTTCCTTGATGAAGCCATAAACATGCAAAGCCTCTTATAAACGAGGAATGATTTCTTGTGCGAGAAATTTTCTGTGACAAGGAGGATCAGTAGGTACATATTTGATTACCGTGAAGAGATTGTTCAGGGGGGTTCCTACTTCTCTGCTTCTCATCCAATCTGTGTCCAGCATTAAAAGCCAACTTATAAAAGGCAAAAGTTATGCCGCAAGCAAAAGTTATTCAAAACATTTTGTAGATTCCTTTTGATCTAAAAGAAGGATGACAAAAGAACAAAATAAGGCTTTTCACCCCTTCTCCCTTCCAAGACCATCAAAAAAAGGAAAGCAACAGAGACTAAACCGCAAATAGAGGATTGAACCATTAAAAGTCTGAAAGGGATGAGAAGCAAATTTGTTACAGGGATAATATGGTTACAGAGGAAAAAGCATTTTGTACTTCTTAAGCTTGTGGTGTAGTTTTGGATAATACTTTTAGCCAGTGCTGTGCGAATGCAGTGCTTGGCAGTGTCAGCTGAAAAATAATTCCTATACTAGTTTGCTACTTGAAATACATGTGAGATGAACACCTTTTTTGGCTTGGTATGTGCTCCTTGTTTTGATGTTATATTTGGAAGAATGCATAACAAAAGTATAATCTTGGTCAATATGCATACTGGTGAGCAGCTTAGAAGTATAAAAAAACTTGCTTCCTGATATCTAGGTCACCTCGAACATTCCCTTCTTTTCTCTCCCTTTTTTTGCTGCTGATCTTATATCTCTTGCTTTAAAGGGTCTTACTGTTAAGGAAACTATAATGCTTCAGGTGTCTCCCAAGGAGACAATAATATGCCCAGCCAATCATATCAGGGATGGCAACCGACTAACCAGGCTGCAAATGCAAATTCTCAGACTCACCAAGAGCAAAAAAATGCAGAACATCAAGAACAGATTGTGGCACAGATGCAACTGCAGCAACATGAATCTCTTGCTGATCCCCAACAAAAGTATACCTTGGAGGAAGCCAATCACCCACAATTGAAGCAGGAACAAGTGCAAGATGGTCATCAACTCGGGCAGGGAGAACAAAATTCTATCCAGATCAAGCAATCTCCTGGGGTGCAAGTGTTAGAAAAGAATTCCCTCCCTATGAGTGAGCCAGGTAGAGTGCATACTCTTGACAGTGAATCTCAGTACTTAAAGTTACAGCAAATGAGCAATCAACAGGCAAAGGTCCCCGAACAAGCACCAAATAGGCCAAACCGTGTTAAACAAGTGCCATTTGCATTGTTGCTCCCAGTGATTCTTCCCCAGCTCGATAAAGACAAAGCCATGCAACTGCAAACCCTCTATGCCAAATTGAAGGTGAGTCTTTGGTAAAGCACTTCCTGATTTTTACTTTTTTAGGGGAGTCTAATGAGGTTTGTTGGTTGCTTGTTTGGTCTCACTGCTGTAGAAAAATGATATTCCCAAGGAAGGGTTTGTGCGGTTCATGAGGGGAATTGTTGGAGATCAGATGCTGAAGTTGGCAGCTATGAAAATGAAAACACAGGTATGTTTAGCATGATTGATGTCGTACATAGGATTATGAATGCCATTTTGTTACTAAGCTTCATTGTCTCTCGCTTGCGGCCTCCCCTGCAGTTGCATATTCAAGGTTCGACTTCAGCTCTACAGCAGCACCTTAGAATGCAGCCTGCTAGCACTGCAAAGTTCAGTGATTCATCTCTGTCGGGCCAAGTCCATTCCCCAATGAATAGAAATGGTCCAAAGTCTGGAGAGGTGGAACAGATACCAGAGTCTCAATTAGTGCAGCAGCAGCAGCAGCATTTTCAGAACATGCAGACATTTCCTAAGTATGGAAGTCCTGGTGGTCATCAGCCATTCAGTGGGACGAATGTAAACAGTGCTGCTTCATCTGTCAAAACAGAACCTAACGATTTACAACTGAAGCAGGTTCCGATTCATCAAAGTTTGGGTTCAATTCAGCCAGGAGGGGCAGCTCAGACAATAGGCCTGGTGACTGCATCAAAATTCGATTGGCAGCATCCTAACAATGATAACAAGAGAGGGCAATCTTCTGCTCTCCCACCATTTGCAAGTAATGTATCACTCCACCAAAATCCGGTTCCTTGGAAATCGTCTACTGCTAAAGACCAAAGTTCGGGTGCCATCTCATCATCAGCCTTTGTAAAACATGAACCTGTTGATCATTCCAGCAATCAACAAAAACCACAGTTGTCTTCCCTTCACGGATTGTCCTCTGTTTCAGCTGGACATCTTGAGCAAAAAATTCCCTTACCAGAAACCTCAAGGGACAATTCACTTGAGCAGCAGTCCCCAGGAATGGGTTTCTTGGCTCCCACTAATACTGGGACTTCGCATCAGGGTTTTCTTTCCCCAACCCCAGCTCACGATTCTAATATCCAGGTGGTCCTTTAAATTAAACCATGCTTCTATCTTGCAATTTAATCTAGTTAATCTGTTTGAATGCTTTTATTTCCTTCGTATGCATATGGGAATATAAAATCTGGATAGCAACATCTGAATTAAACAATTAATCACATAGCAAAGATGTAAATGAACTGTCCTGAAGGTCTGTTTAAGTTTTGTTTTACTGTTGGGAGGTTTATCTCTGTGTTTTTTTAAATGCCATGCCTAGGAGATGTTTGCTGTTGGGAGGTTTATCTCTATGCTTTAAGTGGTAAAACTATATGATAGCCATTCCTCTTCATTTGCTTGATTGAAGAGGTGTGAAAATACTCTTTATCACTAGGCAGCAAAACTGCAGCCAACAGACTTCACACTGGGCTGGGCTTCTATCATAAAGCATAAATAGTTAATGAGGTAAAAACTTTGGAAGGATGACATGTTACAAGAGCATACTTACTAGTTAAATACGATCCTTTCACTCAGGAAAGGAATTCTCTGGTGACATTGTCACTAGAGTTGATAGCTATTGTATTATTTATTCGACACGACATTGCACCTACAACTGCGAATATAGAGGAGATGCTTAGTGCACAAACTTCTGCCTGCTCTTTATCCTTCGTACTACTTTTAGACTGATTGGAATGCATTGCATAATTTGCATTATCCCTCTACTGGAGTAGTGATGTTGTAGAAATTTACTTTTGAAGCATTGTTTTGTCTTTCGATTTGCTCTATGTTTTGAAACAAGAACTGGTGGTTCTTTATGGGATAATAAGTGTAAAGTTTAGTCCTTGATGATATCAGACAAAGATTTGACAGCAAGTATGCCCTTTTTAAGATGTTATTCGCCTTGCATCTATCAGCTAGGCTCCCGAACAGCATCTACACCAGCTGGGAATAATGCGAGGACACCTTCTAAAAAAACTTCTGTTGGCCAGAAGAAGCTTCTTGAAACACTTGGTTCTTCACCTCCTTCCTTAAGGTGATCTAGCTTCCGATGATTATACCCTTCTCGATCAGTTGAGTATGAAATTTCACTTTTGATATTAACATTTGTCAATTTGATGTTGTCTACCAAATCTGTACAGTAAGAAGCAAAAGGTATCTGGCACCCTTGCGGATCAAAGCATTGAACAACTCATTGATGTCACTGCTGCTAGCGGGGTCAATCTCAGTGTACGAATTGACATCACAATTCTGTATAGTTTGTCCTATCAACTAATTATTAAATTTCTAGTAATTGGACTTTTTTTATCCGTGAAATGTGATCGGAACTAGGAAGAAGAAGAACAGCTGTTTCCCGGGCCTAAGGATGACAGTCGAGTCTCAGAAGCATCCCGAAGAGTTGTCCAAGAGGAAGAAGAAACTCTGATATTGCAGCGAGCTCCCCTGCAGAAAAAATTGGCAGAGATCAGTTAATTCCTCTCTTCAGTCTTCATCTCTGAAATTTATTTCTCTCTTCTATTATGCCCCAGTACTCTTTGGAAAAGATATTTGACTCTCTGCTTGTGCCAGTGGCCCAATGTGGTGTGAAGAATATTAGCAACAACGTGGAGCGGTGTCTGTCTTTGGTCAGATGCTAGCTTCTCTGTTCTTTAATTTTTCCTGTTTAGTGTCTTAACCAACTCATTTTCCAGAGTGTGGAGGAAAGGTTGCGTAGCCTACTGAGCAATTTAATTAGAGTCTCAAAGCAGGTGAGTCTTTTTCACCCTTCCACTAACTTGATTCAAATATATTAGTCTTTCCTTATTAAGTTATTTTTGAAAGAGGGTTGATGTCGAGAGGCCCAGACATTGGACCATCGTCACTTCAGATGTCCGGCAGCACCTTATGATTTTGAATCGCAAAGCTAAGGAAGAATGGGAGAAGAAACAGGCTGAAGCAGAAAAGCTAAGGAAACAAAGTGAGGCGAGTTTTTACCGTTTATGCTATTCACCTAGCTGACACGACTTTTACCGCTAAGAAAGTTATGCTGGAGTATGGCATGTTTGCAGATCTAACAAATATGTCTATGTAGATTAATATGTTTGCAATAGTCGATCTCTTTCCCTCTTTTCTTCACCTCCCTTTCTGGTTCTCTGTCTAATGCTTACTAGTGTACATTATTGCAGCCTGAGGGCAGTCAAGGAGTTGATGGTGATAAAGAAAAGGATGAAGGCCATGGAAAATCCATGAAGGTAATATTTGATTTCTTTTTTAGTGCATTGGCTTGGCTAGGCAGAGGCCTCCCTTCCCTTGAAATGCCCTAGCCATAGTGTTTGAAATGAAAATTGAATTCCAATATTCATCAACCTAGTGATTATACTAGCTAAGCTTGTTCACATCACACCTTCTCATGGATCCAGCCTGATTATGATTTCATTTCTTTTTCGTCTATACTTAGGCAAACAAAGAGGAAGACGACAAGATGAGGACAACTGCTGCAAATGTTGCTGCCCGAGCTGCTGTGGGAGGAGACGACATGTTGTCCAAGTGGCAGCTTATGGCTGAACAAGCCCGTCAAAAACGTGAGGGAGGATTGGAGGCGGCATCTCAGGTCGGTAAAGATAGCCAAAAATCTTCAATTTCTGGAAGAAGCAATAAAGACAATCAAGAAGCAGGAAGAAGGGGACAAGCTGCATCTGGTATGTCATAGATCATTGCTAATTTTATGTGTTAGAGTTCTGGTTATGATAGCATAAACAGTGGCTGGAAATGATTCTTCGTTGTAAAAGCTAATGCCTGACAGAGAGCAAGTACTTGTTTCAACAAACTAACCATGTGAAAAACCAATGTGTTTGGGTGTTAGTGTAATCTCCCAATCTCCGATGTGTGATGCCTTGTCCCAATTAGTCCTCTTACCCAGTTTTTGTGCTTTACAGGGGCCATTAGAAAATTAGGAAGGAACCAAGCTATTGCATCACACTCGAAGGTAGATCGCACAATTTCTGTCAAGGATGTGATTGCTGTTCTGGAAAGGGAACCTCAGATGGCAAAGTCTAGTCTCATCTACCGCCTTCACAATAAAGTTCGTTCTGAAACTAGCGGTGAACGATTGAAGTAACAATGTTGGTCTCGTTTTTAATTCCTAATCCAGCTACCTTTTCAAGTCATTCAATGAAGTGCAAAAAGCTGTTGATCCAGATCGAGTCTCACCAGTGTACTCATTCTTGATGGGGAAAACAGTTGTTCATTTTTGGTTGCGGTAGACACTGATCTTAGTTCGGCCTCTTTGAAGTTAGGGATGTTTAGTGCATTTTCCTGGTATCTCATCTGTATCATAGCTTTTCTTCTTTTGATTTTGCATTTATTTCACAGAAATCACTCTGCCGCAATTATTTTTGGCAGTAGTTGGGTTTCCTCAGTACATATCTGGTACATCTCTGTTGGAATAGTTTCTTAGGATTTCTCATTGCCGATGTGCAGTAACATTTCATGTGACTGAATTGTTGGGAATAAGGTGGATGCGAAGGTTTTCTATACGCGTAATTTGGAGGCTACATCGACTTGTTAAAGGAATATGGTCCTATGTAACCTCAAATAAGATCACTGGCCTTTTTCTTCTTCAGAATTTCATCGCTTGGACTCTCATGTTCCGGGTCAATTTGCATTTGGATCTTTTTGTATGCAACATATTGGGGTTATTAGGTGAATTAGACCCAAAGGTCACGGGCAGATTAATGCATAGCATCTTCCATGATTCCAATTACTTCGAGATGGTGGAGGCATGTCTAAATGCATTTTTGTTTCACAGATATCAACGGGAGCTGTCACCGTGATTTCCAAAGGAGCCACAGGCTGCAAAGCATTCTATAATAAGATCATCAGGACACTCTATCAGAGTTGGACATCTTCATGGTATTGTCAAGATAGCATACTAGTATTGTTAAAAATGAGAAAGGATTACATGGTATGATCGATGTGTGTGCTCTCAATTACAATGAAGGACATATAGCAGTAGACTACCGAAGGAACCAGACGAAATATATGTTGGACAACACTAACGGTCGTCCTTATTTCTCCGCTAAAGGTAAAAATCTTAGTGGTATCGGTAGTTTTTGCCTGGACCTCCGTATGAGCCTCCTCCATTACCTTCGCTGGAGCCATACCCAGATCCATATCCTCCATTGTGCCTGTAACCTCCGCCTGAACCTCCACCGCCTCCACCGATTCCGCCGATGCCTCCGCCACTTCCATATCCCGAACCATAGCCCGATCCATACCCGCTTCCCCCACCAGGGCCACCCCAACCAGATCCTTCCCCTAAGCCACCGCTCCGTCCGTCACCAGAACCATACCCGCCTCCACTTCCACCCCCGGAACCATATCCGCCACCTTGACCACCATTGTTGTAGCCGGATCCTCCGCCACCCCCTCCACCAATGCCACCCCCCCAACCCCCTGTTCCACTTCCACCGCCATAGCCACTGCCCATACCACCACCTAACCCATAACCTCCGCCGCCACCAAAGCCGCCACCGCCTCCACCTCCTAATCCGCCAGCTGTCACCGCTCTGTAGGTAGCCTGTTCCTGATCCTGAACCCTCCTTTGCAACTCTTTGGCCATGTCATAATTGTCAACTTTTCTCAGAAACCTCTTCCCTCGACTACCTTCCACTACTAGGAACCCCAGAATGAACCAAATGAGGATGAAACTCCCTGCAACCCCATACCGCTTTCCCATGACACCCTCTCGCCTATGATGCAAACTTCACTCTCCAAATTAACACAGAAGATGGTAATTTATAGCCAACCTTAACAACCTCTTTAAATGTTCTTTTTCCGGAAAAAAAAAAATAGAGCAGCAGGAAACAACTAGTGGACAAAAAAATATCGAGACTTCTGTCCTCACCTATATATTCGCAAGTCTCTCACCTCTCCATTTGTCGTCCCTGGTGTGCTAGTTAGTAGAGAAGGGGAATTGTTGAAAGGCACGCCAAAGAAGCAAAGTCTGAGAGTCTGAAGTACCACGAACATGCAGCTCGTGCATGCAAGGCTTTGCTTAAAATGGACGTGGGGAGGTACTGGTCGTCCTTGTGCACATTTATACGAAGGAGGTCCTCTTTTTGTAGCTTGAGGGGGAGAAACGAGTAGCTGTAGAGCAGAGGGGAGTGAGTGGATGGGCAATGCATTGTGCAGGGGGAGTTGGGTGCCTTCTGAGAGCCAAACGCGTGCAAGATGGTTCTGGTGGCGAAAGCAATTCGCATGACGATAAAGGTGCCAATTGAGTGATCTCTGTGTGTATGGAGGAAACTGAATGCAACTAAGAAGAGATGATGATTACACGATCGCTTTAATTGGACATTCGGTTCGCGAAACAAGATCAGAAAGCGGTCGAACAACTATAAATTCCTAACAGGGATCAACGTGTTTGGTTTCGACAAAAAGTTTTGAACCGAAGAAAGGAATACGTGTGTCCTTAGTTGGGATTGGGATTCTGGTGAGCACTTGGAGTCCAAGGCTTTTCTTCAAAACAAATTGGTGTGGCTGGTTCGCATTGAGACGTGAACACGTAGATGTGTTCAGAGTGCAATGGGACAGCAATTGTGATTTTTGAGTACATGCTTTATCTTTTAAGGTACTTGACAACCCATCAAAAGCCGCCACACTTGAGAAAGTTGGCTGTTAGGAAGGTATTGTTTACAGGTGCTTTTGGAACTGCAGCTTTTAAGAGCTCTTTTGACCCTTTTTATATCTAAATTGCTTTGCTATTTACAGTAAGATTCTCCATAGTTTTGGAGGTTAGACACAACACCTTTGATATGTATATGTATATGTATGTACCAAACACCTCAATAAAACTTTTTACTCCTCCTAGAGGATCACTGTTGGAAATTAAACCAAATTAGTTATCGATTCAATCGACAAGTTATTGATGAGATGATGGATGAAATTAAGGGTCTTTATTGTAATGTTGTTTCCTAAGAGTCTATTAGAATTTCGATGTCTAGTTAATGTTTTGTAAGTTCCTAGGAGTCTAGCTTCTTGGAATGTTAGTTTCATTTATGAGTCATTTAAATAAGAGTCTTGTAACGAGCCTATATAAAGGCAAGTCTTGTAATTGTTTGAAGATAAGGTGAAATATATTGTGAAATACAAAAAATTCCTCTTTATCTCCTTTTCCTTAAGTCTTAACTATCATCGATCAAGGTTTTTTACTTTCAAACCTTATCGATTGAGACTTTTCCCAACAAATTGGTATCATAGCATACGATTCATGGTCATGGTCTCCACAAACAATCAACTTCCTCTTCAATGCCCTCGTCTTACCAAAGAAAATTATGGTAATTGGGCTTCTAAAATGAAAGCTCTACTCAGCGCCCATGGTGTATGGGAAATTGTCAACACATGCTATGAAGAGCCAAAGGATGAAGCCATCTTGACGCAAAATCATAAGGATGCGTTGGAAAAGGTTCGAGCAAAAGATCAATTTGCTTTGTTGATCATCTATCAAGGTTTAAATGATTTTATGCTCGAGAAAGTCTTGAGTGTTATTACTTCGAAGGACACATGGGAGATCCTTCACAACATGCACAAAGAAGTACAAAAAGCAAAAAAGACAATTGAAGGGAAAGTCTCATGTGGAGATAATTCCAAAATTTCTGTTGAAGGCAAAGGTACTAAATTATGTCCTGATTATACTATCCTTGCAAACAGATATGCAACACTAGATTGGAACTATTATTCTCCGTTTAATTTTGAGCTCAACCCTCATGATGCTATTCAAGAAGATCTAGATATGCAAAATTATTCTACAATGAGACCGTGACGTTTGAAGAGATGGGTGCACAAAATGAGCCCAAGAAGGAAGAGAAAGCAGATGTGGAGGATATCGATGAGGAGAAGGAAAAAAAGAAGTCCAAGAAGAAGAAAGTTCAGGAGCCTATGCCAGTGTCCGAGAAAGTTCAGGATCCTAGCCCTAGTTATGACACCACTTCAAGTTCTCATCCGCTACCACTCACTTCAAACTGTGAAAATGGCAGGTTGAGTAGAAGTTTGCATATTCATTCGAAAGGTTCTAGTTATTCTGTTGATATAGATGATCCTCCACTGAACATTATTCTTTCTGAAGTCTTTCCTTATATCGTACAAAAGGCAAATATTGCATATTCTCGCTCTAGACAGATTTGCGATGTTGAACTTCTTGAAGAGATAAGGTGAAATAAA
Source organism: Metrosideros polymorpha var. glaberrima (assembly GCA_001662345.2). Taxonomy (NCBI): domain Eukaryota; kingdom Viridiplantae; phylum Streptophyta; class Magnoliopsida; order Myrtales; family Myrtaceae; genus Metrosideros; species Metrosideros polymorpha. The sequence goes on along the minus strand of BCNH02000006.1, from coordinate 17,098,337 downwards.
TTGTGAAATACTAAAAAGTCCTCTTCATCTCTTTCTCCTTAAGTCTTGACTATCATCTATCAAGCTTTCACTTTCGCACCTTATTGATCGAGACTTTTCCCAACAATCACATGATCCAATCCACCCTTACAAAATAGTGTTCAAGGTGTCTTTCTTTAGCCCTATGTCTCTTATCCCTAGAAGGTCTTCCTCCACTAGCAGGTTTTTTTGGAAAACTCCATTTATTCTTGTGTGGATGGCAGGCAAGCCTATACTTTTTGGTTTCAATAGGACTCCTTACAAGCGTTATTTCTATCTACTATTATCTAAAAATAATCAAGTTATTAATGATTGGACGAAACCAAGAAATAACACCTCACGTGCGAAATTATAAAAGATCCCCTTTAAGATCAAACAATTCCATTGAATTGAGTATAATTGTATGTGTGATAACATCTACTATACCAAGAATATCAATGAACCCAATTATTGCAATTGCTTAGGATTCCCTTTTTTAGCTTCTAGAATCTATTTCTTAGTTCAAAATCCCTCTTACTAACTGGAATCAAATGATTAGTAGATCTGTTCTGCCTAAAATGGGAGTGGGCTAGGGTTATGAACTTATAATCTATAATCAGATGATCGAGTCGATTCCATGATTATAAGTTCATTCCATACCTGACCAGCCTGGAATAGGGTTATATACATTCTCATTATGAAAAGGGGTCATTCGAGCGTATCAAATTAGATACTATGTTTACATATGGATGCCTACGTCGTTTCATTCCATTTAGGATTAGGAATAGGCGTAATCGGACCCGCTTTTTAAACATCTCCCCTTATTTGGGACCATATTCAACTCTTTTAGCTTCTATTGAATTGAGAAATGGGTTTGATTTTCCATCTTTTTTGTTTGACATAATATTAATATATATAAGGCATCCTCCGGATAATTCAAATCAAAGCAATTGGATGTATGACTTGGGCCTATATGACATGACCGATCAATAGAAATACTCCAACACTCCACCTTTGTCATATATTACATACATCACACTAGATAGATATCATATTCATGGAATACGATTCACTTTCAAAATGCCTTAGTGGTGAAATGGTAGACACGCGAGACTCAAAATCTCATGCTAAAGAGCGTGGAGGTTTGAGTCTTCTTCAAGGCATAATATTGATACTCATTGAATTGGAATAAGTTCGATAGTAGATCACAAAATTTTGGTGATCTTCTCTATCTAATAAATGGAGAGTCCGCTTTGAAATCGTCTGCCCTACACCCACCCTCCTAGTATATGCTTCAACAGGAATCACACAAGGGTAGATTGATACAATATAAACCTCTAGTAAAATGCTCACCCGTAACGTAACCAAGCAGATAAAGTACATTCCATTGTTCGTTTTAGGGATTGGCGACTTACCCATTTAGTGACTTTGGCACTGGACGTTCCCAAAATGGGTACTATTGCATCGGGTGAATTCAATACTAGACGCCTGCTAGCATTCCAGCCTTCCTTCTCCTTTCAACCCCATCTTGCTTTATGAGAGATACTCGATCAAATCCGCATCTATCTTTTAGAGCATGTTAGACAACTGTCCCATTTGGTACATGTTCATATCAAAGGTGTCTTTCTTTCAAAGGCTATCACAAGCTTGTGTAATAAACAACATCGTTTAGCCCTATCCTGCTTTATGAGAGATTATTGATCAAATCTACATCTATCTTTTAGAGTGGGTTAGACAATGGTCTCACATTGAAAAATAATGTGGTGTAAAGCAGTTAATATGACCTAACTGATCAATAACTCATTGATTTAAGCTTTTAAGTGAAAGTAAAATTAAGTGGATTTATTGACCGACTTGAATTTAGGCTCCTTATTAATTTCCCACATTGGAGAACATTGTGGTGGACACAAGTTAATATGACCTAGTTTGTCAATAACTCATTGATTTAAGTTTTTAAGTGAAGGTAAGTTTGATTGGATTTATTTAGGGGCTTGAATTTAGGCTCCTTATTAGTGGTTTCCCATGATAAAAGTATCAAGTTTTTTGTGCGCTTCCCAAAATATATGTATATCAATATATGAACACTTCTTGCAAGTTATTGCGCCAAGTGACTCGATCCGAGCTTTACCTATTTAATTCTATTTCATTGTTACTTTAGCCGATTCTATTAAGCTAGCTAGAATAACTATATATGTAGCTGATGAATGTTCTATTTTGCATATATCATTGATTGAGATACTAAAAGATTGTGATCATTTAAAGATAATTAGTATGGCAACAAAAGGAAGTCGTACAATATGTTCATACTTCTAATGAAGTTTATAAACGGGATTTTGAAGAATATTTTCCTATAAAATAAGTGCAATATTTTAATTTATGTATTTGCATCTTTGAGTGAGATAAAATATATGCAAGATAGAAAAAAAAAAGAACTGATAACATTGAAAGTAAGTAAAATCTATAAAAAAAAAATACTAACACGATATGCTACTACAGATAAACCCGAGTGTCCACCTGCCCTATCTCTTTAAGCCCCGGAGCTCGAGGTCTAGTTTCGCCACATGTCATTTTATGATTGATCCGCCAAACCTTACTAATTATGTCTATTATTACTAATTACTATAAATATTTATAATTAGTAACAATTATATTGATATATTAAATTTGCAAATAAATAAATGAATAAATAAAGGGAGAGGTGGCCCAGCCGGAGGTGGGCCACTTTTATAAAATGGATTCCGCAGGTTTTGAATCCTTCGGCCTCCATGACCATTTTCTTTTTTTCCTTTAGCCTCCGGCCCTTTTTCCCTTTTTTTTTCTTTTTTCTTTTTTCGTTTTCTTTTGCCAAATTTATTATTTTTCCTCTCAACAAAAATATCCACTATTTCTTTTCTTTTTCTTATTTTTGGTTTCCTCTTTATTTTGTTTTGTTTTGTTTTATCTATTCAAAGATAAATTTATCTTTGCTTTTCTTTGTTTCTCAACCTATCTTTTGAGCATAGTATTGTACTTTAGTTACATGTTTCCAAATCAAATCACCCATGTATTTTTTTTTATGAGTTTATGTTTTTTATTTTTACTTTTCTATTATTTTATTTTGTTGACAGACCTCT
>BCNH02000006.1:17081753-17095066 GCA_001662345.2 Metrosideros polymorpha var. glaberrima | reverse complement strand
CATGTTTCCAAATCAAATCACCCATGTATTTTTTTTTTGAGTTTATGTTTTTTATTTTTACTTTTCTATTATTTTATTTTGTTGACAGACCTCTAAAAATATTTTACAATATTAAGATTTTGTTTCATCTTTCTTGAATCTAATTATTAATCGATAATCAAATGTAAAATAACAAAAAAAATAGCTCAATATTCTTGTTAACTGATATAACTAATATCAATAATTTTATCCTAATCAATCTGTATTTCACGAACACGTGTGTCTAAAATGGGCAACCACTTATTGTATCACGTGTCAATCTTTTATTTGTCCTAGCACTGCTAACAGTGAATTTTATGTGTACTTGTTCTTAATATGTGTTTTTTAAATACGAAGATAATGCTCATATTTTCTCAGGAGACAGTTTTATTTTTATGGAATTACTTTTTTCTTATCAAAGTAACTCGTTTGATGAAAATAAAGTAAACAAAGAATTAGTTTGACAAGAGAGAGTAAAAACATAATGAATTAGTTTTTTGATAAAAAGTTAGTTTCCTTTTCCAAATTGATTCGTTTATTTTTACTTATCGATCCATAAAAATGACTAATTTCATGAAGATGTGTGTCTGAAATGGACAGTCACAAATTGTGCCACGTGTCAATTTTCATTTGTCCTAACACTAACAATGAAGTTTTATGTGTACTTATATTTATCATTTTTTCTACGTACTAAAATAAGGATCATATCTTTTTAGTAGTTTTATTTTAATTGAATTAATTTCTTTATTTTATTAATTGATTATTTGGTGTAAAATGTAAGTATTAATTATCAGATGAAGTGCAGAAGCTTAGGAGCGTCCCTCAACATTACAAATAGAACTAACAACGCGAGAAGATGGAGATAGGAAGTTTCAACATAGTAGCCAATACAACATTTGCCTAGAAAGGTCTAATATTTTTGTAGAGTGAAGCTCTACCTCTACTGATATTACAGACGTTAGCCAAAATAATATGGATATCATTTGACTTGTTTTGAAAACGTCTACGGTTGGGCTCCATTCAAATACAATATATTATTGCTAAGAATGATACCTTGAGGAGCCTTGTCGCCAAGTCTTTGCCCTTGGTAGCACTAATCATCCATTGGAGTTCATCAATCTATCCTCCTAGAGAACGTCGAATCCCGTGTTGTGTCAAGATACTACACCATATACTTCCAGTCCAGTTGCACTAAAAAAATAAATGTGTTCTATCTTCTAAACGGATCATACAAAATTTGAACTGGAAATCAACTAAAGGTATCAATCGCGATAAAATCTTTGCTGTTGGTAGCCAATCTCTACAAAGAAGCCAACCGATAAAATTATATTTGCTAATACCACTGGTCCAAATTAGGCTATGCCACTCCATAATCGGTCTCATTTGTCTGGGTTCGTCATAAATCTCTTTACAACAGTACCTAGAGCTAGATATGACCGAAGTTAGAGCAAGTCTAGTAGGTCTCAACTGAAGAAGACCTCGCTAACTCCAGGCTATACTGCCCTCGATGTCGAGCTGCGTAATTGGAGTGCCTCTGCACTTAGTGCTGCGAACCCATATACTCCATAGGGAAGAGGATGGATGATTGATGAGGTTCCAAAGCATGTGGCCTAGCAATACTTTGTTCCAGAATTTCAGGTAGAGCAACCCTAATCCTCTTTCCCTTTTGGGTAAGCAAACTACTTGCCAGACAATTAGTTCATTTTATTGACTTACAATATAACAAGAATAGTATGGGATGACATGTGTTAGATATATATATAAACATATATATTTGACCTTTGATCATATAAAATTTCGATAAACCCATTCGATCCTACTAGAAAAAATTATATTGGAACAATCTTTTCGCCAAAAAAAAGTATTATACAGAAAATCTTTCTCCTGCGGCAACGCGTGGGCTCATAATAATTCAGTACTAAAGCAATATCAAATTCGGAGCAACAAACTACATTTTGTTCTTAACAACATTACCCATACCATACAGTAGATGAGTACTAAATCAGTACTCCCCAAATTCTTTGTTTTTTCTCTCCATTTCTTTGTAGGACATATGGTGTGGCACTGCATTAAACATGCCGGATCCAGCAAATATCACAGGACAAATGTTCACTTGTCACTAGATCACATGGCCGAATAGATAGGTCTTAATCATTTTCAAAGTAATATGACCAGACACAATCCTTAGTGCTAATCTTGAATGATCATTTCTCTGTGTGTCAAAGGAGTAAAGCTTGGCATAAAGAAAATTGCGCCTTAATCGATACAAAATTGTGGAAGGTGGATACACGTAGAGAAAGAAGTGGCACATTAATACCAAGATGAAAGAAAAGTTCGAACAAATGAAGTCCTAAACTATGGAGACTTGAACTTACCATGCAAAACTTCTTCATTATCCTCATGACCAACTCTTGTCCTTCCTCTTCAGATCACAATTCTCATCCTCAACGCCTTCCTCCTTCCACACAACTCGTCATCACCTTGACCTTGAGCCGGCAAACAGCCACGTGGCCTCCATCTGCTTGCTGATCATACGCGCCGCGTAGTACGGTATCTTCGCGCGTTTGCCCCTCTTCTTCTCCGACCTCATGCACCCATCGATGAACATCAAGCAGTCCATCAAGCTCTCTCTGCTCAGCCCTTTCATATCATAAGCCTGCGATCTTCTCCACAAGCTCTTGATATGACCATTCGCCGGACTCGACAAGCACAGAGCTCTTGTCGTGTCGCTGATGGCAGAATCTGCATCTCCAAGCAACAGATGACACTGGCCTCGGTTGCTGTAAATCACCATCCTGTCCTTCCTCAGCCTCAATGGGCAAATCTCTAGTGCCTTGTTGTACTTCAACATGGCCTCTTCTATGTGACCTGCCCAAAACATGCTTTTTGCTTGTTGTTTTATGAGATCCACTAAGACCCTCTTTTCTTTAACCTTTTCTTGGGTCAAAAGTCTCTCCTTTTCCCGTTTCTCAACCTTTAGGATCCATAATTCATCTAATGCCTCTTGGACTTTTGGGTCGTTCTTGAATCTTGACCTTATCATTTTGCTGTTGTCTTGAAGGAGGGTTCTTGAAATGGCTTCTCCTATGCGGATCCTTGTTTTTCCAAGATTATTGAGTTCTGTCAAATCTATGAGACAAAAAATGGCAATCTCAATGACTTTGTACCGAGTATCTTGGTCTCTGAGAAGTAAGAGAAGACAATCAATGCCCATATACTGCCAATCATCTGAAGATCTTGAGAGATTACAGAGATGTTGTACGACTTCTCTGCAATCAGCAACCCTCTCTCTTCCAATTTTGGTGTAACACAAGATTCTAATAAGCCCAACACCACCAGGATTAGAGTGGTTGACAAGTCCACCCCACATCTCGCACAAGTCCTTCAAGAACTCTTCCCTGCAAATCAAATCCAAACTCCTTCCCTTGCAAGCAAAGCAATTGAGAAGATAGAGAGACCAGCATTGGAGCTGGCTCGCCCACTCCTCAGCCTTTCGGTCTTCCAAATTGGTCCTTCTGATACCGCGCGTCAGCAAATCGCATTGGTACTTTGACCTCTTCATTCCATTTAGCGCTATGAACTGGGAATAAACGACCTCGAGGCAAGTGCTCGCTGCTTGCATGGCTGAATCAACCACTTCTTGTTCGTAGGCCAAAACCGCTTTGAAAGTTTTCTCGTAGCTTGCGAGGTGGCCTAGCGCTCGGACTGCGACTCTTTGCTCGACCCAACTTAACTTGCCTCTCAGGAGCTCGATCAATGGTGGTATCACGCCGGACTCCACTGCCTTTTCAGCAAACTCGGCCTTGTTCATGGTGTAAGAGCCAATAATGTGGGCTGCGTAGTAAGGCACATATATGTTTTGATTCCTTAGAAGCCAATCTTTGTCACTAATCCCCTTTGTGATCAAGTTGCTCAAGAGGTCGAAGATTCCGAGGGACGGGTATTCGGGATCATCGGTGTGAGTCATTGCAATGTGCCACAATCCACTCAGGATGAGAACTAGCTCCCGGTTGTCCCTATGAAGCATCTCCTTAAAGCATCTTGTAATGCCAGCTCTTCTGAGTGATGGGTCTGGCTCTTCCATTATGCAAAAGAAACAACTTGATGATAGGCTTGTGCTGGTAGCGGGAGTTGTGGGGTTTATCTTCTTCTTCCTCTTCTCATGCTTTTGGGGAAACTCCATTGGATTGGGGAGAGAAAGAGAGAGAGAGATTAGGGTTTGGGAAGTTTCAAGTGCTCATTGGGGCTTTGATTTATTCAGGTCACTTGGCAATTAATGGAAGGCTTGTGCGGAAGTAAGTGGACTGGACCAAATAAATTAGTGACACGTGAAGTGACTAGCTAGGGTGTGCCTGAAAAGAATGCAAAATTGAGTGCTTTTGGAGCATTTTCCATTATTGACTTCATATGAGTATTTATATAAAGAAAAAGTTTGTTTTTAGAGACTGTTAATATTTTTTTTATTTTTTTTGCTGAAATTGTCTACTGACTGGGTTCATAGTACTTGCCTGTTTTTACTTATTGCTTTATTCTAGATATATAATCTCAATGGAAACAAGAGTAGTTACATTCTATATCTATCACAGAAAATCAAAATAACTGCAAGTATAAATTGAGCATAATAACTAGTATTTTTTCCGGCCATCATCATGTCATATCGTCTATATATGCATTTTGAACAAATCGAAGAAGTATTGTCAAGTGATCTCTTATTAGAGTATTTGAAGGTCATCAACTTATCGTAAACCACCTTTCCTTTTGCTTTAACCTCAATTTTGGCACCAAATTCTTTGACATCCCTATGTCTCATCTCCCGTGTACTCTTTACTTGAGCATCATAACTGAAAACCCAGCTCCCTTCAAATTTATGGATAGTCAAATGAAGTGGTTGCTTCCTGTCATTTGTTTGATTCTTGGTAATTTGTGTATTCGACGGTCGTTCTTTTCTAATAGATTATTTCACTCAAAACATTGGAACTTAATTGTTGCTCGGAGACGATAGAGTCAGATTGAGTCTGATATTGAAGAACAAGTTCAGATGAGAATCTAGTGGTTTTGAACTATAAAGTCATGCTCAAGTGAATTGATTATTCTTGACTCAGCTTTGCACCATAATACCCTTCAAAAGCAAAAAGTTGCTCTACCCTTGTAGCTAAGCTTAGTGCTTCCAACATCAGAAAAGCAACTTCAGTGGTCCTCCCCCCGCATAGAGTTTTTAAACAAATTCCAAGTTGAAGTGTCTGGGTTTTGAGATAGAAAATAATCATCAATTTTCATGTTGCACCTTTTCCCCCCTTTTGCTCCGAAAAGCTCTTTTGTCTTTACGCAGCATAAAGATTGTGGCCAGGAGAAACAGATCTTCCAAACCTAATGAAGCTCAAGCTTAATAATTTATTTTGAAGAAAACTCCTGAAATTCTCTTGTGCGCTTCCATCATGATGTTGTCTGGAATGTAGATTCTCTCACATCAAAGAGATCATGGCTGCTTTATTATTTACATCTAGGTAGTTGAAAAAATAACTTTTAGATATAGACTTTAATTCTATAGCTGACTAGTAGAATCTGAAGGATACAATTTTCAGAGGCACAAAGTTGATTAGACTCAACACATGAGCAATAGTTTCTTGGAAACCTGATTTGATCATCAGCTTCCAGTACAAACTACAGACAGCTAATTGCAAACCCTCTGGCCTTACTAAGTGCCAACTACCAAAGCCCTACTTGTCTTTCTTTCTCTTTTTTTCTTCTCTCCCTTTGGCATGCAGCAATTGATCCAACTCAGAAGTTTTGTGGGGGGAAGAAATTACAGATATCAAAATCTCTGACAATGGGCAAGAGGGAGGAACCCTTTTTATAATTACACAAAATTCTGGAGCTGTGATGTTGATGAGAGAGAGAGAGAGCATGAATTCTTTTTGCAGATAATCCACCTGATTCATCCACTTTATGAGTTCTGTTGAGAATGGGAGTGCACAAAAAGCTTATGAGGGACCACAGCTCAAAATCAGGATTGCCATTGCATTTTTCAATCAAGGTGTTTGTGGTCCCTTGACACTATTCCCAGGTTGTTCCTCCAGACAAATATTTTCTCCCACAACTGCAAGTTCCCAAGTACAGGAGCTTTATGCGCTTACTGGAACTTTAGTAGGAATGTTGGTGGTCTCAAGATTATGCAGTCACTATATATAAAAGCACATAGGGTACTAGTATAGCGAGCCTGAAGAACGAGAAGAAATCCGAATCTGTTTCTAGGAATGTGGTTTACGACAGCAATTAAATATGCGGCCCGTGTCGAGGACTCGTCTTGCATATCAAAGTATATAATCACGACTTTTAGGATGTGTGGGAGGGAATTCTGGGCGTTTTAGGATGTCCTTATCTGGCTTTGTTCCACAAATGCCGCAAACAACCAGCGTGGGAAAGAGTTTTGCTGCTTTCAAAGTCCCTAATCGTATAAAAAAAAAAAAATTTGCACAGTTTGTCATGGTAGATGATGCAAATATGCAGAAAGAGTAGTCCTTCCTAATCTGATTCAGATTTTGTTTCTGGGTAATTAATCTATTCTACCTCAGGTAGTAAATGAAGCTTCTTCACTCAGTCTTGGGAAACGTAAGGTACCAGTGTAGTCACTTTATAGGTTGGAGTTCCTAATAGAGGTAGTTATGTAACCGGAGAGAGCATATTGTGTAACATTGTTTAGTACCACGTGACATTATTAAAGTGCCCACGAATTGATTTGTTGCAGATCTTTAAACACGAATTGAATCATTGATGGAGATGTAAATATTTGGTTGATCAGTGGCATCATATCGGCGTGCAAAATGGTACTTCATTCATGCGACAGCGGAGATGGTAGAAATACAGCATACCAAGCTGCAGATAGACAAATAAAAGATCATTCAAAGCCACTAATCTTTTGTCCACCGTAAAATGCCGATAAACTATGTGGAGGTACAGGTAATGAAAAAAAAAATGGTTTCGAAAGCAATTTACTACTTCTGCTCATGATCTTGGGTTGCAACTGATGTGATTTTAAAAAGGACCGACACCGGAAAATGACATATTGGAGCTAGGCAAGCTATATAGACTGATTGCATGGTTACCTGGTAAGGTATTATGCTCTTTCTGCACTGACAATGAATATAAGCAGAAAAGGAAACACATGCATCTAAATTGCAGTGTGAAACGAACTTTTTCAAGACTGGTAAAATAATTTAGGAGCCCACCTAGTTATTCCGAGGACGGGTTCAAATCCAGTAACTGGATTTATAGATGTCGATTTAAGCGAAGCGGCAAAATGGTGAGGTAAGGACTTAAGCAACAGGATTTTAAAACACTCGTATGCCATCTACATTCAATTTTGCTGGTGTAATTAGACCAACACGAAAAAGGATCAGACAGGCTGTGCAGTGGTACAAACAAAGAGGCATATGAGCTCAACCTAATATGGTTAATGTCTCGGAAAATCATGCTTGAAGTTGTGCAAGCTCAAGCATTAGGACAAACTAGAAAGTGACACACAGAATTCTGTGTCCGTCTACATTATTTACGAAGTTTGTTACAAAAGTTATGCAGTCAAACACCTGTTGCTCTTCAAGGATAACGTGCATTTTGACCATATCTGGTCTGGTATGTAAGTATGACAAACTTCAACCGAGAGCGAAGTATGTAGTAAACTTCATCGCATTAAAGCATTGCACATTTTGGTGAAAATAAACAAGAATAGTGCAATTAAAGACGGTTGGAAGATAGCACCAGCAATTAACAGGGATTTCAGCCAATGATTTGGTATATCGGCAAATTGCGGGTATTTTCTGTTCAGTCAGCCTTCATTACATTCCGAAAGATTATGTAAAGAGTTCTCCCACTGTACAAGATTATACTTGAGGGAGAGAAATCTCTGCATCTGTCCACGTTTGCATAATGATAAGTTCTTTTATCGCTTGAGTTTTTGCCTCAAGCATAGTTGCTTAGTCCGAATGGCTGTGCTTATGCTATACCCTGCAAGCCACAGATATTTGCTCAACAGGCATTACTTGACAGAAGCACAATCTGTGCACTCGGCAAGAGCACAACAAACATGGGTGCATAGACATCCAAGTTGAGATCTGTGAATAACGCAACTAATGATATGTCCAAATACAGCTAACCCCGCTACATTTTTTACATGGCTTTCTTCTGAAGGAGTGAGCCCGTTTTACTCGTGGCGCATCGACCATAGTCCTAAGGCCAGGATAGGAGAGCATTTTCTGAGCAAATCTGGATGATTTGGGGCAAATAGTTCCATAGGGCATTCTGGAACTTATGATGTCCTGTTGTTGTGGCCATGACCAGTGTAAAGGGCCACTGAAGCGTTCATTAATACTGATTCTAAGCATGAACAGTTAAAAGGAAAAAGTGGGCATGCCCATTTTGTAGAGTGGGATTTTCCCCCCTAAAACATTTGAAGAGATGTAGGACAAGAATATAAAAGCTTCACATCCAAGGCACTAGATTGGTTGGACATCCAAATAAGTACCGTGCTCCATGACTTCCATGGTGGGGCTAGCACGATTTTAGTTGCTCTGAACTGAATGCAAAGAAACAGAGCAGTACAAGCTAAGAAACTCTAAGAACAAGTCATCTTTTTCTCACTGGCGTTCTCATTGAAGGTCGTGTCGATGTCGTTCATTTGGGTGCGAGTGCTAACAATTACATCCACAAAAAGATGAACTCGGCGGGGAATTCAGGAAAATTTTCGACTATGCACATTGTTGAAGTTGCTCGGATTTTTACATGTCATTCTGGTCGTCTTTGAGTACATCGATTGGCTTGCGCTCAATGAGCAACTTCCACAAGAATCACACTTCGAATGTGATTCCAGGATATCGTGACTTAAAATTTGAACAAACGAGCTGATCTTGTTCTAGAAGGGAAAGGGAAAAAGAAAACTCCACCAGCATATTGATCCATCAAAATCCCGTTTCCTGGCAGTCTGGCTCCTCCTGCGACCTGTTGTACTCTATTTACAGTTTGGATGTTTGATCAAGTGTTGAAATTCAGATTACCTTCTGAAGGTGGTCGGTAGCTACTCAATGCTGTTACACGGAAAAGATCGGCCGCATCTTTTTCCTTTGCGAGCATCCGTCTCCCTAAATGTAATTTCGGGCCACGCTACCATGAGACCTGTCTAGTGAAGCAACTCTGGCACGATGTACATTACTACTCAGATTAGCAGCCACATTCTTTGCTCTCTGACCACGAGGGAGTTCGCAGGCTTCACTCATTGAGGATAATCTGATTTCTGCAGGAGGGATGAAGCAATCCAACGACAGTCCCGGGACATTGAATGCCACTTCCTCGATGGTCCACGCTTCCTCCATCCTGGTCTTGGTATGGCTCATTGCAGTTTCTCCGAACCTGAAAAGGGTCACTACTGACCGCCCCGAATGTGCAATCATAATTCCCTCCACGGGCCTATAATCGTCGAGGAAGGAGTTGATTGTGGTCTCCCAATACACGGCATCACCTCCGTTGTTCTGGATCCGGGTCAAGTGCGAGTCTTCCAAGTGAATGAGGAGGCCTGTTTTCTGGCTGAAGTACCCAAACAGAACGTGCCGTATGATTTCAGCTGGTCCTTCGCTCCTGGCCTTCAGGGTAACGGGGTCTGCGCAAAGCTTAAGGATGAAACAGTCCTCTCCGTTGACCTTCTTCTCCCCGATACACCGTGCATTGGTAAACATGCTTGCCGTGGTTCTTGGATCAAGACCCTGGAACACAGACCGAATAACACAATTGAAATTAGACACGCAAACAGTACTCTTTTTCAACAAGGTATTTTTAGATCATCATCCCACTAATTGGGTCCGGCTATGCTAAGTATCGGACGCAAGATAATTCAATATTTCAGTCATTTGAATCCCTCTTGTTAATAGTTGGTGTAGAGGACCGAGAAATATTCACCTGGAGTGCACGACGGAGAGGCCTAACGGGTCCCTTAGCTGCATGCGCGCCGAGCCACGGCGTGTGCCTCCATACAATCTTCCCATTGCAGCCGGCATGGACCTTGCTGCTTCCAAGCGCCAGCTCAACATACCACATGTCGGGATTCATCTGCCAGAGAACGAAGCCGCCCGACTCGGTGGCCTTGGAGGAATTCTTGTTCTTGATGACTTTGTTCGGCGTCTCGAATTCGGAGGCTATCATCCGGACCTTTCCCATGGCGTAAGCGTTGCTAATGGAGTTCTGGAGCTTCTGTCCCCCAGACGCAGCCATGTACTGCTGCAGTATGTACTGCGCGGACGAGGATTCCTGCAAAGGCGCCCTTAACAAAATCAAAAGAAAATTTCTGACTAGTTTCTTTCGATGGAAGCTTTCGCCAACATGAATCTACTTAGCGAGGTGACATATGCTTGTACACTACTCTCACCAGTGGCAGTTTATTACATCACACTTCATGGGAGAAACGCAGAGAAAACACATGCACCATTGTTAGAAAATGTCCAGAAGCAGAGCATGCATGGTTTCATCACCTCCACCGTGACTCACTCAAAGAAAAAACAAAAGCCAAAAAGCTGAACAAGAAGTCACTAAAAATGTTTCAAAACTTCACAACATTACGGATTTGTCAACAGAAACACAGGAATTTATCAAACACTTTAGTTATTTGGCGCTAGTTATTTAGTAACTTTCCCAGAAATATACCAACCCATTACAGGGATCTAGAGAGAGAGAGAGAGAGCTAACAATGGGGATGTTCTTGATACTGAGGTGAGGGAGGGGATCGGAGGCTGCCACGTGCACGGGAGCGAGCGGCGCGCCGAGCACGCCGAGCAGAAGCCTCAGATCCGACTGCTTGCTAGCGGCGGCGGCAGCGGCGGAGGAGGAAGAAGAGACGGACGGCGCCCGCATCCAGTGGCCCCTCCTGGAATCCCCGCATTCCGCGCCGTCCGGATCGGGGCCTTCCATCAACGGCGAGAGAGCCTCGACGGGCCTCATCAGGGTCCCGGATCTCGAGATCAGCAGCTCGGGCGGCGCCACTTGTCCCCCCTTCCTCCGCCTAAAGAGGCCGCCCATCGGCGAAGCGCTCCTCCTGCCGGGGCTCTTGGCCCTGGAGCGAGGCCGCGACCGCGACGGGGAGAGGCCACGCACCACCTCGTCCTTGAGAGCCGAGAAGAACCCCTGCTTCTTCTCCATATCAAGAATCTCCCACCGAGCGTCCACCCACGCGCGCGCAGAGACAGAGACAGAGAGAAACAGAGGAGCTTCGGCGAGAAGCAGTAGCTGAGTAGAGAGTGAGGGAAAAAGCAAAAGAAAAGAAGAGAGAGAATGATGGTGTCGAGCTTGATTAAGGTGGAGAGAGCGAAATGGGAAGGGGTGTGAACAAACGGGGGCGAGTGGCAATGATGGGTGCTTCTTTCTTTCTTATTGGGTCTTGGTGGTTTTCTTTTTGGAATGCATAGCCGGGAGACACAAAAGCCACTCTCTCACCACACTGTGGATGAACCTGATGATGGGGTCGTAGCCTCTCTCTCTCTCTCTCTCTCTCTAAAAAAGATGTAGACTTTAATTATGCTCAGCTCAGCCAAGGCCTCCTCCTCCTCCTCTTCTTCTTCTTCTTCTACTTCTTCTTCGTCTTCGTCAAATTCTTTACGTGCGTCTCGTCTCTCCTCTCATCATTACCGACACACTTTTGGGTTAGTTTATTTAGACGCTTCGCCATCTTCCTCATGGAAGAGAGAGAGAGAGAGAGAGAGTTAAAGCCTGAAAGACTGCGAGAGGAACAGAAAATGGGGGGCTGACAGAGACAGAGAGAGACAGAGGTGTAGAGAGATCCTTTGTGCTTCTTTCTCGCGGAACACGGAGGCAAATGTGGGGTTTGGTTTGGCGCCGCTCGTAACGGTCAAAGATTAGGGTTTCCCGGTGCGCGGTCAAACGGATGTTGCGACTAAAGTGAAAATTGGAAAACCCATCCCCTTCCCTATATCAAAAGCTAAATCCAAAACACAAATAGGGAAAACCCATTTTAGATAGAAAAAAAAAAAAAATCCCCTCGTAGGACCTGAGATTGATGGAGGATTAAGAACCCATTAGATTAAAACAGATTTCACGTCCAATTCATCACGATTCTCACCAAGAACACCTTTAGGAGGACACCCTTCATTTGATTAATTGAGTTTTATTCGATGCCCACGAAAAAATGACGAGCTCATGTGTTCGGATCGTTTATCTTTCGAGATCGGATATCGAGTATAATTCGGATACGTATCAAAATGCGGGTGGTGTCTATTAGATGAACATTCAAAGTATATTATGGTATGGAGTACCACAAACTTGTCGAATTAATTTGTCATAAATAGTTCCGGCAGATGTCCGAGAGGTAATCAGAAGAGGCAATCGAGGGAGTGTGCACGAAATGAGGGGCGCAGTGTCAATACACTAACACACACAAACGCAAAGAAAACATAGGCGATCGATGGAATCATTCCCAAATTTTGCTGCGTACGTGGTGAGTTAGACGGGATTGGGCATTTCATCCCATGAACGTGCACGAATATTGCTTGCCTCATTAATACAACCTACCTAGCATCTCATTGTCACATACTTTCATTTGATTATTGTCGTAGACACCATTATTCTAATGCTTACTGCGACATCCCTAAACACACTTGAGGTATTGTTCATTTTGGCTCGTCCCTTATTGAGCCTCACATTTTTATCTTTTAAAGGTACAAAAAAAAGAGTACATATAGGTATTAATAGGCATGCGGCCCTACTAGTAAAGGGACTGGGGGTAGAAATGCTAATACCATTGGTGTAGGGTTCAACTCCCGCGCTCTACAAGAGACAAAGCAAAAAGTTAAAAAGAGGAGAGTTAGAGATAAAACTAACAAAAAAAAAATACAAATAGGCACTTTCGCAAGAGGTCACCCATCCTTGTACTTTAGCCTGAGCATGCAGAATTTGCCGTTACGTCAAAGGTATTTCCATGAGTTGATTTCAATTCACACACACAAATACTTATCCCTTTCACCATCCTAAAAATCTGTTAGGAGCCACTTTATGTCCATACTCTCGTGCCTTAACGATTACTCATCGCGCCTCCTCGGACCGGGTAGTTACACTCATTGTTTTTGGAGCTGAACGTTGCAGAACGTGGAGCAAGCCAACATTAAATACATCCAGGCCGTGTTGTGAGCAACCCAAGGCATAATTCTTCGTGCCAAAGCAAGCGTGTCTGATTCACTTTTGGCCCAGGTAAATATCCAATTCCTCCCTGAATAAGCCCTTCTCATATAATATTTAATATTCTATTA
>BCNH02000006.1:17016696-17074488 GCA_001662345.2 Metrosideros polymorpha var. glaberrima | reverse complement strand
TTAGACCATTGATAATTAGAATATACAATAATCATTAGATATTCCATATTTCTAATAATCATATTACTATAGAATGATAGAGTAATGATTTTATCACTGGTAAAAATAAAAAAAAAATATTTATCTATGAATTGTAAAATCGTTTCATATTACAATTTATGTTAATATGATGATAAGAGAAATCAGATTTCCACTATAGTATCAAACAGTATTATGGGAGTTCTTTCCTATTCCTCTATGATACAATGATAAACCAAACAAGAACACGGTTCTAAAATAACTATTCCATTCTGCAAATCAAAGTGAAAAATAGATTTTCCCTTCCTATTCCTACTCTATTCTATATACATTGAATGAGTATTCCATTCATGCCTTATCCTCCTTGCGAAGCAAACGTCCCATTAGTGTAGGATTGGGCACTAAGATGGCAACATGATTCGAATTCTTTAGGTTTGGTTTATTTCATATTCAGGTCGAGTTGAGTACGAGCTATATGCTTTTCTTAGTTAACTCAAATTGGATTGGATTGGCTTTCAAGTGAGTTCGGTTGAATCGGGTTTAACGGGTGGATTTAGGTTTTGCCACCTTTAGTTTCAATGACATGTGTGCAAGCGACAGAGTACAATGATCCCAACGAAAAAAAAACTTCCCCTATTAGAAGCAGGGCCCAACATGACATGATATGACATGAGTTAAGGTATAAGGTGCAGGAGAGATTGGTTTCAGAGTGGGTCAGTTTTCGACTTAGAGTCGAAAGTGGATCCTATGACCCCTAATTTCAAAAGATTGGAACCGAGAACTGAACTGATCAATTCCGATCCAGTTCTTGATTCTACCCAAGTCGACTCACTTTGTGTTTTGAGTTTAAAAAAAAAAAGTCTTACAATAAAATAAAAGTTGCACTATTTCACTACAAAAGAATCCGTTGGTCAAGTAGTTATGTTGTTGTTAATTTATGTTGAAAACAATGGTTCAATTCTTGACATGTGCAAAAGTATATATATTTTTTTTTTTCTAAAAGATGCTTCAAAATTAGTTCAATTGGGAACCGGACTAGTTGAAATGATTCTTGGGTATAATTAACATCTTTGACCTTGGAACTATGAACTAAATTGGTCCCGGACCAGTTCTAAGTTCGCAGAATTGGGAACTGAATTAATTCTTCCTACAATTAGTCTTGAAGTAGTTGATCCAAGCCAATTCGCTTTAATTCCTAGATTGAATCAAACTCATTGTTCACCCTTAATAAGGGCTAAAGTACACTACAAGTGTCACAATTTGGCATAGGTGGACACTTAGTACCATAATTTTTAAAATGTACACTTAAGTGCCAAAATCAAAGGAAAAAGGAACACTTAAGTGCCAAGTCCGGCGAGCTTAACCGGTGCGCTATTTTATTAATATTTTCAGCTGACATGGCTCACCGGTGCTGACATAGCAATTTTTAAATCATATTTTAATATTTTTCTAATAAATTTTTATTTCTCTTTTTTTTTTTCAATTTTCCCTTTTGTTTTTAGTTTCTTTTGACTCCCTCTCGTCGGCCAAAGGGAGGGCCAACGAAGGCCGGCGAGGCTAGCCATGGGCAAGGTCGGCCTCTCCCAGATCTGGCGAGATCAAGCCTCGCCTTGGCTGGGCGATGGCGACCTTGCCCAATGATAGCAAGGGTGAGGTCGGCCTCACCTAGTGACGGCCAGGTTGGCCTCGCCCAGCGACGGCGTGGCCTCACCCTCGTCCGACCAGCCCATGGCGAGGCCGATCTTGCCCTCGCCAGCTTGGATTCATTACAAATTCATTGGATTGCTTGGGCTGCTCAGCTCGACAATTTATCGAACATATGGCGCGCGTCGCAAATGATTTGCAGAGAGTAAATTGTTGGTGCTCCCCGAGCGCTGCAGCAACTACTGGATTGTTGCGTAGTGAGATCAGGGCTTGAGTAGTTGCTGACAAGTAATTTCGTTGTTGTCGTCGTTGTCCATCGCGTGCCCAATTTCGCTCCTTTTCTTTGCTTCTTCTTTAACCTGGAAATGCTCACAATGGAGTTCGCAGAGAAGGGTCTTGAAAAAGAACCGAATTTGCATATGGCGTTTGGGGAAGAACTAAATTTGCAAATGGCGTTTGAAGAAAGAATCAGTTCTTTTTCAAGACCCTTCAGCTCCTTAGCTCATTTCGTTCAAAGTTGAAGGCGTTTGGGGAAGAAGAAGACCAAAGAAAAACAAAAAAGAGAAAAGAATAATATAAAAAAAAAAGTCTTACTTGGCTTGCATTTTTTTAAAAATTGCCACATCATTTGAAAATTTTCGCCGGAAAACGCCACATCAGCATTTTAGTTGGAATATTTCGCCGTTGACACCTAAGTGTTCCTTTTTCCTCCGATTTTGGCATTTAAGTATATATTTTGAAAATTGTGGCATTAAAGTGTCTACCTGTGTCAAATTATGGCACTTGTAGTGTACTTTAGCCCTTAATAAGTTGCACATCTTACTTTCTAGTGAAAAATACCACTTGACACTCTGGTAGATACTAGAGTTGGCATACTTGAGTTTGGTACCAACAACTTTCCATCTTCCTGCTTTCTTCGACTATAATAGCTAAGGGTGATTGGTCTTCAAGTTGGGCCAGTTCCACCATAAAATTGAAAATCGAACCAGATCGATGGGTCTTGGTGGGTTTCAGCAATTTCCTTTTCTTTACTTTTTTGAAGAAAAAAAAATTAAACAAAAAAAAAAATCTGTCCGGTCCGGTCGATTTGGTTCTGCACTTGGAACTAAGAAAGGACTGATTATTCCCAATTCTAAAAATTGAGAATTGGAACCGCTCATGATCAATCAATTCGGTTCGCGAGTGGTCCGGTTCCGTGCACTCATAATAGCTAATTGGCCTCAAAAGTGGGGCCTACTTACGACAGGTAGCTTTGGCTAGGTCTAAAGATGTCGCGCTGGAATAGGTCCCACCGGCTTTTGAAACCGCGTGGGGGACGGATTTGTTCGATTGGTAAAGGCAAACAAGCGTCGGTGACATTTCCTCTGCGGTCCTTCCTTCTGTCGGACTAAAGAGTCCAATGCGAAAGACTCCCCTTTGACTCTCAACAGTGTCAATGTGCCTAATCAATCAAAGAGAAAAGATACATAACTTGTGAGCCGGAATAAGAAAATTTAATGACGTTGTTCAACGTACTTTATAAATCTCATAACTCATTAAGAAGCTCCGCGACATAGCTTGAAGATTTGCCGATACATGTCGTGATATTTTTTTAGTAATAATTTGATGGGGAATGAAGATTTTGCATTGGTTAAAGTGGGCCGAGCATGAAAACTCTCTCCAACCCATCAATGCCTTCATTCACCCTATACTACAAAATGATGACCTTCGAAAGTCCTCCATGCTTTAGTAGATTGGGCTGCCTCTACGAACAATCGATATAGATTTCGTGGATCAGGAAGCATCTTAACAACGTACATTCTATTGGAATTTCGATCTAAAACTTCATATTATTCTACATACAAATTAGTTGAGAAATCTTTCGTGATCGGTTGATATTTATAATTTTACAATCCAACGAATGTCGACATGAAAGACAGGCCCTCGAGAGCATGGCAGAAGCGCCATTAGTGAACCCTACATCACATGGCACCCTGTACTTCGACACCGACATTCATTTTGGAAGCTTCTAGCACCACCCCAATCTCACTCTCTCTGTGGTACAAATTTGTTGCCCAAAGAACAAGTCAATTTCACCGGCACACTTCATCGCTTTGCCTTTCTTCTTCTCATGTATAAATCAACCCTACCATTCCCATTTTTTCTTCACAGATTGTTCACTCAAACACACACACACACTCAAAATCAAAAGATCTCTGCTTCATTCACTACGCTATGAAGATGGTTCGAGCAGCCATTTTCCTTCTCGTGTGTCTCGTCGTCAGCTCCTCTCTGCTCGACTCAACAATGGCCGAATCAAGTAAGCACGCGACTTGTCATTGATAGAGCGATACTAACCTACAAAAACCGATGTGTATGACGCCCTAGCAATATTCAAACGCCCAACAAAAGTTTACTGAAGACTAATTTAAGGTTATGAATTTTGTGAGGTTTCTGCGGGTCCAAGTGCTCGGTGAGGTGCTCGAAGGCGGGGCTGAAGGATCGGTGCATCAAGTACTGTCGGATTTGCTGCAACAAGTGCAAGTGCGTCCCCTCCGGCACGTATGGCAACAAGCACGAGTGCCCTTGCTACCGCGACCTCAAGAACTCCAAGGGCAAGCCGAAATGCCCTTGAACATCATTACCGCCTTAAGTGTTCGTTAATTATGATTATCAAAATAATTAAACCTATCTTGCGTCATAGTCCTTATGAAGTGCTTGCGAGACATCATATGGTTGAGACTAGACGGCTGGTTATCTGCTTGTATTGGTCACTTGAGTTGGTTTTCGATGTGGACAAGCCATGGAAATGGATCATAATAATGCTTGTAGTCTAAAGCAGTTCGGGTGCATAATATTAATTTCCTGGTTCCGAGACCATGCACGTTCTTGAATCTGGGAGAAGGTCAAAATCTCATAGCAACCTCTCTAATTTTTTCTATAATTCAAATGATTTTGCTAAAGATCTAATCATGACATTATAATATATCAAGCAAATGGATAAATAGATAAAGGGTTACGAGCTCGCAAGTGATGTAAAAGCTAAAGATTCACCAACAGATTAAGAGTGTTACAAGTCCACAAATTAGGAGACACAAAACCACATAAGAATTTTTAATGCACTGATGTATTGCGAAATCGCTAGAAGTTGGTGCTTTCTTGATCCAACCATGTGATCAAGCACAATCCACGTAATTCACAGTTCACTTGGTTAGCCGCAAGGACGGTTTTTCGTTCGGCTATTTTCTCTCTCTACAAAAGCTGCGCAGCTGCCTATGTTACACACTGCAATCTTCTAATCTTTCCATCTGCCTAGTATGTTTTCTACCGTATGACTGTATGAGGGACTGTTTTGTAGGCTTCTACTATATACCCCTGGTAGGAACTGCTTCGTAGACAAACTACGTCGAATGTGACCTTCCTCCAACCGAAGATGGGATCGATGCAGTTAGAAATGCTTCCTCTATCGGTGTATATCGATAACTTACACCCGCCGATGAACGTGCCTGAGTCAAAGCGGCTGAAGCTCTTGCTCAGGAATGGCGACACCTACAGGCTTGTATGCACCAGATTGTTGCCGGTTATTCTTCCAAACGAACCATAGTCCGGTACTCGTTAGTGTAAGCAACAGTGCTACGGAAGCTACTGCAACCACTGCCAAATAATTACGCTGCCACAATGTGCTGCAGCGATGAAGAAGAAAATACTGTTAAGAGAAATAATAAGGAGCAAAACATGGCGGGTCATATTGGCACAAAGTTCCTAGGCATTGCAATTGGCCGTCCCTTTCTGAACTTAAAGATATCTTAAAAGTGCTGAATTTCCAAGAATTCCAATGCTGCGACAACTCAGCGACTCAATAACAATGTTTACAAGTCTAGTTGCGATGTTTTTTTTTTTTTTTTCTGCAATCGATTATTTTTACTCCAACCATCAATAGCTGACTGTGCCCCGTATTCATATGGCTTCTCAAATTCATGAAGATGATTTATTCAAGCTAAAGGGGACACCAACAAAATTAATCACAACTGAACATGTACACATTGAAGAGGAAAATGAAACCATACCGCTTCTTTTGAGGCTCAATTTTCCATTCTACTAGCCGATAACTACCGAATCTTTCAGGAAGCTGCACGTGATGATCTCTTAAGCGTGTGATTATGCTCTGAATACAAACACACGAGTCAGAAGCAAACCGGCAACTACAAGAGCCTACTTGTTGATTAAACTCTGAAAGAAAAGAAGCAATACCACTGCAGTGGTGTTAGAGATGTAATCAGTAGAGTCAGCTGGAAAGATGGCCCACTCAACAAGTAACTGGTTTCCACTGGATGTGAAGTTCAGCAAATGGACCTGAGCATGAGTATTAAGTAGAAGCAGGTAAGCTTGGAAAATTCTGCTTAGCAGAAAAATATCTGAAATCAGATAGTTCTGATGGAGGTATTGTGACAGTTATCAATATCTCACACTTGATAAAAGATATGACAAGGGTATAAATCCTGAGTGAAGAAAGAGTTGAATATGTTAAAAGTGCAATGCGAATTTTAGCTTAATAGGTGGCTAGAACATCAATTCAAGAGGTCAAGTGGGAAGATGACGTCAAGCCTACTATTCAATCACAGATTATCCATAAAGGTGCCTGCAAGATCTGACTCTTACCTGTGCAGTACTCATTCCCAACTCATGAGCAAAAAGTTCTTCGAATTCTGTGAAGTTAGGCTTCCAGCTGGAGCTTTTGATGCTGAATGACATGTTGAACATTATGACTCCTACTCGAAATTCAACTGAGCAAAAAGAAAATGGTAAGATGAAATCGTCAGTGGGAGATTTCTAGTTGCAAGACAATAAGTAAGCCAAAGTCAAGCAAGTCAAATCCCTCAGGTCCCGACCAAAAAAAAAAAAAATCCCTCAGGAACTTCAAGGTTTTCAGTCATAATAGCAACATGATGAAGATGCAAAGATGACATCACGTAAGAAAAGGAACTACAAAAATCCAAGCTATCTTATTCTTGGAATGCTTTCAAAAAGATTAAGGCAGCAAGAAAACCTGTGGACATGTATTTAAGTCAAAAGGAAGACTAGCAGTCTAGCACTGTTGAATTTCTTACAGTAGACAAATCTCAAGAACTGGAAAAGGAAGGAGACTAAAAGGAACCATCATCCCGCAGCAACTAATCCATTTAACTTCTTCCATCTTTCTTTTAAGCAGGATTTTAACAATTACGAGAGGAGATGCCAGAATTCACAGTGTGCAGCACCCATCCGCTTCCTATAGAGTACTTAATGTACAAAAACAGCTAAGGGCATTTAAATGCTTGTAGAAGTTATTCTTCTTACCCGGAAAAGAATTTGGAGGCAATCCACTCGGAGCTAAGCTAGGAGAAACAGCTGGAGTAGTATTGTGGTTCTGAGGAACTGAAGGTGCAGGTGTGGGACGACCAGTATCTTGCAGTCGCTTCCACAGTTCAGAGCAATTAGTTTTCCAAAAGCCAAGCTTATTTTTCTCCCTATCATAAGTGACAAGGGTGTTGCGGACAATTATACCTGCCAAAATCAGAGAGTAGGCTGGATCAGAGTTCGCAAATTGCTAAGCATTCAAAATAAAAATAAAAAGGCACAACAACAAGAATTAAACTAGCTTTCCAAAATCATAATGAAATTAATCAGGGAGAGAGAAAGAGAGAGAACTTCGAAATAATAAAAAGTACCTCCTAGCAGAGTGGTTTCATCATTTGCATTCTCGAATACACCTAAGCAGTATGCCCCAGGAACCTTTGTATGCTGTACCATTTTGGGGCAACAATGGAAAATCAAGAAGATATGTCAGACTAATTAAGGAAGTTTAGCAATAGAAGTCAGAGATTATGTAATGAACAACTAGAGCTTCTCTATTCGAAGCAGGCTGGGCAAGGCAGCATTAGTACAAGTGATACATATTAAGTTGAGCTTCTCTTGTCTTTAAAGCATTCCCAGCCGACAAGTGTACATACATCCATAAATAAAAGCATAAATAAAGCACTCTACGAGGTGATAAAAATGTTAACATTACCTTGAATAAGTAATTCTCAGGAGACAGTGACAACTTTTGCTTGTTGCCGAAAACCATATCAACCTTAGGAAATACTTCAGATAACTTGGAGACGTCCCTAAGCATAGGTTGAGAACAAAATTCAGTCAAGCACAGTAAGAAAAAATTGCCAGTGCGCATAATAAGTTTATCTGTCATTACCATCCAGCGCCAGCAAAACAAACATCATGGTAATTTGGATCGGGTCCTTGAATCTTTTTCAGGGATTGAACGTTATTTATAATCTGCATATGGAAATAGAGAATTGCCATCATATATAGCATAGCTTTCACAGTAGAGTACGCAATGGACTTCATGAACAAGGCATCTTCAAATGTTATTTGATGCTGCCTATTCTTATCTGTGGCAAAATCAAATGGCTCATCTTAGGTTATGTTTCTAAACCCGAAACGCAAAAATCAACTTTAGTAATTGTCCGCCAACTTAAATTCCACCATGTCCTAGCCTTAGACAGGGAAAAAATTGAGTCAACTGACAATAAGCCATAGTAACTCCAACTTTCAAGATCAGAGAAGCATTTTCCCAAAGCCTTATGAATGTCAAAATAGATGTAAGTCGTCATTTGAGCCTAATCATATTCAATGAATTGAAGTTATCAGTTAGAGCAAAGTTCCAGAAAACCAAATAGTCATTAAATTTTTTCGACCAAACAAAAAAAAGGTCATTATATTTTGAACATGTTTTGGCATTAAAGTTCAGTATAATCAGCATATGGGTACATGGATATTAATGCAAGCAAATAAGTATATAAGTTCCAGGAGGTCCTCGAGGAAGCTGCTCATGTTAATGGACTTCATGTATCTTAAGGGCCAATAATGCATCAGGCTAAAACATTCTGCAGTATAAAAATACAAATGCTAGTAATAGAAAGAAAGATCGGATAAACTTTCAAAATTTAGTAATCAAACAAAATGTTTCTGAAATATAAGAGAGATATGCAAGGAAATCTGCTATTGTTAAATTTGGATCATTTAACTCAGGCTACAAAACCTTACAGCATCCCTGAATGCCAGAAATGCCTTTGCTGGTAGATATGCATATGTAGTTCCACTATCCAAGACTGTCCCATGTCTTCCATCAAAAATACTTGGCCTCAACTCCAACGGCTTCCCAGCGACATGTATTTCCTTCAGCTCGATATTGTAATAAGGACTGTGAACATCCCAATACTATCATAAATTTGTGAGATGCACTAATTGCATTTGCACCCTAAAAAATGTCAACAATTTAATACAATATGTAATCGGGCTGTTTACCTGCGGTGAGGATCCAAATGGGAGAATACCATTCCTGTGGGAGGAGCAATACTTCCAAGTATCATTGCACCACCACCCACGCCCATACCACCATAACATAACGAGAAAGAGTCATCAATAACATGCTTCTCAACGAGCTGATTCACAATGCTGAGATAGCCTCGACCCAAGCCCATTATGCCGTCTGCTCGTTGGCTGAACAGATCACCAGTTTCCACAGTTTCACACCCAAAAACAGCCCTCTGGGGTGTGAGCTCACTTTCATTCCCAAACGACACGAGATCATTTCCCAGCACACCGGTACTGGAACTCATCTCAGCGTACCGTCTCTGATAAGTGCACTGCCTTCCTGCAGTGTCGCAGGAGCAATGGGCATTGCATTTGACAGGTTGATAGGTGGAAGATAATTGAGGTTGAAATCTTGGATCCTGGATCATTGCAAGAGACGCTTCAAACAAACCAAAAGAAGAATGAAGAAGATATCCTGGTCCTCCACACCAGTCAAGAACATCTTATAACTTATCTGATCATTCTAAATCCAGAAAAAAACATGAAAATTGTTCATAACTGAACATTGAACAGCACAACAGAACAAAAAACGAAATCAAGAAAGAATGTAAGGGAACAGTAAACACTTTTTTTTTCGGTAAAGGAGAAAAGGAAACGTTAGTATCTATCATTGCAGCTGTAACAAACACGACAGGTCATTGACACTCCGTTCGTAACTCTTACAAGCCACATTAACAATAATCAGCAGCATAAAAAAATCAAACACCAGAGCAGAGACCTTCGTTCTTAAGTACTTCAGCAACAAATTAGGCCTTTGAGAGAAGAAGTTAGACTTCCTACTGTAGCAGTCTTACTAAAACTGCTGTTGAGAGCTCTAGAAAATCTAAGCTATCAACAGAATCACCATAATCACGGGCACTCAAATTAAAACTGCTAAAAAAACTTTCAAACCGAAACTAATTACAACTGCCCACCAGTTCATGAGTTCAGCCATAATTACTGAATATAGTCTAAAGAAGCAACAACAAAAAAAAAGACAGAAGGAAAAAAGCTTTAAAAACAGCTGAGAAACCAGACCTGATGTTTACCACACTGTTGACAATTGGAACAAGGAACATAAGTGACAGTACTTCCCGTGTCCACAATCAGTGCAAACTCCTGAGGAGGCGTCCCAATGGAAAGATGCGTCGTATAGTATCTGCGAAATCGCCCCCAAAAAATAAGAAACCCATCAAACATTTCAGCCAAAAAAAATAAATAACCAAGAAAAATTTGACGAAAACTCGAGAAATGAAGAGACTTGAAGATGACCCATTAGAGAGGAGATCGTCGTAGAGCCGCATGCGAGCGCTGCGCGAGCGAGAGAGCTCCGAGTTGTGCAATCGCCGGCGGTGATGATCTCTCTCGTGAGAAGAAGAAGCAGAAGAATCGCGGGGTGTTAGAGAGAGAGGTAGAATCAACGGACGCTGGCGATTGCTTTGATGAGAGAGAGCGTGCGTGGAGATGATGAGCTCGGTCAGAGACCACCAGGTGAGAAGGAGAGCGGCGAGTCGAGACCCGGACGGAGCCATGGGAAGATGGTCGCCGGAGAGAGAGAGAGAGTTGGAGTTTGCCTTTGGTAGTCAACGAAGGGAATTGAAGGAGGAAACGAACCACGAACTCTTTGTTTCCGACCAAAAAAAAAACTCTTTGTTGATATTTGCAAGAAAATAATAAATTGCGGGGGATTATATATTTATTTATTTTATACCAGCGGGTGTTTTTCAAATCGGGAAATGAATTTTTAAAAAAAATCGGGAAATAATTTTTTTTTAAAAACTAATAATTGTGATTAGGGGATTTTTATTTTTTTTTTGGTCGAAAGTGAATAGGGGATTGACTGATTAGAAAATGTTTCGTTTTGGGAATATTTGTCCTCTGAAAGGCCGCTGCACATTCGTATGGGCATAGGCATTCTTTGGAGGAATAATCTAATCATACCATCTGATGTCGCATAGTTCGACAAAAACAATGGAATCATGATTTTGCAAGAAAAATTCATTGAATTGGGTACTTTATTTTCACGAAAAAATGAATGATTTGAAAAGCAATTTTTTAAAGATGATCGCTTGTATCGTTTGCAAAAACGATTAAATGAAAAATATTTTCATCGTCCACAATATTTAGACTTAAATTGTTGTCGATAATAAAAACACATTTTATTGGCTAATTATTTCAAATGATACAAATAATCATTTTCAAAAAATACTTTTCAAATCGTTCATTTTTTACGGAACAAACGGAACCTTAAGTCCATATTACTAGTGCCACACAACCTACTTATAAGAACACGGGCGATGCATGCCTATGATTGGGCATGTCCATTGAGAATATACTCGACAATCCAAGCATGGTTATTTGAGTGCGTCGTAGAACATGAGGGAGAGAAAGAATACTTGTTCGCCATATATGGGAATTCATTCATGTCTACGAAACATCCCCGCTAAGAAAAATCTCTCTAAATTCATTTTCACATGTTTAATTATGTAGGTTCGGTTGAAATTCAGTCATTATCCATTTTTAAGGACGTCGTGTATGTTCGTATTTAGATGTAATAACTTGTTAATTACATTAGACGTGCCAAAAGATATTTTATCATAAGTGATTGTGTTCAGTACCCTTATGTAAGAAGCTGTTTAAGTGAGGTCCAACAAATGTGGCATAAATGCTAAATGTATCGTAAATTAATGGTAAAGGCTTGATTGTTTCTAAATATGGTCATGGAGCTGTCTAACTCATAGACCTACTCAAGCTTAGTAGGCATAAAAGAAATTTAAGCTCTGTTTCGGAAAAAATAAATAATTTAAATTTAAATTTTTAATAAATGATTTAAATTTTTGTTTTTTTAATATTATGGCTCGTATAGCTTGAAATAAGATGATTGGAGAGAAAGCATTTAGTTCTGAAGTCCAACCAAGTTCAATTGAGCTCACAAGAGGTTTGCCCGGCCCAAAAATTTAAGGCTTATTTCTCTTGATTGACAGCCCAAGCAAAAAAGATATGCACGTCTCCCGGACCAAGATTTGGAAAATTAATGATTTTTCAAAAAGGTGGGTTCATAATATCCATTTACTAATGATAGACAGTTTTTTATTTAATAGGTGATAATCTTGCTATAAAAGATAAGGAAGAAACAGCATGTAAAACAGGACATACAAATGTTTTCAGTATACCTCAGTATTCATGTGGGTATTTACGAATTCTAGTTTTCTTCAATATCAAATTAATTACTTCCATAAGCTACACTTGAAATGAGCCATGTTATTGTAATTTTTTCCATAAAAATTCTATTTTATTCCGTGTCTCCTTTTTGTCATTTTTTGTGGTTTAGTTTTATTCAATCTTTCAATTTAGTACTATCAAAATTTCGAGAGAAAGTTCACCTATTGAAAATAGCGATATACCTGAAATTATAAAATGCTATTTATTGATAAGATATAGTATAGAGTAGTAAAGGTGAGTAGGATAAAGAGGGTGATGACAATGCACGAAGAGTGACGTGGCAGTGAGAAGTCTATTTTGATAAATAGTTTAAGGAGATGATCATTTTTTGAAGGGTTATTCCCACAAAAACCCTAAACTAGTATATTTATGACAAATTTGCTCCAAATTTTAGTGTTTGTCGAAGAAAATGAATCAAGCCTTATCGTTAGAAATGAGATAATTGAAAAAATGTCAACTAAGTTATTATTTTAAAAAAAAACTAAGTTTGGGGTCAATGTGTCACGGATGTACCGGTTTATGATTTTTCGTGGTATTAATCCTTTTTGAAATTAGTTCTCAAATAATATCTATTTTGAAATAAATGTCCATGTCTTGAGGTTGCCCGATGTTTTTGGGTCAAAAGTAAACATTTCAAGTAATATCTATTTTTGAAATTAGTTCTCATATAATATCTTTTTGTTTCTTGTGTCCAATGATTAGCTCTAGTGGTTACATGGAAAAACTCCATTTCGCGAGGCATGAGAATATGGCTTTTGCGAGATTCCTACACTATAAAAATAACACATAATTTCATTTTGACCCATTAATTAATTTAATGGGCTCTTCATAGTTTCACTTTATCCATAAAAAAGTGATTAGCTACTATTAAAACTATAAAATAAAATAAAAAGTTACAGCGGGTTCAGGTTCAGGCAAATATAATGAGTACTCCTAATTTAGCCCAAATTAGTGATGACATTAAAATAGATATCGTCGTTCTTAGGCGGAAGGAATAAGGCCAATTAGTGATTCATTTTCTTTGGTTAGTATACTGCTAATAATAACAAATTGTTTTTGTTGTTGTAGTTGGTACAATAATAATAAATCGTTACTATTGCTGCTGTCCTTATTATTAACATTAGTAGGAGAAGGGATTCCTACTTTAGGGTTAAAAATGAGGATAATGAGGTAATGAATTACTCTTTTCAATGCTATTTATGATCTCTTCGGAGACATCTGATAAAATGCTATTGATGAATTTCTTTTATTTTTTAAGAAATTTTTTTGCTTTATCCCTTTTCCGAAAACTCCTTTAAAAGAGTCTTGAGTTGTACACAATGAGGAGAAATGTGTAATTCCGCATACAAAAGTAAATAGATAAATAGTCAATTTTGAACAGAAAGTTTTACTTCTCAAAGAAATAAAAAAAAATAGTTCAAAATTAGTCAGACTGAATTGTTGATTGAACAACTTCTACTCATTTTAAATGTATAAATAAAACAATGATCTTCTTTTAAAGGAACTATATCCTTTTTTAACTTTCTAAAGGATCCACATGTATCTGTTATCAAGCATCACATGCATGGACAAATATGTAAACTAATTACATATTTGGTTAGGACTTGCAAATTAAATGAGCATTTCAAAATGGAATGCTTATAATATAGATTAAAGTGATTGGGGTGTGAATAGCAAATGGTTGATGTGACTTTTTGAGTGAATTGCTTGCTTTTTCCTTCTTCCTTTTAAAGAAAAATTGAAAGCTTGACAAGAGTTAGTGAAGAAAATTATAGGGATAAGTACATTAGAAGTTTTAAAACTTATCACGAAAGTGTGATTTAGTTCTAAAACTTACAAAAAGTAGAATCAAGTCCTAAAATCTATCAAATTAGTATAATTGAATTTTTCCGTTAATTCCATCCAATTTGGCTAACTGAAAAAGCTGACGTGGCTTTTCTTTATTATTTATCTTTCATATGTGGCGCTGACGTGGCTAAAACATGAAGGATATGGCTAAAATGACATCATTTTGGTCCAAATTTGATTTTTAATACAAATATTATATAAATTAAATTAAAAATAATCAATTTTTTTTAAATAAGAAGAAGAAAAAAAACGAGGAGGAAAACGCAGGCGAGGGCTTCCAGCCCTCATCGCCGCTATCGTCCCACTGTTGCTGAGAAGGGCTTATGATGGTGAGGGGATGGCCAACGAGGGTCGCCAAGCCCCCCTCGCCTGCTTTTCCCTCTTTTTTTATTTGCTTATTTTGAATGAAATTTAAATAAAATTTATTTTAAAAATTAGAAATGACCAAAACGACATTGTTTTAGTCTCATGCTTTATATTTTAGCCACGTCATTACCACGTAGGAAAGAGAAAATATTAAAAAATCACATCGGTATTTTTTGTTAGCCAAGTTGGACGAAGTTAACGGAAGAACTCTATTGCACTAATTTGACAAGTTTTTGGACTTGATTGTGTTTTTTTTTTTATAAGTTTTAGGACTCAATTGCGCTTTCGTGACAAAATTTAAGAATTCATGTGCATTTATTCCTAGATTATATTATCAAATACATAGTATAAGTTGTTTTCTTTTTTCTTTTCCATTTTACAAGCCACGGTATTCTTACTTTTTAGTATGAATTTTGCTAGCCTTTTTAATTTCGTTTTTACCAATATAATATAACCCTATGCAAAAGTCTATTTCGACAATAATATTTGATGGTAGCAACAGTTTAACAAAATATATTTCAATGTTCCAATTTACCGCATCACTAATTCATACTTTGTCCGTTCGAACTAAAAACCATCTACCTATTTTTGTGAAACTATTCTGTATAGAGATAAAAATAAAATAGTTTATCACACTTGAAAAAATATGATTAATGTAGTAAATATGGTAAAGTGATAACATGTGCAAGTATCGTGTCTGTGGTTTCATTTCTTTCAGTTCACTATTACTATATTTGGAAACCAAAAATCTATGCAGTTTCTTTTTCTTTTGCCTTCTTATGTTAGAAAATTTTACAATAAATAATTTCCAAAGCCTTTTACATGCGAATTATAGTACATTAAACTCGAGTAAATTTATAAATTGCATATGCCAATATAGTACAATCTGGAAAATTATAGTCTTTGTTATCATGCTTTAGTCACGCATATGAAGTTTTAATGTTATTAAAAGATAAATGGTTGATGCAATAATAACAAAATCACCAAGAAATCACAGTACAATAGGATTACTGCTGAACTTACAGCGATTTGTAACTTTTCTTTTAACTCATTAAGTAGATTCGTTTGTTTATTTATGAATCTCATTGAGTATGGAGTTGTCATGTAAGAGTATTTGGAAAAATAAATAATGTTAAGTTGCCAAATTTATAAAAAAATCAATGAACCATCAGAGAAAAATCTTATGATCTATTTTTAACTGGTTGGCCAAAGTGAATGACATGTGATCTTGACATGGAATATGAGCGTCAGAAATTAAACATTGTGAAAAACAGGTTGTACTGTCTTCGACAGAGCATGCCCATTTGTTTTTCTTTATTAACATATAACCACCATAAATATACTAAAGTTAGTAAAGTTTTCCTGAAAAAATAATGCATTTAAATTCTCAATATAGAATTCCGAAAGATGATCTCATGGAGATTTCATAAAGTAATATATTCTCGTGCATCGCATGAATTCTTTTCTAATTGTTTTAGTAGAACAAATTATAATTCCATTTATATTTTTAAATTAAGAATTGTATGTTAAGTTTTGATTTACATTTACTCAAAATAAAATTAATAAAATGAATAAGTTCTAATTTAATCCGTGCTTAGTAATTTCAATGTTTGACTCTAAAATTAAATTAATAACATTAATTATCATTGGAATTGTGATTGTGATTTATGATTAACAAATATTAATTCTTATATTATTCAGAATTTAACTAATGTGATTGATTGCACATACTTATCGAACAACATACTATAATTGTGTGATGAATTAAAAAAAAATCTGAATTACAGTAATCTTCTAAATAAATTTTTATTATGAATGATAATAATTTTCTATGAAAAGATATTATAATAAATTACCTATGGATATTGAATTGAAAAATCAATTATATTCACGATCATGATTTTATTATTAGCTTTTATTTACTATAAAGTCTGACATATTTGCATAATTTAATATTATATTCCGGTACTATTACAAAACATCATATAAATAAGTAGGAGTGAATATATTAAAAACGTTAAATTAGCATTCCATTTCAGTCCCGCAATAATTCTTTGACAAAACAAAAAAAAACTCTCCTAATTTATTCTTACAATTTACCTAACAAAGGGATTGAAATCTCCACTTCATCCCGTTCTATCCCTGTTAAAGTCTTATCTCCACATCTCATTTCAGTGGGACGAGTTCAGGACTGCTCAGTAGAATTGTAGTCAATCCTATAGAACGAACCCGCTCCAAACGATAAATAGGAGAAGTAAATCAGGATCAGTGATCTACATAATGCTCCAAAACTCCCAGTAGTTATAGAAATGGCAATCTCCTTGTATGATGTGGTCGATAACACCATCGACAGAGATTTTGCAGACCCTGCTGTGGTTCATCGACGAGCACAGGAATGACAATCAGAGAGATGAACTCGGAGCGAGAACTGTATTCACAACAACTGAGTATAAAACAATCAACAGTGGGCAGATCCATTGATTTACACTTGAAAAGGCAACTCCCCAAATTGCTTTCATCCTCCTAAGTCTGTGTGAGAGAAATAAAAAACAACTTTCCAATGAACTCAAACATGTCTCCCTATTTCACAAGGCACAGATGACAGAAGTGAACACTGGACCAAGCACTGGCACAGAACACTTATTAGCCTAAGACCCAACAACAACAGACACCAACAGAAAGGTTAGTTTAAAGACCAGCTGGCAGAAATCAAAATATGCAACTGTGTTTCTGAACAAAAACATATCCTCATCAGGGCAATATGTTTTGCTTCTCAAGCCGAGAGACTGCCTTCTTGCCATAAGGATTGCTTTTGATTAGTGGATCATATCTCTTGAGCTCCGCTGACAAAATGTAGTAGATCTGGGTCTGCCGTTGCTCCTGCATCAAATGAGGAAAGTTACCATGGCAAGCTAGCAATCAGAGGGATTGATAATGCAAATTGGCATGAAGCTAATCTTTCAATGTCGGAACAAAGTCCAGAGAACATCTAATGAATCTATAAGGGCTTAAAAACCTTGATAAGATTGACAGGGATTTGTCTTGGGATGACACACGGATTGTAATTATTGCGAATCTTAAAATATTGATTTTAGCAGTTTACTTTCTTCTCTATATTTCCCAGGGGCATGGGGTTGGGGGAGGGGGATAAAGCATATAAAAAGAATCTTTGAAATTTAGAGCTCAGAGATGACCAATTGTCCACGAATGCTGATCATGTATGAGAAAGATACGGAACACGTTATGGCCTGTGGAATGCATGTGAAAACTGACCTTGGACACCTCAACTGCCCTTCGGATGACATAGTTTCCAAATTCATTCAGGAGGACCGCCAGGAACTCTTCAAGCAACTCCACAACAATTTGTTTGAATTGGTTGTATCCCATCTCTGTCAAGCATTTCTCCACCACATTGCTACCGTACTTATTGCAGGATAGAATTGCATAGCTGCCTAGGAACTGTCTGTGAAGATCATCAGCAACTTGTGGTATCTCCAAAGTCAGCAGATGCTGTACCACATAGTTGCTGGATGAAAAAAAACAAAGAAAAACCAATCGAAATGGAAGGAAGTTGAGTTTGGTATCGAATAATAAGAGTAGGATGAAGAGGGTATAGAGAAACTAACCCATAGCGGTTTTCAGCTAGCAGAAGGGCATGGGTTGTAATTTCAGCCACGAGGCGATCTCTTTGCTTTCCTTGAGCATGTTCAACACATTGTTGCAGAATGCAGCATCCACTTTTATCAGTTGCAATCTCATAACACTTAGTAGCCACCAGATCATAAAGGATCTGCACAACGAATGCAGTACAGAAATAATTAACAGAGCCAGTAAATACCAGGGAAGTTGAGGTGATCCATCGGAGAGCAAATCCGAGAATAGTAAGAACAGTTTGAACCAAGTAGAGGAATGCCCATTTCAATGGGCAGCACAAACTAAGGTTTGGGAAGTGGTTGTGCCTGCTGTTACTGAACCATGATTGCTTTTCTTCATTTTCTTTTCTTATGAGTCAGATCCAATTATAATCATCGTTGCATCTCTGCATTTGTCTTATAGTCCAGCAAAATGGCTTCTAATCCATTAGAATACAAGTCTTCAAAGTTCGGACATATTTATGTTTCTTTTTGGTCCAACGACAACTTATACATTAACCAGATATTATCTACAGTTAATCCAAACTGAAAATACTTTTCACCTAACAACTGTTACTCTTATGTCTTAATTGGCATACATAAGTCTGTGTTCGTCATCACAAGCAGCACTAATTCAAATATTTTATACCAACCTCTGTTCTCTTTTCTGTTTCTTTCACAGAAAGAGGATTTCACTTTACGAAAATTACACAGAGCAACATGAGTGAAGTGTACAGTAAATGTGTATTGTCTCATCTTGTCGAGCTCAAGGATAATGTAACTTTGGGACTAGGACGCTCGTGAGTTGATCTTTCGTCCAACTAATAGAATAGAATGCATTATTCAATGTTTTAAAGCTAAAGCAACCAAAGTATGACAAACCTTAGCTTATCTTCAATCACACTGAAAAACAGATCGTGACACGGTGAATTTTCCAGACGCACGACTAATCGTGTCTAAATTACCTGATTGGATTTCTCCTGCATAATTCTCTATTAGGAACATGAAACAGGAACTGATGGCTTCATTCTCTCTCACTAGAGCTTAGTGAGTTACTGGGTAGTTACAGTCTTAGAGAGGAAATATTCCCTAAGAAATAGGTTCAAAAAAATGGTGCTTGACACCCCATATCTTGCTGCTTTCTAGGAGTAAGTCTACAAATATGAGCATTGTAAATAACTTCCACAAATATTGATAATCTCCTTTCCCTAAGTAAAGATAAGAGTCAGATAATTAAAAAATGCTACCAGTTTAATTCCTAATATGAAGGAGCTTAGCAGGAGAGACAACCCTCTAGAAAAACAGAAAAAAATGTAAGCAACCAATGCAATGTCACACTACCTCATTATCTTCATTAGAGAAGACCTTAAGGCAATGCCGGATAACATGATGACCAACTGCGTTCTTGATCAATTGATACATAAAAGGTGCGAGGGCATGTATAACCACATTCTTTTGCCAGCGAGTGGTAAGTGTGTCCATTAACTTCTGTATTGAACGAATCCTGCAAAAGAGCTAGACTATCAGTATACCAAATGAATTGTCAATCCAGACTCCGACGTAGACTCATGAGGAGATAAGCGTGAAGCCACAACATACCCATATGTGCTAAGGCATATGCTAACAATGTGAGAATTCCAGGTCACCGCATACAAAATCTGCTTCCTCTGTTCCTCGCTGCAGGCTTCAACGAGCCTCTGCACCACATGGTTCGCAAAAGGGTCCGTCATCAAATAGCCAACACGTCCAATAGTCTCCGAGAAAACTAGCTCCGTTTCATCCCTGTCCATCCTCTCCATCATGGAGAGTAAAACCCGGAAACCTTCTGGATCTGTGGCGATGGACTCTATCTGGCCTCGCATAGCTTCTATACATGTACAGTTCAGCGAAGCTTGCGCAAATCGCGCCCTCCTATCATTCAGGCTACTTCCGGAAACAAGCCCGTTCACACGATAGCCATCATCAGTCACGCCTAAACAAAGCCTGGAATAATCGTTTGACAACCCATTTTGCTGCGAAAGATTTGTATTTTGTGAGACTTGGCTAATCCTATCCGTATAATAGTCCCCCCACGACCCATCTCTATACAAGCAAACCTGGCCATGATTATCAAACGCCGGACGAAGCACTTCGGCCTCGGCCCCAGAAATTTCTCGCCCATCAGGACAAGACCCCAGCAGACGCCGATGCTCCCCGGGGTGGTGGCGAAACTCCGGGGACCAGATACCGAAATCGCGCCTGCTCAAGCTGCTCAGCTCACTGCCCTTCAGAGCCATCCACGTCTCCTCCGCACCGTCGTCCAGCTCGACGCGACCGGGATACATGCACGTCCCGTGATCGGAGGAGGGCAAGAGGCTGAGGCGAGCCAGGGCGGCGTCTAGGGTTCGGCCGGGAGAGGGCTCGACGGGGGCGCGGTTCTGAGCGAAGGCCGACCGCGGGGCGGGGATTTGACGGGGCGGGAACACGTGGGTGTCGCAGGGCTCGACGGGAAGCGACATGGGTCGAGAGAAAAAGAACCTCAGGAACGGTGGTCCGCCGCCTGCTGGTCTCTACTCCGGGGGAGGCGAAGAGGAGGAGGAGGAGGAGGCAAGGAGAAATCTCGGGGGGGAGGTGGGGTTTTCCGGAAGCTGGCGTATATATAGGGGGGAGAGTTTGAAAAGGCGAGAAAGATAATCAAAGATAAGATTTTTTTTCGGGAAGGAGATTCTATCAAGAGTGGGAGAGAGATATCGGCTGGAGGAGGGGAGGGGAGGAGAAGGGAATTTGGGAGATGGCAGGAAGATCGAGATGAGGCCGAGGGAGGGGAACCAAACGGGAAATCGGTTGACTGAGAGACTGAGAGAGAGAGAGAGAGAGAGAGAGAGAGAGAGTGTGTGTGTGTGTGCGAGAGAGAGAGAGAGAGAGAGAGAAGGTACAGAGAGAGGGTAGAGAGAGAGAGAGAGAGATTGCTGTGCTTCTCTCTTTCTTTCTCTCTGCATGCAATATATGGAAAGTTTTCATGAAGGCGAAAACGACAGGGCTCTCTCGTGGGGGGATTTCCTGGTTTCGTCTCTCGCAGGCAACACAGAGAGGCTACGCGGCGTGGAGAGGTTGGCCGGGTCGGGGCTTCGCTTCGTGGGTTTTGTGGGCCCACTTGGATTTCTTCCCCTTTTTCGAATTCTCCCCCTCTTCTTTTTTCTTTTTATACCAAATTCCTTTTTTCGATTTTCAATTTTAAGTAACTATATATATGTACATATATTATGCTTTTGATTTATTTCCCGAACCTTTGTTCTGGGGTTTGTTACTTTGCATATGCATCCGTTTGTCGATTTTTGTTTGTTTGGGCATTGATGAGCAATTTTAGGATTGGATTCGAGGGGGTTCGATTCGATGTTATGTGCGTAGATCGCGTGAAATGCGCTCGGCATATGTGCATAAGGCAGTTGCCGAAAAATTTAAATGCGTACTTGATTAAGGTGGATGTTATTGCTCTATTTTTCTTGGTTTGCATGGATAATTATCGATTTTTTTTTTTTTACTATTGTACCTCTGTGATTATATATCTATCTATAGCAAGATATCAAACTAAACCAAGAAATTTCATGAAAGCTCGTGAGATGTCATCTGGTCAAAGGGAATGCGTATGGTATGAGACGGGGGGGACGAATTTGTAATTGTACAAGTAATCGAGATGACCACAAGATGATTCTCTGAAATGTTCAGTACTTCCCAAATCAAATCTACATCAATAAAAGATTATTCTCTCAACATTGACAAATCTTCAATTATCTTTTCTCTTTATACATTCCCACTCCTCTTTTGCTGGTGATACCGAATTGAAATTGGAAACCACATTATTCTCTACATGTTTGAATTCGGAGAATAGAATAGTCTATCGGACACTTGGGGTGCAAATGACAAAATTTCTGTTTTAAAAATCAATTTCTGAAAAGAAATAGATTTTTCTACGAACATCAACTTTTAAGTAGAGAAACACATTTGATAACATGAGGAAATTCTAATTCCTGGAATAGAAATTCGTTTCATAACAGTATAAAATTTATATTTTCCCGATGGCAGCGATGGTGGTGCCCGGCACTTGGCGGCACTGGACAGGTGGCAATGGTGGACGGCGGGTGGTAGCGGCAAAGGGGAGGGAGGAGACAGGGAATCAGGAGAGAGAGGAGAGCGAGTCGTGAAGAGAGAGAAAAGTTTTTATTTCTATTTCTATTGCAGAAATTAAGAATAAGAAAACTTAACATCTGATTTCTGCTCTAAATCTATTTTTTAAACAAAAATTTGTTCTAATAATTAGAAAAATGAAATTGCGTCACCAAACGAATTTTTGTTTCAAATCTATTTCTAGAACAAAAATTTTGTTCTAGAAATTTAGTCGTGCAGACCCTTAAATGTAAGATTGTTAAAATTCTTCAGTCCAATTCATGGTATTTCCTAATTTAAAAATTTTAACGACCCAAATTTGCCTTTTTGGATCCTAAGTATATTATCTTATATAAATTAAAGGCGGGGATACAAATTTGGTAATATCACAGAAATCGGAAATCATTAAATTTTAGGAATTATAACTTCCTTCTTCAGTTATAGCGGAAATCCATTAGTTTAATATATGAGAACAAAATCTTTCATGCGAATTTAAAATTGTGTGTAGAAGAGGGAAAATACGTGTTATCCTGGAAGAAATTTGAAATAATTGTTAAGTTAGTATTTCACATTTCTCTCTCTCTCTCTCTCTCTCTCTCTCAAGGTGGACATTAGTGAGTGGTGCTATTTCCATACCCTTTTGACTATAACACACATTTTATGTTAACTAATCAAATTAGCCTCAAAGCATGTATTCATATGTCTACTACTAACACATTTTTAGGCATCGTATCTCGAATTAATTCAAAAATATTCCTTTTTCTATTCTTTCTTGAATCTGAGAATAATTTGGTTTTCCCTTCGAAATAGAAAAGAACTATATTGTAATTTAGAAATTTTTTTTTTTGGTCAGAATTTTTTATATACACTTGTAATTTATATGAGAAATATTATGCATGAAGACATTTCACAAAGGCCTTCACATGATTGGAATTTACTTTTCCTCTTATTCCCGTGGAGTGATATTTATTTGCTTATGGAAAGTACTTATCATTAGGTTCCACAATTTCCAGTAATTTCATCTATTTTCTCTTTGTTTCACCAGACGCGTTAATGCCAATTTAAATGATTATTGTAGGATGAGAAAGATCTAAATTCAAATTCAAGTTACGCAACAGGAAAATTATGAGAATGCATGACAATTGGGGAAATTACCCAATCGATCCTAAACGGTTGTCAATTAGTCCTAAATTTTTCAATTTTATCAATTCAATCATAAACCTTTAACGAAATTTAATGTAGTATTTCCAATCAATTTTCGATAGAAATAGTTGATGCAGCGGTGCGCCACATAGAACAATTGGTGAAGACTAGAAGATCACCACGTCAGCAGTTTTCGGTGAAAATTGATCGAAAGGGCTCCATTGGAATTCACGCAAAAGTTTATGACAAAATTGAAAAAATCGAAAACTTTAGGTCTTTATTTTTATTGAAAAGTTTAGTTTTAGGTTTCAAATTGGCGGAAAGAGCTATATTGGCAAATCGTCAAAATGTGAGAATTAAATTGACAAAATTGAAAAGTTTAGGACTGATGTGGACGCTATACAACATGTTTATGACTTTTTTTGGTAATTTCCTCGAAATAGATAGGTTCTCTTTTCGTCTCATCACACAAGCGTTAAGTTGGCTAGTTTAAGTCAGAATCATAAAGTAAGAGAGATGTAAATTCAAATTCAAATTCAAATTAGGCATGGGAGAGATTATGAGATTACATGGCTATTGTCTCGAGAAGTTCGAAGCAAACTCTTGTCCACTCGATAAAAGTACATTGTTATCGTCTTAGAATGTGAAATCATGCATGTGTTTTCATGAAATTTTCGTGCAAAACGTATTAAGTTGAAGCCCTCCAAACTTGCTTTTACAATATAGAGATGTTCTCTCTTCTAACTCTCTTCATTAAATCAGCTTTTTTTCTTGTAATGTCTACAATTACATCAGTGATGACCCCTTTGGAGCGCTTGATTACTTATACCCACATCCGTTATTCCCCATTCGTGTATAATTTGGCGATGGATCGTGCTTTACGTTTGTTTAACGATGAGGGGTAAGCTTGATGATCTACATTTGATGTTCACACTCATACACGACATGATATTTGGGAATAGATAGCTCGATGGTCGATTCGTTAATGTATTCAAAGCGGCCATTTAGAGATAATTATACAAATGGCCCCAAAACTTTGGCTCAATGTGTAATGTCATCACTAAACTTTTAGTATATGGTCAATCTAATCCCTAAACTGTATAAAAATGTTTAATGTTGTCTCTGAACATAAATTAATGGAAGGACAGCCTTGAACATTTTCATATAATCCAAAAAGGACGACATGCACATTAAGCTAAAGTTCACGGACTATTTTGAACAAAATAAAAGTTCACGAACCACTTTTTCACTATAGTACAATTTGTAAAATTTAGATCATATTCGCTAACCACTTGTCCAATCACATTCGTTGGTGCTCTTACTACACACTCTGCAACAGTCTCTTCGTATGTTTCTTCTGCTTCCATCAGCCACAAGACCTTCGAATATATGTTCTCTCCAACTTGCTGTATATTGCTTTCTAAAGAGGAACAAAAACAATATACGTGCGACATCGATCGGCCCGAGTTAACTACGCTTCTCAACAGCTGGGTAGGCAGCTCTTTAGGCTACTTGGGTTCGTTTCCCTCTTGGCTCTGCAAAAAAAAGTTATGAGATTGCCGCTTTGAATACGAAGAAATCGCATCAACCGTATTCAAGTGACATTGCCAATCAAGGTCTACTGGTGCAATTTGGTCTGATGGGGTTTCTTGTGAGCGGAAATTTCTGTAGATTCAGTGCCCGATGCGAGAGAACTTTGAGCTGAGCCAAGCAGAAGAAATTATGCGACCAAACAAGAGGAGATACATGATGAAGGATATATAGGCTGCTGTGCCGACGCACACCAGGAAACCGATGAACAGCCCCTTCACTTCAGAAGTTATGAAATCCACCAACAGATAGCCGTTTATCATAATTACAATTGCAGCCACAGTCCAGGCCACCCTCTACAAAACCGATACAGGAGTAACAAGTCAATCATCAGGTGAGCATCAGCTGTAACAAGTCAATCATGTCTAGTCCAACCATCCTAAAGTACTTCTGCAGAGAATTTGACCAAAATTTGGGAGCAAAAATAAGGTGGCGATGACTAAGATGCCTAATGTGAGGGTCATTACGCTATTGTACCCATCGATATAAAAAAAAAGAGCCGAAAGGTTGCATTGATTAGGTCACGAAAAAACAAAAGATGGGGTAGAACCCTATTCAATATCTCTAGAAATAGGCAAAATAGGTCTCTCATCTCATGTGCGCTTCGACTTGTGCATGACAATGCAAACCAGAGAGGAAAGATGATGAAAACAAAGAACGACAGAATCCAACAACAAATAGCAGTCGAGTGTTGGATAGTCAAACATGGTTGCTCTACTTTCCTTAGAGAATTTTGTGCTTCAGATGCAAAATACAGTTATACGGTAAGTAGAGCAAGATATAAAAGATGAGAAAAAGCATGATTGGTCCAGATCAGAGCTGCCATTTCGCATTTTTGTAGGACTAGACCTAAGTCTCAACACTCATCATCCTTCCTCAACCTGAAGTTTAAAAAAGAAGGGGATTATTGCAGCTTGAACTAATTTCAATAATGAACCCTCCATCTCTAGCTTTCTCTAAACCACCATCTCATAAGAAAAGCTAGCACAAACTTAAGAAATTGTGCACTGGCACAACACAATCAATAGTAATTTCTTGTTGGATCTAAGAAGAACTGCAAGAGCACATTGAGAAGATATTGTAACCAAATGACGAGTAAAAAGAAATCACCTCCAAGAGAGGACCAATTTTGAAGGAACCCATTAGATGCTCCTGGGATACCATTGTGAGAAGAGGTATTAGTGCAAAAGGAATCTGTATACACTGAAGCACATTAAGCCATTCATTCAAAATGTCCAGGGAAGCTTCAGACGTGTTAAAGACAATAGCCACAATAATTGTGGGCACGATGGCAAGACTCCTCGAGATAGTTGCCCTAAGCCATTTCTTGAGACGCAGGTTGAGAAAACCTTCCATGATGAACTGCCCCGCGTACGTGCCGGTTATTGTACTACTCTGTCCAGCTGCTAGCAAACCGATACCCCATATATAAAGTATCGGAAAGAACCCTCCCCCATACTTCTCCTGAAGATAATGCCCAGCATTCACTAGCCCAATGGTCTTGGCTTTTTCCGTACCACAGAATCCCTTGGCAAAAACAGAAGTCACAAGCAAATTTATGACGAACATGACTGAAAGAGCAGCCGACGACTCGATGGAGTAGTAATTCAGTGCCTCTTGGACCCGGCCTTTGTCCTGGTGATCAATATTTCTCGACTGCACCAAGGCAGAGTGCAAGAACACGTTGTGAGGGGTTATAACACAACCCACCACTCCCACGGCTTGCCTAATCGTCTTTGAGCTAAGTCTTGGAAGGAGAAGACCTGCAGAAAGCATCTGAGCCCCGGATAGCTACTAGTTGCATCTATAGCATCTTGTGGATGCTAAACTGAACCACAACCAAGGCGACAAGGGAAGTTTCTTACCGGTTAGCAGCTCTTTTCCGCTGGGTTTTGTCTCCGCAAACATGCAGGCAAAGGTCAAGGCCATTGTTGATATGAGAACTGCAAAAACAGCTTCTAATTTCCTCACTCCATAGTTCTCAAGGAATAAGAACATGAAACTAGTCATAAAGAAAATTAGTTGATCATCGGTGCAGACCAGATAATATCAATTCATCCAGTAAAAGAGATATGCACAAAGTCGGAAATTATCATAAGGAAAGGACATAAGCATGAATAAATACTTGTTACAATGACAGTTCAGATTGATAGTACAGTACACCCAGAGCTCAAAAAGACTGAAATTATTCCTTTGGCAAGGTCTCAAAGTTCAACAGCATCTCTATGGACATTATATTGTCAACAAACAAGGTAAAGACAGGAGAAACTGTACCTGCTGCAACGCATATAGCTAGGAACTGCAATTCATATTTAATACCAACATAACTGCAACTATATACAAAAGATAACTATATGTCAGCATACGTAAAGATCCTGTCTCCTTTTCCCTGTATTGGGGTCCTAGGTGTACAAAAGTTCTGGTGAGGGCAACTTCCATTTTGGTTCCTAATGCATGTGAAAAATGTGTTCCCTTTCGTAAGCCCAAACCACATTCACCTCAATGCTACCTAGAACACACTACCGTTTCTCTGTCACAGCAAGAAACTGAAGATCTTGATGAACTCTTTAGACTTTTCTTTATTTCATAAGTCAATCAACTCCGGGACTCATCATGCAATCAATACTAACGCATTCCTATAATTTTTCTTCACTTCATCAGGCTGCATTTCAACTTCCGAGTTGCAAAACATGGAATGCAATCCAGAAAGTTCTCTTTTGTCACTACCCTAATGACCAGTATGATGGTTTCCCCCAGAAATGCCCATTAATTCTATCAAAAGAAGCACGGGTCTCAGCCTGCCTGACTAAGCTGCAAAGGCCAGCAAACAAGCTCTAGTAGAATTAAGGGACAAACTATGGAACAATCAAAATTCAACTCCTACTGCAAAGGAATTCATGAAATGACAAATAACACAATGGTAAAGACGACAAAAGTTCCAACTGCACACAAGATAACACACAGTAATATCGAGGAATAAGCTAATGCTTCCACTTGCAGGGTCTAAACAATATCAGAGATACACGTGTATTTGTTGCATTAAGATAACTAATTATAATCACGGATGCATGCTGACGTGTTTTATATACTTTCTAAGGCTATTAAGCAATGAAGAGAAACATAATCAACCATTCAGCAGCTGCCCCACCACTTACCAATAAGCTATAGTTTGTCCGAATGCTATGCCCA
The DNA here is from genome assembly GCA_001662345.2 of Metrosideros polymorpha var. glaberrima. NCBI lineage: Eukaryota > Viridiplantae > Streptophyta > Magnoliopsida > Myrtales > Myrtaceae > Metrosideros > Metrosideros polymorpha. The sequence goes on along the minus strand of BCNH02000006.1, from coordinate 17,046,322 downwards.
ACAACTGGTTTGTCTATCAAGTCAGCTATAATATAATACTAGGTAAGACTAATGCTAAATAAACTACTACTGGTCTCTAAGAATGACTTACAAAATCTTGTGGCAGAACTTAGCGAACTCTGCATTTGGCTCGATTGTTTAAATGCCTGACTTTATCACTGTCTAAATGAATCTTGATATACTTAGCGTTTGAACCTGAGGGACAAACAACTCACGATCAGTCATCACCTACCAATCTGACGCGGTGATGATGACCCCGGCCCAGAGTGGCAACACCCCGCGGCTGAGCACCTGGATCCCAATGGCGCTCCCAATAACCTCCTGAATGTCCGCAGCGACGAGAGTGACCTCGGCCATGACCCACAGCACTAGCCGCGTCCAATTTGGGTACTCCTCCCTGCACAACTCCGCCAGGTGCCGGCCCGTCACGACGCCGACCCGGGCCGACAGCATCTGCAGCAAGAGCCCCATCAACGTCGCCCACATCAGCAGCCAGAGCAGCGAGTACCCGGCGATCGCGCCGGCTTGGAGATCTCCCTCAAGATTTCCCGGATCCAAGAACGCGATGCTCATCAGGAAACCCGGGCCGGTGAAGAGCCAGAGCTTCTTCCACGAGAAGGGAGGCGCGACGGTGGACTCGGCGGGGACGGTGGCGTCGACTTCGAAGACCCGGACCTTGTCCCGGGTCGAGAATGCGGACTCGGGTTCGTACTCGTACTCGTGATCGCGGTCATCGTCGGACGACGACGACGGCGATAACGGAGATGGGGGAGGAGGAGGTGAGTGGAGGGGCTTGGAGGGCAAGAGACGGTTCTCTTCGTCGCCTTCGCGGTGCTTGTGACGGTGGCGTTCTTGGGGGTCGGGTTGCGTGGTCGGAGAAGGCATCGCCGGAGAGTCGTGGGATCGGCGAACTTCGGGTTTGCATGCGAAAAAGAAAATGAGGGACTGTTGGGTATTCGCCTTTCGCTGATGGGCAATGGGAAAAAACCAAAAAAGGAAAAGAGAAAACGAGGAGGAAGAAGAAGAATCAGCGCGGTGGTTGTGCCGTGAAAGTAGCGAAATTGTCGGTGGCCGGAGCTTTTTTTTTTTGCCCCGTATCGCACAATTAGAGTGCGGCCGCGGCGGCGGTGGTGAATTTGCCGAATGGGCGTGCGAGAGAAAGTGTAATCGAATGGTTAGGCACGCCACGTCATGGGCTGATGTGGCATGTACTTTTATATTGAACATCAATAAAAAGTCAACGCAGGGTCCATGTCATGGAGCATATATTTTGTGCTTTTATGTCACACTATTCAGAAGATGGTTGTGGATGGAGGAGGAATATGAGAAGAAAAAAAAAAGGAGCTGACTTTTATTTATTTATTTACTTGTCACGTCATGAAGATGTGTTGATTTTTTATTGGCTGTCAATATAAAACTATATGCCACATTAGCCTATAACATAAAGGGCTTATGATCACCGTAAGAAGGAGGGATTGATTGCTAGACTTTTTTTATCATGTGCGCACAACCTTGCTGTAGTTGTACAACTGATAGAATTAAGGTAGCAATGGCCAACAATGGCTGGCACGATCCAGCACCATAGTGCCCGTGCTTGGCACACTACCTCTTGGTGCGAGGGGTCGAGAATTGGCTCGAAATTCCTTTTGTTAGTCGGTCAGAGTTCAATGACCCTCGAGGCCTAAAAAACATTACAATGAGTCCAAGAGATTTGAGGCCCTAATGATCACAGGCAGTGGTTACTATGGTTGTGTGACCAACTTATGATTTAGCAAGAGTAAAACATAACCTTTTCCATTCTTGTCAAAATTTAAGATATTATACCAAGATCAAGAGTTCATTAAAAAATTATATATGAATTTACGTGCAATCAAATCTTAAAATTTTTAAAAAAACACAATCAAATCATGAAACTTATCAAGTTAGCATAATCAAGTCATTTTATTAATTTCGTTCGATTTAATGAACAGAAAATAATAACGTGACTATTTGTTTTTTTTCAAGAGAAAGGCGTTAACGTGGCATTTTTTACTCCTAACATCTTCTTCTCACTTGGTTCATCATCGCCCCTATGTGTCCATCACTGCTGTTGCCTGACTCCACAACTGCTCCACCAAACATCGCATCCCCAGCTCTGAATCGCCCATTACTATGTCATCCTTGTCGCCGTCCTCAAGGTTGACCCCATAAAACAATGTTTGGCAAATCAAGTGGCTATGGCAGAGTTTGACAAAGTTCAAGTGGCTCTGGCTGTGAGCTTGAAGAAGCCTGGAAGCTGTTGCAGCCATGGCCAGGCTCGATGTAAATCAAGCAGTCATGGCTGCGAGCTCGAAGGTTGTGAGCTTGACAAAACTCAAGTTGCCACCGCCACATGCTAGAAGAAGCTTGAAAGCTAGAGTGGCCATGACCAAAAGTGTATTTTATTATGTAAAACAATATTGCAAAACGAAATTGCACATAAACGAAACAGGTAGAAAGTATTCAAATTCAAGAGACTAAAACAATTGGTCATTCCATTCTCCTTTTGAGCGACAAACTCGCTCTTTGTATAATCCGATCATTAACTTTGATCAATTTCACATAAATGAATTGGGTAAGAATTTGCCAGGCCAAAACTCCCTCGAAATCTTTTAATATTTTTTATTTGAAGTGATTTTTACATTCTACTTTGCACTTCAAATTTTGTGACACATAAGTAGTTTTACAAGGCAAATTGCTCAAAACTGCGATATATGCTTATACTAACGTGTAGATTCACTAATAAATATTCAGAAGTTTCTAAAGTTTTAGCTAACGTTTTCAATTTTGGTGAAAATTGAAAAAAAATAAAATTGCTTTTGTTACTTTTTAAGCCACATGGTCTCACGTTAGTTCAAGCGGCAAAACCCGACATTCAAACCCACGGAAAATGGCGCTTTTCTTCCTTCCACTACAAACTCTCTCTCTCACGCACGCACGCATACAGAGAACTGAAGAGACAGAGCCGCAATGGCGGAGAACGGGCAGGGCGCGCGCATCGCCCAAGTGGCGAAGAAGAGAGCAGCGGATACGACGGCCGATGCTGAACAGGAGCCGGCGACGGCGAACAGGAAGAGGGTGGCGCTCGGAGATATTACCAATTTATCCAATCCGATCGTCCCGCAGGAGGGCGGTGGCGGCACCGCGAAGAAGACCGAAGTCAAGATCGTCAACGAGTCAAGGGCCGCAGCATCCGCTCCTTCAACGGTGACGGAGGAGGGTGGCGACCGCAATATTGATCCACCGACATGCGGAGCTTATGTTTCCGACATCTTTCGCTACCTTCGCAACATGGAGGTCGGTGCCATTTTTTCTTTATCTGTCCTTTTCTCGTTTTTCCTGACTAAGGTGAGCTTTCTCGCAAAGAAAATGGTTTGATCTGATAATCTGTGAATGACTGGACATGAAACTCTTGCTCTCGACGTCGCCTGGGCGCATCTTTCGCGCACCTGACTAATCCGGCGTCATCGCTCATTGTCCCGCCCTAACCGGGTCATGTTACTGTCCAAAGAGTTAGAAGGGCTGAAGAATTGGACTTTGGATGTATGATTATGCCCAGAAAACTTCAGTCAGTGTGATCATGTTTTCTAGGCTAAAGTGAAAAATGTCTAAGCCCTTTTACGGGTTTACCGCATAAGCTCGAGTGCTTCCACTTTGGAACCCACCGGCATCGAAAAGCAGTACACTAGTTAGCGTGAATCTGCCCATGTCGTCGACATTTAGCACGGAGAATGGGAAAATGCGAAAGCTTTTTCGGCAGTTTGGATGGGGTAATTTGGGTGTGTTGGTTGTGACGCAGGTGGAGCCAAAGAGGAGACCATTGCCTGATTACATTGAGAGAGTTCAGAATGATGTAAGTCCCAACATGAGAGGGATTTTGGTGGACTGGTTGGTGGGAGTTGCGGAGAAGTACCAGCTTCTTTCGGACACGCTCTATCTCTCCATCTCTTACATTGACAGGTTCTTATCTTCGAATGCTTTGACTGGGCAAAAGCTTCGGCTACTTGGCGTTTCCGCGATGCTCATTTCCTCGTAAGTCGTAAGTGGTAGCACCTAGCCTTGGCTTCTACCTTCGGGTTTGATATTTTGTGCCTTATTGTTGACACGGTGCTGATTCGCTGTCATTCTGGTTTGCTTCTCTGTTCTGATGTGTAGAAAGTATGAAGAAATCACCCCTCCTCATGTACAAGACTTCTGTGACATTACAGACAACAGTCATACTAAAGAAGAGGTATCTTCTCACTTCACTATCATACCATTGTTATTTTGTTTTTGGTTAATGCATCTAGCCTTTTCGAGGATGCTCCATACAAAGTAGTGAATCGGCGTTTTCCTTTTCCGATTTTAAGGTGGTTCAAATGGAGGATGATATATTGAAGGCTCTGGACTTCGAATTGGGCAATCCCACAACAAGGACATTCCTAAGGCAAGAAGACCATCTTCCTGTTTTCGTCGAATGAGATGATCTCCTCTCCAATTTCCTATTTCAAGTAGTTTGGATAAATTTGACCTACAATTGCCATTTTGTTTCCATCCATTTCGCAGAAGATTCAACACAGCTGCTCCAGAAGGCCACAAGGTAACTGTCTTTTCCTTATCTTAAGTTTGTTCAATCGCTAACCACGCATCGAAATTCGCAGATGAATCTGAAACTGGAGTTCTTGGGATACTACCTCGCCGAGCTAAGTTTGTTGGACTACGCCTGTGTGAAGTTCTTGCCATCTGTTGTTGCTGCATCTGTCATATTTTTAGCAAGATACATCGTGCGGCCAAAAGCTCACCCCTGGGTAAGAGCCTGCTTTATGATGATGCTTAGAATCGATAATATTCAATTGTCACTCTCAGTCTACTGTAAAGATCATCCTACTTTTCAGACTTCAAGCCTACAGAGGTATTCCGGGTACAACGTGAAGGACTTGAGAGAGTGCGTTCAGATCATACACGACTTGTACCTGGGGAGAAGAGGAGGCTCCTTGCAAGCTGTACGAGAAAAATACAAGCAGCACAAGGTATTTGCATCGTCTAGTGTCTGAATTGATTGATGCACCCGTGATCGTTGCTATTGAACTCGATCGCTAACTAAAATACATGACCGTTTTCAGTTTAAACGGGTGGCTCTCATGCCTTCTCCTCCAGACATACCAGCTTCTTATTTTGAAGATGTCAATGAGTGATCAACCAAATGTCGGGTTGGGTATATGTTGGTGAACCAATAGAATTTTTACTGGATATGGCAGCAAAATATTTGCATTTAGCTATGCACCGAGCAACCGACAGCAGACAAAGACCGCAACACGTTGCTAGTCATACCTGAAAATCCGGATGAGGAAAACTATGCTGTCCGTAATTCAAGGAGCTGCTAACATTGATTTACAAAGTTTTCCATGAGTAAGGTTTGCTTTAATTTCATGGGCAAACAAATTGCGTTCTGTCGACGCAGATGTCGTTTGATGCTCTGCTGATTGCTTCGGAAGTCGGCAACGAAAGACTAATGATCTCAAATCATGTTCTAAAGATCGATTGAAGTTTAACTTTCCTTCTCTACAGTAGTTCATAAAAGTTTTCGTTCTTGTGATTTTCGATGTTTTGGGTCGATCCACATGCTTCAATTTTCCCAATATCATCACCGCCCATGAAGGCCAGTTGCAAACTCAAATCTTTTCAGAAGCCAAGTGAAATCATCTTTCGGATTCTTGATATCTTCCACGCGTTTAATTCCAAAATAGTGGAGATCTCAACAATACGCTTTTCGAGTTTAAATATTAATCACGCTTATCTTATGATAATTTAAGTCCATTCTCTTAGGAAATACGAAAAAATATTCCAGAAGTGTCGAAAAAAGAATGGAATTTATAAGGCTCAATCTTATCTCCTGGAAAAGAAGTCGTTGAGAATGGTGTCGTTGTGGTTGACACTAAAAGCTATTCTGCAGTACTCAAAGAATTTCTAGAAGCCTCTTCTAAATTCTAATGGCACATGTCAAGACAAGATTTGCTTACTCTACAACCATTTTGATACATTGAAGAATGAGGAATGTTTTGTGAAGAAATATGCGTGAGATCACCAGTTGATTCTTCTATTTCCCTTTTTATTTTTTGAGCATGAGCTATAAATTAGACACTGATTGTTTTAGATCTAACATGATGGTATAAATAGTGTGTGAGAAGATGGAGACGACAGGCTTTCAGATGAATTTTTACAAAGTATGAAGAAATGGCTATGGTGATGAAGTTTTCTATTAATATGGTTCTTGTATAGTTTCATTTCTTCATTACTTTGTCACCTTCTTCTCACCATCTATATGGATTATAGATCTGAACTTAACCGGTTATGGGGCTTGTAGAGTATTTCATGGGCTTTCAACAAACTCGGTTTTAATGTCATCCCAACCTGTTCATGGCCGAATAAGTTTGATAGATCCTCCATAAGGCTTGACAGGATTTCTATTACCGTTCTCCCACTCTGTTTTTAATCACTAGCCAAAGAGCTTCCATGAAGAGAACAGTAATATAAAGGAGAGATGTGGTCACCTTGTCTTGCACCTCTTGATGGATCAAAAGGGTCCAAAACGCTACCGTTAAGCAAAATGGATGTATACGATGAGGCCAGACTATTTTAAACAAGAGAAACCTAATTCTCAGGCAGATTTAGGAATTGCCCCGGCACGGCACGAGTGGGCCCTACCCGGCCCAGTGCAAGGCACCGGCCCTCGTTGTTGAGGGCCGTGTCAGACCGGGCCTGTTAGCGAAAAAGGCGGTGCCAAGCATGGCCTCTTTGCTCGCGGGCCATTGCCCCGGCCAGGCCCATGGGCCAAAATGGGTCGACTTAGGTCTAAATGGCCCAGTCCACTTATTGGGCCTATGAGGTCATGGTCCGCGCGCGCGCGTGTGTGACTGAGTGAGAAGGAGGGTGGAGGAAGAGAGACGAGGAGAAGAAAGAGATGGGGTGTAGGGTTTGGGAATAAATGTGTCTTTTTAGTTTGGCGAGATGTAAATGGAAGGTTTTGAAAAGTGATGGAAAAAATAAGTAAAATCTGAAGGTATTTATTGTAATTAACCCTAAGCTTTGTTCCATGAGAATTTGGATGGCCATGAATTTCTTGATGAAAGTTAGGAGTGTGCATCTGGACCGATTCAACATTTGGGAACCGGCTCGAACATATATATCTTTAGCTATGAGATCTACTACTAATGTAATCGGTCATTGCAATTGTTGTTGATATCACCACGAAAAGCTTTCAATTACTTTGTCATTGTAACTAAATTAACTGGTTGGAAGGTCAAAAATTGGATGGTGGCTCGAATATTCATTGATACGATGTACTGATGTATCGTCACTGGTGTATCAAGTTTTCACAGAATCCTTCAGGTGATGAAATCAAAAGGCAAAAATAACGCATTTCAATCTATTTCAGGATCTACAATGTCAGCTCCGAGTTCCAAAATCTAGGAATCGGCCTTGATAGTGTATGTTTCAAGTTTCAGATCTGAAAACTACTCATCCTAAAAACGACCCTCCTATTAAAAAATAGTGTGGTAGAGTAAGCGTACAAGTAAAGAACTAAGTATTATTTTCGAGTACGTTTGTCGGAAGGGTAAGTTGTTCTCTCACACGGTTAGTTTTGCCCTCTTTACTCTAATTAGAAATTTCGAAAGCTAAAAATAAAGAAGGAATTAAGGAAAGATAATAAATGGGGTGCATTGCTGTCGCCGGCGTTTTTAAGGTTTTCATTGCCGTTTTGGAAGAGTGCCTTGAAAGACATTCAAGCGCGACGCACCTCGATCCCATTCCCAACCCTTTTGCTTCACGTCCGATCTAACAAGCGAGAGAGCGCTCAAACGTCAACCATCGGATCCAACTACTAAGGTGACCCGTCATTTCACCATCTACAGCTGTCCTAACCACACGCGCGCGCTCACACCATAAATACGTGCTCCTCAACCACACTTGATCCTTGCCCCTCTGAATATTTTAATCCCCGAAAATCCCTTCCCCTGCCCCCCCACCCTCCAAATTAAAGCCCCCGAACGAATGTCAGACTCAGACATCACCACCGCCCAACCGACCCCCACCTCCACCTCCGCCGCCGCCGCCGACGAGGAGGAGTCCCCTCCACCCCCGCCGTCCGAGATGGAGGAGACCGTCCAAGATCCGCTCCCTCCGGAGCCCAGGAAGGACGCGAGCCCCGCCCCCAACGCCGCCTTCAGCATCTGGCCCCCCTCGCAGCGCACCCGCGACGCCGTCGTCGCGCGCCTCATCGAGACCCTCTCCGCCCCCTCCGTTCTCTCCAAGCGCTACGGCACCGTGCCCCAGGACGAGGCCGCAACCGCCGCCCGCGCCATCGAGGAGGAGGCCTTCAACGCCGCCGGCGGCGCCGCCGCAGCCGACGACGATGGCATCGAGGTCCTCCAGATCTATTCGAAGGAGATCAGCAAGCGCATGCTCGACTCCGTCAAGACCCGCGCCGTCGCTGCCTCCCCCGCCGCGACGCCGGACAGCGGCGCGTCTCCGGCCCCTGCCCCCAGCGGAGACACCGCTCCCCCCGCCGCCAGTGAGGAGACCTCTTCTACTGTAGAGTCGGAGGCATAGGTTTTGTTCTTCAGCTCATGAGAAAGGCGCTTTTCTTATTGCTGTCGGTTTAGAGATCTAATGTGGATATTCACGGTGATGCATTGAGGGTTACTTAGTATCTTTACTGATTTGGTTCGCTTGGACTGATTGTGGATTATGGTGGTCGTTAATGTGAGAATGGTGTCATGATCTATTCATATCCAGGTCTCTGCGATTGCCTTCAGGCACCTATGATCGTTACATGTTGTGTATGATTACTTGATGCATTGTGAGCTTTTGTTCATATTCCATTTGCAATCCCATGAAGCACCGGCATTTTGAACAACCATAGTGCTGTTCCGTGTAATCTCTGCTCGCCAGCTCTTTGTTTTTGCCCAAGTTCCTTTCATTAGTGTCTTATGCCTTGTGAACCTTGTGCTCTCTAGTATTCTTCTGCGTTTGACTAACGAAATTTAGCTTACTTCTCTGGTTGTTCCAGTATAGCAATTGCACTTTTGGACGGTAAGCGTCCCTGTCCGACGCTTTTAACCACGTCTGTCTGCATAAATCATCCTATCTATTCTAGTTGAGGAGCTCATACCCTGCCTTATGGGTTTTGTATGTTTTTGGATTTTATTCTTTATTGGTTCTTATATCATTGGTTGCAATTGTGTTTGCCTAATGCATACTGTGTATAACTTTCTTGCTTCGTGCAAATCGTTGCCTTGTGGATTGCTCGTGTTTTATGATTTTTTCCTTAGTGACTCTTATATCATTGGATCCAGTTGTTATGGATTATACATGTTATATGGTTGCTATCTTTTTAGCATCAAAGAGTTGCTTATTATATCATCGGATACCATTGTCTTTTCCTTATACATTTTGCATATAGTTTTTCAGTGCTAGTCTTTTGACTTTCCTGTCGCTCTTTCTGATGCTTGACTATTCATTCTTTGTCAGTTCCAATTCCATAAATGGCACTAGTTTATGAAGTTGTTCTTTAATTTTATTACTGCATATGCTTGATGGAAACTTATAATGTAGTCACTTTCCTAAATTGTTATATGTGTAGAACTTAAGTTATCTTTATGGTGTAAACATTGCTGAACCGTGAGTTTACTGAGACATGTTTTTATGTATTTACCTGCTGAGGTCATTCTTACATCTTCCGTGATTTCTTTTAAAACTGTTCTTCATTTAATTTCACTAATTTTGTTCTGTATTCTTTCTCAATCAAGAAGAGACAGCAGATCCTAATTGCGTCTAAATAAACCATTTTAGATGCTAAAGGTCATTCTTACATCTTCCATGATTTCTTTTAAAACTGTTCTTGATAAATTCACTAATTTTGTTCTGTATTCTTTCTCAATCAAGAAGAGACAGCAGATCCTTATTGCATCTAAATAAACCATTTTAGATGCTAAAGGTGTTTGGATGTTTTACTCTGGAAGTCATGATTGTTATCTACTTAGTGGACAATGGGTCCCAATTTTTTTTTTTAAAAAGCATGTCATGATGGTAATTGAAGTCAATATATTTGATTTGTGAGATCTTTCAAAAGATGCAGATAATGCATTTCCCCCTTGTTTTGGGCTAATAACTGCTTACTATATGTGTAAAGGAAATGGATTATAGTATCTTCCTTTTCTGTTTACATTCTATGCTTAAGCTAGAACTGTGTTATAATCTTCAGGATAGGCTAGCAATTTGCTAGCCTGTCGTGTCAGTTTCATGTTGGTTTAATAATATGTTGGATATTATTCGACATACTGGCTAGATGATGTAAGTATCAATTCGTGTTTGCTTGTCTTGGACGTAACTTGGAAATGTTATTTTTTTGGGGGGGCTGAATTTGGAAATGTTGTTTGGATGGTGATTTTCTTGCTATAGATGTAAGATTCCAGGGACAGGAGAGGGTATGATTGAGAAGATTTGTCCTGTGACCTGAATGCTCATCATTTATTCTTTTAAAATTTTCCTCTTTTCTGTCATTTGGTCTCCTCCAAGAATTGGATCTACCTCTTTTTCAGGACAAAGCACTGTCTGGTTTTTCTGGCTTGCCATATTTTGAAGACTTAATTATTACTTGGTAGGATTTGGCAAAGCTCCAACCTATTAGGATAATTAGTGTGCATGTTTTTTTCAGGAGCGATTGGTATGTCTGCCGGTGCATTCTAAGATTTTTAGGATAACGCACTAAAGTTTTGGGTGCTTTGGGGGTGTTGGGATTTTGTCAAGCCATGTGATGGCAAAATTAGAAGCTTTATTTAACGAGAAGAAATGAAGATTGTTATGTCTTGCCATTCACATATGCGTTTGAGATGTTCATGTTTCTGGATCAAAGCGTAGATTTTAGCTGGAAGGATCTGGGAGTGCTTGAGAAGGCATGAATGTAATATCAATAGTGTCCTCTAAAAGCACACTAATCTGATGAGGATGCAAATGGTACTTTTTCTTTTTTAGTGCCATAATCCTCTCTCTCACACCCTATTACCTGTCCATGGTTCATTTGCGACAAAATGAACCCCGGTTGTACTAAACCACGTCCTTGATTGTTGTTAATTTTCTCAAGTGACCCAAGAGAGGGGGAGGGTAATATAGTTGATGCCCGGGGCTTTCTGTTCAAGGAAATAAGGCGTGTGCTCTGTTATGAACCTTAAACTTCATTCCAACTAGAATGATACATGAGGCTGCATGGACCTCTTATCTAGGCAGATGCATATCCACATAATTTATGCTGATATGAGGAATGAGATTAAACCTGAGGGATTGGAAAACGATAAGACGCACTTCATTTTGTACGAAGGAGCATCTGTATTGTAGCGCCTCACTTCCGGTGCCTAATTTCTCATTTTTCACTAGCTAGTTGTCATGTTTAGGCATATGGTACGAAACTTTAGACTTTTTCCTTTCTTGGTCTGATCTACTGGCCTGATACGACCCGTGGAGTGATTTACTATCCACCAAGAATTTGATGTTTAGAATGTGGCTTGTTTCTGTAGAAACCATATTACTTATGGTTGGTTTGTTAGGTATGTATTTTCCTTGCTCTTCACGGAACTCCTGTTTGTCAGTATGTTCTTATAATATGATCGGTCATCAGTTGTTGTGTTCGATGATGTCCACACTCTAAGCTACTGATTAGAGATTTGAATTGCCGATGGTTGTTATAAGGATATCGAATACATGAGTTGGTTTTCAAGGACTGTATGCTCATTGCTTGGTGCATGGTATTCTATAGATGATTCTTTTGTTGGCTGGTCAATTTGACCTGGAAAAGCATTGTATCCGGGGCTTGATTAGAAGGATATTTTAGTCGGAGAACGGGTTTATGAAGTCTAGGGGTGTAATTGAGTTGACTTTTTATTTTCCCCTTTTGGTGTAGAACGTAATTGAGTGGACACACTGTACAGCTCGAAGTCGATTTCTCTTGTCAAATTAAGCAGGACGCTCGACTGAAAATTTAGATGCGATAGTGGATACTCTTCTTGAGTGATCAAAGCTTATATTGCATTACTCGTCATTCTCATGTTCGAGCTTGACTCGTGATTACCACCTGTTGCGTTGTATCATTAGCAAACCTGAGCCTAACTTGAATTTTGGTATTTGAAACTCCGATAGAAAATTTAAGTACAATGCTATATGAATTCAGGCAAGATGTACTATACTATAACAAATTAAGTGGTAAAAAGAACTTGATCATGCTGCTGAGCTGCTCGTCGGAGTTCGAACTTGGACTTGATCATCATTGAAGCTCATACTCCTTGAACTGGACATATAGCCTACGAGATTGTGACCACCTCAACTTGTTTTGGTGCATTCACTACTTGACAAGATTTTGAGAATCGGGGGAATGTTAGATTGAAACTCGTTTGTACCTAAATAAGAAAGGATAGAAATGATGTTCTTGGTTGCTTGCTCTCTTCCGTGAGAAAGGGGTGCAACGGTTTCGACATATGCTGGGTGGGTCGATGAATCTGATCTTTGGTTGTTTAATCAAATCTCTTCTTTGATCTGAGCTGCAGATTCTGTCTGTCGCATTCTATATCGATTACTTCATAGACCACCGATCTCTTGTTCAGGCGAGTCAACCATTCGGGCTGGTTTGCATCTCTGAATGACGCATCTTGTGATCACCCATGAATGCATTAAGAAAATGCGCAATGTTCGCCGTGACTGTACAGAGAAAATTGATTCATGCTGCCTCCATTTTGCTCTAAAAGTCTACTTTGGCTTCGGTTTCTGGTCAATAGTTGCTGCCCCATAAAGATTGAATATGTGCGGGCGTCCCATTCCAACAATCTCGGTAGGCGTCGCTCGCGAAAAAGAAGCAAAACAACAAGCTGCTGCGGTTTGATTTTGGCTGACTTTGTCCTCCATAAGCGACCCCCACCTTCTATTTGATTGGCTAATATCTTTTCGTTGCAATTCAGTCATCAATCTTATTCAATGAAGAACATGATGGGTTATTGCTGGGACTAGTTTAGGTGGATTACTAACACGAGTATGGCTCATTCTATATGAGAGAGTGTATGGTGATGACCAACCTGGGTCAATGTCTAAATACAAGGGGACAAATAGTTTTGGTTGGAGATTCGAACTGTGTGCATACGCGAGAATTTATGTCGACGTCTCTGTCTCCATCCCCGGGATCTTCTTGTTGACTTCGATAGGAAATTAGGTGGCAATTCTATCGGCCTATTCTATTTCTAACTAACACGCTCCACTATTTCCTGGTCAACCCTTTTGCCAGCTTGAAATCTGCGATCATGGGTGATTGTCCACACAATGTGTACTAGTCTCGACGAAAAATTCACTAAGCCATCTTGACATTTCATCTGTCGGTCACTTTGCATTTTCTACTTTTAGAATCCCCACTTTGCATGTCAATTTCCAGGGAGAAAAACAGCGGTGAACTGAAAAGATCAGAAGTATATTCCTACGATGAACAACAAAGCACCCTTTTTCTCAAATCATGACGGACACCGGCACTTGAACACCCCGAACCATTCATCGCCACCGCCGCCAGTAGCTATTCTCGTTTGCTGCTTCAGGTTGGCGCCGGTGTTGGGCAATGAAGAGAGTGACATAGGAGAGGGAGCGTGCGCAATTACGGTTTAAGTTTTTGGTGGCAAGTTTAGGTTGAGATCCAAACTTCAGGAGAGTCTTTTGGTATTTTTACTAATTTGGAAGGTCTCAGGGCGTGTAAAGCTTTTGCAATTCGAAGTTAATTGTGCTAAATTAGATCGCGTCTTCCCTTTCGATAAGCTTCGAGGTCGTGAGTTTATCGTGGTTAGTTAATAATTTTACGTATTGTGCGTGAGCGCTCATGCTGATCCAACTAGATATACACAAAAGCATCAAGAATCCTACTTCTGATATGTGAACATGATTTGCCTGGACGAAGAGGAATATATACACGAGAATTTGCTTAGCTATCCTCCAACAAGATGGTAATACACGACCAAGAACTTAAGGCCGTCGTCTCATTTCGATTAAATCATGTTGCGACTTAGACGTGTGATCGTGTATGAGTATCAATATGTTTCTCTACCAAAATGAAAAAATGGAAAAGAAAAATCATAGTAAGAGACTACCAAAATCTAATGGAGTTGCAACTGTTTGTGCACGAAATTAAAGTAAGTATAAAGAAAGAAAGATGAATCTGGGAGCAAGAAAAGAGAGTGACGAGCGGTCGAGGGTATTAATGCCCAGGTCCTTTTCTGCTGGGTCCGGAAGCCAACTTCAACGCCAGGCTCTTCACCGAAGTAGGGCGGGTCGTCTCGTTGCTGTTCGAAGCAAAAGCGAACGAAGCCATCGTACCCATCGAAGCAGCACGATGATCTCCATCTCGACCTTCTCCGCAGCCGGAGACCGCATCGGCCCGAAGAGTCCGACCATGTGTGTGGCTGAACCGCGCAGATACCACCAAGATCAGTAGACCCAAGACCAAGCAGGAGCTCTTCATCTGGTCGGGTGCTGCTCTTTCACTGGTTGCCTCTCGAAGTTGCCAAGAAATATTAGGACACGGCACCACTTTTTTCGCGGGCGATGTCTTCTTGACCTCGACGATTTGAATGTTTTGGAACTCGGGTTTGCGACTGGTGTCTTTATATACAAGAAGGAGAGAGAGAGAGCATGGGGGTGTGACGGACGGTGAGGAGGCCTAGCCAGACCTTTCTTTCGGTCTGTGTGTACGTGTGGTGGGGGCCTTTGAATCTTTCATGGAGGAACTGGTGCTTTGACTCGGCCTTTCGGAGAGGAAAGTTTGAAACTCCATGTGCTGTCCGTGTTTGACTTTCGTCGGAAGATGAAGTCACAAGGCGAGCAGTTCTATGCAGTGCGCGGGTTCCCCTTTTTCTTTGCATGTTCGCAGCTTCGAGTTCACACGCCTTGGGCCCCCTCCGAACGTGTGATGTCCGATGGCTCCCGCCGTGAAAACCTCGGGGAAGTTTGACGAACGGCCAGCTGAGATTAGGGTAGGAGAGAACAGAGCGTCCGGGGAGTCCACGTGTTGCGGTCGCAGAGGTGTTCTGGACGGAAAGGGGGGGGAGGAGGGGGGGTGACGACGACGATGCCGCTTTCGGACATGGAAAAAGGCCAGGGAAGTTTGGTGAACCGTGTCTGTCTGTTCTCCCGCCGCGCACAAAAGACGGTGGCTCGTGGTCTGGACCAGTGAAACAATCCCTGCGTGACAATGGCGCAAGTGCTCGGGACACTCTTTAACGAGATTCGAACGCTAACCCAACAACCTTTTTAATTAAGCAAAGAGTTTAATTAAGCAAAGAGCGCGTGATCGGTTCGCTTTGGCAATTGGCATCACATTCACCACCGATGCATGAGGTGCTTTCTCGTGCCGGACAAGGCCATATCATGCTACCTTGGTAAAGAAGTATAATTTAGACTTGGTTTTATTAGGCCAAACTAATTGCATATCAAGAATTTGCAGAATTGCGTGTTCTCATCTAGTTTTTGCACCGTTGCAATTCCTATATCTTCATTCATAGATGAGGTTGTACTTGTATGTTACGTTCTCATCACAAGAAAGTATACATCTAACACCATGAATTCACCATTCCTGTCATAAAATGCTCTCAACTCTATCAAAAGTAAGTTTATGTCACAAACATACACCATCTTACGAGATAGATACTGTCTAAATTGATTTTAATCAACCCAGTTATTAATATTTTAAGAGAGTGCGGTTCACATTGGTGGCTCGAGGGCTAGTAGGCCCTCTCTTGCCCACGGTGAGGGTCGCCAACCTTCGCCGGAGACGTTGCGGTAGTGCCCCACCCAATGGCCACTCTCTCTCTCTTCTTTGTTTTTTTTTTAATTAGTTTTTTTAGTTACAAAAACAACTTTTTTGGACATGACGCCACGTTAGCACCACCTATACTAAAAAAGATAAAAATCGCCACATTGGGGTTTTGGAGTGCCACGTTAGAAAAATGGCTTGTATAGAATTCAAAACGTTCAAGATTTAATTACACATTTTCAAACTCTTGGACTCGATTTCCCATTGGGCAAAGCATTTAGGATTATTGTTGCAATTTTGCCTAATCTATACTATGATTAGAGTCATCAACTGCATCATCTATGGAACCATTTTGTACGTTGACCAACAGAATAAAAATATCGACCCAAAAAACAGAATGCAAAGAAAAAAGCCCTTATCAATCTATAAGCCGTAAGTTCACCATCGGAAAGTTCAAGCATAGCCCCTCATGATACGCGGGTCTACTTTTTCCTTCAACATCCCATTACTATTATTTGAGGGGCAATGCTTGAGTTGTTTACTAAAGTTCGACATCGAAAATTTGGTGTGGCTTAGAGTAATAATATATACTAGTTAACCCATAACTCATTGGTGACGCACTCAAACTCGGGATTCCTCTTGGTGATCTCCCTAATTGAATATACTTTGCAACGCAACAAGTGATCAGAGCCGATGGTTAATTCGTGAACCTCAAATCTGTTTCAGTGTTTGATGAAATATTTCAAGGAAGAATTTCGTTAAACATCGCGGTTGTCAATTGGAATTGCCATCATGGTTAGTCTGCCTTGGACTATGGGTGAAAGCAGGCGTTGTGGTATGGCAATGTGGTCTTGAGTAGAAGGATACCTCGATTAAGGGGGAGCATATGCCTAATATCAAAACGTACACGTGAGGAGGAGATTGTTGAGGTGCGAGAATGGGTTGTGTTAGAAAAGTCTCATGCAATTAATACAATTTAATCGATTCATAACTCATTGGTTTAAGGTTTTGAATGAATGTGGATCCATCCGGATATGTTGACTAGTTTGAAAACTCACCTCTAGTTGATCTTCCCAGGTGAAGGTATTCTGCTTTGCGACCCAATAATAAGGCTACACTTCATTGACAATAGCAGATTAATTATGCTCTCTTAACACATGCATTCAAATGCTTTGACCATCCATCGTGATCCTCAAACATGTTAAGTCTCACATAGTCATGCCAACTATGTTTGACATAACCCCTAGAATCGATTTCTCACACGAAGTTCTTCTCAGCTTCAAGTTGCAATGTGCCTGCCTCCCAGAAAACCCTCTTATTATTACAGTGAAGTCTCAAAAGCTGGGTGTGGTCGGAGGAAAGATTTTCCTTGGATCTGGTCCGAGCGGTGCAAGTCAGATGTGTTCATCGTTTAATGCGTTCGTTGCTGAACCATGCTTGGGCGATGTGAACAAGTCCGGCTGCATGATCAAAGGCTCTCAGCTGTCGACGTCGGTTGCTTTTGGGAGCAAAAACAACAATTTCCAACTTTTCGATGGGCTCTGCCAATGGTTCCCATGTTTATCAAATTGTCAAACATTCCTCTCTGTCAAGAAAATATGCTGCGTTTGACTTGAAAACGACGATCCTTTTAGGGGGATTTCCTGGCTTAACGTGGCGATGTTCCGTTCGGTGCCGTCAAGCACATCCAAGTCAACGCTCCAATCTACAAAAGTCTGAATGTACGACTTTCGCTAACACCGGAATCACGCGACGCTCACTTTGTGCCACGTTCTCTCCGTCCCCTGTTGAAGAATTAGCCACAAGAAAAGAGAAAACAAAGAGGTTTTTTCGGTAGGAGTGGCTTTTCTATTTTCACAAGAAAACAGTAATCAGGTGAAGCTGGTGATGATGGAACTTCGATCAAATAGTCACTGTTCAAGAAAACCAAGAAGGCTAAGAAAAACGAATATATAGTCAGCATTTCACACGGGTACAGGAATGAAAACCACGGGAAAGACGACAATGAAAAATTTGAATACCGGTGCCAAGCTGCCAACTAAGTAAACGACACCTCGAAACAATTTTAAGTACTTAGATAAGTTGGCAAATGTTGTACAATTCCAAGTCCTAGTTGAAGCAATGATAATCAAACTTGTACAAGTCATTATGTAAAAAAAGACAATATATATATTTTGTGTTTGGCTAAAATTCGAAAATGAGCTGGAAATTAAATTTCGTCATTCGGAAAGGAAATATTGCTTTTATTTTCCTAAAGAGATATACGCTTTTCGTGAGATATGAAGACTACACAAGCTAGTTCATCAAACTTTGAATAAAGTTGTATCGAATTAGATATATAAGACTTTAAACAATTTTACGAATCATTTTCTCTCTTATGATATTTTATCAGCATTTCCTCATCTTACGCTGCTGGTGGGCTTGAAATCTAGTTTGGGCCTGACTAGTGTTCTCACTTTCTGTAGTCCAACTGAGAATTTCCCATTTCTCAGTTGACTTCCGTGTTTCAAAGATAGGAAATCGTTTCCCTTATTTTTCAATATGAATTTTCCGGAGAAGATATTTTCTATGATTAACGAACTTTCCAGCACCAAAGACTGGAAAAAAGATGAAAATATTATCTTAGAATTGGGAAAATTACCAAAACAGTCCTAAATCTATTGCAATTGTGCTAACTTAGTCATAATTTTTTTTTTACCAATTGAGTCCTAACTCTTTTGCATTTATGCCAATTCAGTTCAATTCGCCGGCCGGCGCTAATTTGATGGGCCGGCCGACCAAAATATTTGAAATAATATTTTTTTTAATTAATTTTTTGATTTTTTATTCTTGTTCCTAGGTTTTCTGGTTGTGGCCAGCAAGGTTTGCAACCCTCGTCCGGCCTCACCTAGATTTGGGCTAGGCCAGCCTCACTCGTAACTTGTTGGCTGTGGGAGAAGCGGCCTTGCTCGTGATCGTGCCTCACCAGGTGTGAGGCTGCGAGATAGGCCGCAAGGCTAGCCTTGCTAGCCGCGGGCAAAAGCGGCCACGGCCTTGCCAACTGCGGGTGAGGCCATGGTGAGGTTACCTCGCGCGCGGCCTCATGAGGGCTGCGACCTTGGCCTAGTGGCTGGCGAGCTCCGACGACCCTCGCCGGTCACAACTAGAAAACCAAGGAAGAAGAAGAAGAAATTTTAAAAAAATTCAAAATTCAAAATTTTTAAAAAATATTAAAATATTATTATTTTGGCCGGCCAGTGCACCACGTCAGAACTAGCCAGCCAAATGGACTGAATTGGCACAAATACAAAAGATTTATGACTCGATTGGTAAAAAAAAAAGATTAAGGACTGACAATTGTAATAGGTTTATGACTGTTTTGGTAATTTTCCCTCTTAGAATTCATTTTCTAGCAAATAAATGGAGCCTTAGAGTTCTTCTTACAATGCTTTAATTAGAAGTGAGGATGATTTGAAATAAAAGTTAAAATTGGGAAATGAAGCGGTTTACTGTACAAGCACACGGAATTTATTCTGCAAGCTCTAGGCCAGTTTCCAGGTAGGATTAGGAATATGTCCATTTTTGCCCTAGACATATTAAAAAATAAGTTAACAATTTTTTAAAAAAAATTTTGAGTTGAGACTTTATCTTTGTGAGGTTTTTTTTTGAGTAGTTAACTTGTTAATAAAATAATTTCTTTTCACCGATTTAGAGCCAGTTCAAAACCGGTTCTAAACGTGAATCGGTCTAGTTGGTTCAGTTCTCGAGAACCAACAGGTCCAAAGCACAATCTGGGGACCAAAATGAATGAACCTACATTGTTTTACTAGGAGCTGGCCTTGAATCGATATAGCAAGGTCGACTTCCAACGGACTGATTTGGATGAATTATCTTTTGAGGCTGTCCAAGGGAAGTTGTGAGCTAGGAGGAATATAAAAGAAAATCAAGAAGTTGAAGAGAAATAGAACTGTGAATCTAAAAATTCCAAAGTTTGAAGAAAGTTTCGATTTTACACATTTGTCTTTTGAGTCATAAATTGTACTCTTTAAGAGAACCTGTTGAAGTGATTGTGAGATAAAGTAATCTATCATCTGAGCATCATCAATCTTTGTACACTTGAAGATCATCTAGTGGATTCTAGTCAATAGGTTGTCAGTGTGGAGAGTGGATGTAGGCTTGACAAAGCCGAACCGCTATAAGCTTCATGTGCAATTTTTCTTAATCTCTTACTTCTTACTTACTGCATCTGAGTGTATTGCACACCTTCATTATTCATCAGACTCAAAGCTCATACTTTGTCTTGTCCTCTTAATATCATACATTGATTGTTTTAATTTAGTATTTTTAGTCAAGATTGTTTAAATTCACCTATTCATCCCTCCTCTAGGTGATAGATCTAGCCATAACAACAAGGACTTACTTACGATCGCCCTTGTAGGGATGACTGTGGCAAAAGGACACTTGGAGTGCCATAATTTTTGTACGGAGATCACTTGAATGCCATAATTTTTTTTTGGCTCACTTGAGTGCCACATCGGAGTAAAAACACTCACTTGAGTGTTAGTCCTGCCAAATCATCATACGTGGATTATTATTATTTTTCAAATTTTTTTACCCTTTTTTTTATTTTCTTTTTTCTATGCTGGTGAGGGTAATTAGAAACCCTCGCTGGCTACAGCTACTGGCGAAGCCCTTGCTAGATTTGCGCAAAGGCCTTATGCCCTCGGCCGACGAGGCTGCAATGGCCTTGCCTAGGGCCTTGGCAGCACTGTCGGCCGTTGGCAAGGGTAGGCAGGGCTGCGAAGGCCCTCATTGGATTTGGGCGACGTTGCCTCGCCCGTAGCTGGTGAGGCGCAATGGCTTCGCCTAGGGCCTCCGTGGCCACTAGTGAGGCCTTTTGTGGTCAGCGAGGGTCGTCGGTGACCCTCGCTGACACAAAATAGAAAAAGAAAAAAAAAAAAAAAAAACAAAAAGTATAATAAAATAATACTTCTGGCATCCATATATGCTTTTCTGGCGAGCTAAATTGCCGATGATACTTAAGTGATTGTTTTTTCAAATTTGTGGCACTTAAATGAGCCAAAAAAAGTTATGGCACTCAATTGATCTCTGTACAAAACTTATGGCACTCTTGATATCCTTCTACCGATGACTATACTAGATTTATAATTTATGTGGTGGTCCTGCCTTCTCTTCTCTTGCAGCTAACAAAAAATTGTTGGCGGGACCCTTTGAAGCTTGTTTGAATCTTCGTTGAGACTCGTTCAGGGTCCAACAATGGTGGAAGGCAAGACCATTAATTGAGGCTCCATGCACTTCAAATTTTTTTTTTTTTTGGTCGGAAAAAGGAAACTTTCATTAGATAATAGAGCTGGCAGTACGTCCAACGATAATATCAAAGCAAAGTAAATTCCAAAGGGGTTGGGGAGTCTTAGACAACCAAGATGAGGATAGAAGATCTAGACGATGTGCTTTTGCCGCCCAATCCGCACAAATATTAGATTCTCGCGGGCTAAAGGCAACAGAGACCCACGGAAGTTGGGCTAGTAGTTCATTGCATTCCAACAGGAGATTACGAATATGCCATGGAGCTTGGGCCGGGTCTGATGAGCTTTGACTGACAGATAAACAATCAGTCTGCAATTCCATACGTTGCACTTGCCTTGCCTTTCGGAAGTGGTTTTTCTCTGCAGATCTAAGTTGGCTGTCCTTCCTTGCCAAAAATCGATGTCCCTCTCTCATGGCTAGGGTTTCGGCCATGAGAAAGGAGTCCGCTCGAAGCTTCACCGCAAAGCCATCGACGAGGATTCCATGTGAGTCTCTGCAGATGCCGGCCACAACAGCGTCTGATTTGTCATCACACCATGAGGCATCTATATTCATCTTCAACTGACCTTGTTTTGGCAGCTTCCATCTCGTGGGTAAAGATTGCTCCTTTAGGGAATTTTTCTTTGACTTCCAAGGCTGAATCCTCTTAATTTCTATTGGTGCAAGGGCTTCATCTACCAAAGTCAAGGGGTTTATCCTTCGTCCATTGAAAACCAAGGAGTTGCGTCGCTTCCATATCAACCACAGAGTGCTTGCGACCCTCTCTCTCTCCGGTCCAGTTGGGTCACAGGTAAAGATTTGGGATAACCACTTTTCAATTCGTGTGTAGCTTAGGGGGTTTCTGTGAACTTGCAGTCTGATGTCGTTCCATACATTGGCTAACCCCTCACAGTGTAAGAACAAGTGCTCTGTTGTTTCTGGTGCTCGGTTGCAGCTTGGGCACATTGGATTTGGTATGATTTTCCTTTTGAACAAGTTCTCCTTTGTAGGGAGAGTGTTTTGGCACATGCTCCATATAAAGTGCAGGATTTTTGGCTGTGCATTTAGTTGCCATATGGATTTCCATAGTGATTTGGGTGTTTGGTATGAAGACGATGCTTGTTTTTCATTTTCCTGTTTGCTTGTTGTTGTGATTCTGTGATACCCATCCTTTACCGAGAATTGACCCTGCTTGTTCCCAGTCCATACTAGTCTATCCTTTACTTTTGATGTGCAAAGGGGAATAGCAAGTATTTCTTGGACAGTTTGCTCCACGAAAAGTGATTCTAACTTCTGAATGTCCCATATTTTATTCTCTGTATCAATAAGGTCAGCCACTAAATACGGGTATTCTCGGTTAGTAGGACCATACAACAGTCCATCAGATAACCATCTATCCTTGCGAATTCTAATGTTTTCCCCATCACCAACAGCCCACTTCAGGTCTTGATGCACAGAATCCCTTCCTACTAGGAGACTTTGCCATCCTCAAGAAGGGCGAATCCCTTTTTTCGCATTCCATAAGCTCCCAGTCGGAAAATAGATGCCCTTAAGAACCTGTCCCCACAAAGAAGAGGGGGATTGAGCAAGTCTTCATGCTTGCTTACCTAGCATGGCCTTGTTAAAGCTGATGAGATCCCTAAAGCCTAGACCTCCATCGACTTTCCTAAATTTTAAACACTCCCATTTTTTCCAATGAACACCAGACTTGGAAGAATTCTGTTTCCACCAAAAAGCAGCAATTTTTTGTTTTATGGCTTTACAAATAGATATTGGGATCTTACAAATGGACATAGCATATTGAGGCAAAGCCTGAACCACCGTCTTGATTAATATTTCCTTCCCCGCTTTCGATAAAAGTTTTTCTTTCCACCCTTCAAGCTTCATATTTACTCTAGCTAGAATCTATGCAAACATTTCTTTCTTGGATTGTCCCCAATCCGAGGGAATCCCTAAGTACTTCCCTGTTTTTTCAATAATGGGGACTCTCAGCATTTCCGCCATATTTCCTTTTAAGTTTTGGGGGTAACCATTACTAAAGAAGACACCTGACTTGTTGAGATTGATAGCTTGTCCTGAGGCAAAGCAATATTGATTCAATATATTCATCAGATTTTGTCCTTCATTGATATTCCCATCCAAGAAAAAGATCGCATCATCTGCAAATAGTAAGTGGGAAAGAGTGGGACAATTCCTATTCAACTTAATCCCTTTAAAGTGATTGTCCTGAATAGCTTGATTCATCAATGAGGAGAGAGCATTTGCCACAATAATGAACAAATAGGGGGATAGAGGGTCTCATTGCCTAAGGCTGCGGGAAGGTTGAAAGAAAGGAAGAGGTTCCCCATTCACTTTGACGCTAAGGGTAACTGAGGAAATACAGCATTTGACCAAGGTCACTCATCTCTCACAAAAACCCATTTTTAGCATATATGAACAAAGAAAATCCCACTCCACTCTATCATAAGCCTTTTGCATATCCAATTTGAGTAGAGCTTGGAATTTTTTCTTTCTCTTACGGATTCTCAATTGATGAAGCACTTCTTGGACAATAAAGATATTGTCCTAAATTTGTTGTCCACCCACAAATGCACTTTGTTCTACAGCAATTAGGTTCGGGAGCCAAGGCTTCAATCGATTGGCTATTACCTTAGAAATAATTTTGTAGCTGAAATTGCAAAGGCTAATGGGCCTGAATTGAGAGATGTACTCCGGACTAGTGATTTTGGGAATGAGAGTTATGAAAGTTCTGTTGAGTCTAGGATCAAAGGTACCTGAATCAAAGAAATTTCTGACTATATAGAAGATATCTTGCTGTATATATTCCCAATGATGGTGATAGAATTGGCCATTAAGTTCATCTGGTCCAGGAGCTTTTGAGGCACCCATTTGGAATACCGCAGATCTAACTTCCTTCAAAGTGACAGGTTCCATCAAAATAGCATTCATATCTGCCCCCACAGTAGTGGGAATCCCTTCAATGATAGGCTGAAAGTTTCTTGGCCCAATGGTCTCAAAGAGAGATTGGTAGAATTCATGAATGTGCTGCTTTAACTGGTCCAAATTTCTGTTCCAGGTCTGATCATTAATTTTTAAAGAGGAAATACGATTTCTCAGCCTCCTTTGGATCGTAGTAGCATGAAAATAGCTAGTATTTCTATCCCCCCATTTAAGCCAATTGATCCACGACCTCATCCTCCAGTAGAGCTCCTCTTGCTTCCACAGAACAGAGATCTGATTTGTAATTTTACTGTACTCCTCTATGCTGAAAAACTGTGAGTTTGACAAAGTAGTTAGTTTTCCTTGAAGAATCTGAATTTGTTTGGAAGCATTAGAATACTTCTTTTTGCTCCACTTTGTTAGAGCTGATGAGACTGCCTCAATTTTTTGCACTATATTCCTTCCTGTGTATGGAAAAGTCCCCTATTGGTCTCTAACCACTTCTTTGCATTCTGGATCATCTAGCCAAAAGGTCTCAAATTTAAACTCTTTCTTTCTTTTGCTTCTTTTTGGTGACGTATCAATGAGAATCGGGCAATGATCGGAGCCAATATTAGGCAATGCAAAAGCTTCTGCGTTAAAGAATAACGTCCTCCATGCAGCATTGCAAAGAGCCCTATCAAGTTTTTTCCTCACCAAATCATCTCCCTCTCTATTGTTTGTCCATGTGAACCTACAACCCTTGCTTTCCATATCCATTAAAGCGCATGAATTCAGCATCTCTCGAAATGCAATAAGTCTATAGTGATCCGCTTTCCGTTTCTCTTCTTTCTCCCAATGATAAAGAATCTCATTGAAATCTCCTACACATAGCCAAGGAAGGCTGTTTTGAGATGAGATAACTTGTAGCGATTGCCAAAGAGCTTCTCTTTCTTGGAAGCTTGTTGGAGCATGCAAGAAGGTGATTTGCATCCTTTCTCCCTCGATCATATCCATACATATGGCATCAATAAACTCGGCTGCACTGTTGGTAATGTCAATTTTCACTTCATCATTCCACAATATTGCTAGACCCCCTGCAATGCCAATAGGGCTTACCATAAACAGATTCTGAAATTGCAGCCTTCGTCTAACTTCTTCCACCATCTGGTTTTTATTCTTCGTTTCCATTAAAAAGACTATATTAGGCCGCTCTTGAGCCATTAAGGCTCGGATATGCTGGAAAGTCAGGGTAGAGCTCAATCCCTGATAATTCCAGCTCAATATTTTCATATATCCCTCGGTGGCTTATTAGGGCTAGCCACCAAAGCCCAATTCTGAGAACCAACCTCAATAGCAATAGGAGTATCCATAAGTTGCGTTTCATCAATCACATTCATTGCATCTCCAAACGATGAGTTAGAAGTGCATCGACGAATCAATTCAATGGTGGAACAAAAGCTTGCAATCGACAAGCCCTCACGAATGCATGACTCCTCACATAAAATACAATGGATTTACATGGTCCGGCGTTGTGCCTACTCTAATGGGAAAAGATTGATGAGATGATTCTATTATAATCGCCAAAGAGAAGACTGTGTGTTTCTAAATCTTAGATACACCCAAACCCAAAAGAATCAATCACAAAAGAGGAGTATTCTCATGCTCTCAATTCTCTTGGACAATGGCTCTCAAAACTCTCTAGAGTTCTACTCAGTTTCTCCTCTAAAAATAAGCTCTGAAATTCGGGATTGAACAAGTTCAAATCGGGCCGCTCGGGGTCGAGCACGTACCATGATAGGTTTGAGCGCCCAACTATTGTACTGAAAATCACAATAGCTATCGGGCACTGTCCAGGAGCCAAGCTAGCTTTGTCCGAGCACTCGGACTTGGTCAGTCACTCATTGGTTGTGCGTCCGCCTATTGGCTTGGTTTGTCTAAGCGCTAGGTAATCGGTTTCCTCACATCTTCAATGGTCCACCTTTGTCTTTATGCCCCCCGCAAGTACTCCAAGTAACCCGTTAAACACATATATGTGTCAATTCCGAATCAAATGAGCCCTAACCAACAAATCTCCTCTTCAGCGAGAAGTTTAACTTTATCCTCATCAATCGTCGTCTCTCCCGAGCCCCTTTGGCCTCCTCACCCACTACAGATGTTAACAAGTTCGAATAGTATTGGAAATTGGATAATGAGATATGCTTCGTTACCATGTATGCTGGATCATGCTGTGTGCACTTTCTCAATCGATACGGTTCTCTATGCTACGACACATGTAGCATCTCGAATCTTGCATAGTAGATTTATATGGTTCGACAGTGCGCCTACTTTGCAGAAAGAGATTGACAAGATGGTTCCACTATAATAAAAAAAGAGAAAAATCACATACGTATGAGCCAATCCCAATTCAAATGTAAATCTTCGAGCCATAATCAACAGAGGATGATTTGATAAACTAATATAGAAAAAAAATGTATTTCAATAAAATAAAAAAAAGGCTGTGAAAACCGGGTCTACATGAATTTATTGAAAAATTGAGCCGTGCGTTACAAGTACTTACTTACGGTCGCCCCTGTAGGGTTGACTGTACTAGATTTATAATTTATGTGGAGGTCCTGCCTTCCCTTCTCTCGCAGCCAACAAAAAATTGTTGGCGGGACCCTTCGAAGCTTGTCCAAATCTTCGTTGAGACTCGTTCGGTGTCCTCCAACAATGGTGGAAGGCAGGACCATTAATTGAAGCTCCAAGTGCTTCAATTCAATGGCGGAACAAAAGCTTGCAATCGGCAAGCCCTCACGATTGCATGACTCCTCACTCCACTTGGAATTATCGTGAGAAAACTCAGCTAAATAACTATGAAGTTTGAATAATGTTCCTAATCGACCACCCTTCCATCCTACTTGATTTTGGAGCATTTCATGAACCAGGAATTGATATATCCAAAACGAAAAACTATTAAAAGATAAAATAAGAGATGGGTCTTCACAGTAAGATTGTAGAGGCTCTTATGTAGAACCATCCACTTTGTCTGTAGTGTACATTTGCTTCTGCAAGGCAATCTTTTTAGACTTTGTATAAATTTTCATTCGATGGTGTGGCCGCCTTCTATAGGATGGATTCTTCCAAGCAAATTGATGTCCTTATGATACCTAGACTGTTCATCGGCTGTAGTCCATTCAAGCTTTAACGAACCCTTGTTGTACAACTCGTTCTCCTTCTCTAAAGGTCCTTTCAGACTTGAACATAATTTTCACCCAATAGCTTGTTCTTCTTCTGTAAAGCAAAAGCCTTTCGATGCTTGATTATAATTCAAGGGCTGTCTTTCGAACACGAAGTTTCACCCTAGTTCGGATTAGGACAACACCCATGAGATTGCAAGAACAAAAATGTTTCATTCGTGAGAGACATTCTTTTCCCCTTCAGAAATCTTGCTATTGTCAAGATTTTGAAACCTTGATCCATCCTTTGTCCTATCTACCCCCACACCGTTCGTCCCAATCACCCTATAACTAATGGTAAAGGCTCATTTTTGGTGCTTGTTACCAAAATTTTGACATTTTCTAGACTTTTGCTCCTTTTTGCCCGTATTTCTTCTTAATTTTTACAAAGGGTTTAGCCTCTGAAGAAGGAGCTACTATTAAATGAAGCTTTTCGATTTCACTATACGAGGGTGCCTTCGAAGGAAAAAATTTATTGTGTACTTGACTCTCATGGGAAACTAAGGCACATGAACTGTTCGATGGCAGAATGTAAATTGTTCCGTCAAAAGCACGTCAGATTTCTGTCGTTCGGACCAAGACATTTCCTCGTCGCCACCGAGTCGTTGGTGCCATGTGCGCTATCATTATCCCATAGTGGACAAACGTGCGAGATACGTCTGGCTTATATGTTTGGAGTGAACAGACTTCGCGCATGGTCTTTGACATTTCTTCCAACCTCGGCACAAATCTATTGTCGAGCAATGTGTGACGGGTATCTCCATACCCTCTCTCACATGCAAGCCTGATGTGATGCACATACGTGAAAGGGATAGTATTAGCTCGAATACTATGTTAAAAAGAAACTTAAACTGATAAGAGAAGAGGGAGAACAAAAATATAGAGAGCATATAAGACCCGTTGTCAAGAGATGTGAGATAATTTTTCAAAGTGCATGATTATAAAGATTAACTATTCATCTTTTTTTTGCAACCAGTGCTAGACCTTCTTCTAACTAATTAGTTCATACCACACAAATATATATGATTTTATTACCCATATTACAATGTCACTACAGATCCTACCGGTTCAAATATAGTACTACATGGATGCCTTTTCTTTCCCATTTAACCGTTGAGGTCGGGCCATAAACAAGTCATTACCGAGCATCATAACATGCACAGGTGAATCCAAGGGAGGCTGGCGGGTGCCGTCGCCCCAGTCTCCATATGTATCGTGCAATTTTCGTTCATGATACTCAATGAAATTTCTTTGGGGTTCATCACCTCTCAATGTGATTTGACCCAATATGTAGGCTCCGATTCTCTTCAATAAAAAAGCCTGCATTCCCCTACTGATAAGCTAGTAGAATATAGTCTCATGTCACAGCTTTTATCGGGTTTCTCACGACCATCAAGATGTCCATCTTTTCAACACCATTTTCATTTGTTGTCCTAATATTAAGCTATTAATGCTCCAAAAGATGTCCCTCTCTATCCATTTCTAGTGGGGAACCTTGAAAGGTTTCCCATAGAAATGGATTTGTAACAACCCAATCTACATTTTCATCCACTTATTTATAGCAAATCCTGATGTGGTCTCGTCCCTTTGGCCGATCTGGACGGTCATAATAGCCTGTTTCAAGCCCTCTGCGTTCGTCCTTAAAGTAGACTCACCTGTCAAAAGTGGCAAAACTTCAATAGAATCATTCAATTATAATGATTCGGTCCTAATTCATTTAGAACTTTGAGGTCCAATGTCGAGCAAATTGGTGATTTCAGGTTAAAATTTTAGCGGCCAAATTTATCACAGTATTATCCCGCGTTACTTGAATGTCAGATTTGATTAACGCTTTTATTTATCTCATCTTCATTGAATAACATGGATATTTATATTGAACTTTCTAAATATGGTGTTAGAGCAAAGTTTATGCATTCTTCATGCATCGGATTTATGTTGTACATATGTGGCTCCTCGGCCTTCAATTGCACATGCCTTCCTCCATACGATTTCAATTTGTTTGTACGTACGAGGTATTAAAGTATAATGTCATGTCGCCTGAATACTATAATTGACTGGACCATATTAAATATGACGTCCCACAAATTGATATTTTTAAGTTTTTGGATCGGAACAATCGATACATGCGTCCAATTTTCAATGGAAGACGTTGCTACAGTATTTCAATTGCGGGTCCACTTTGGGTGCGTATGGTAACATTTCTGTTTTCGGAAACAATTTCTAAGCAAAAATAATTTTTTCTAATTCTATTCTGGGAAGACTTTCAAAGCAGAAAAACGCGCTTGGTAACTTTATAAAATATCTATTTTTGGAATAAAAAAAGAATAGAAATGCGGTTGGTATGACCCTAAAAATTTTTATTTTCTATTTTTTTTAT
>BCNH02000006.1:16984973-17002027 GCA_001662345.2 Metrosideros polymorpha var. glaberrima | reverse complement strand
AAGCTAGGCAAGATCATAGTACAATTATTAGACATCCATCAAGATACACAAGTAAGATGATCATATATATTTGAACCAAGCATTATAGAATAACAAACATTACATGACACATGAGACATGCTATGCATTCACACATCCACACACAGCTTTAAGCATTGTTTCTTTAATCTTTTCCAAATCCGTCATCGTAGTATACGTCGTGGTACTGACAGGCCCGCACGTATCACTTCTAGTTCAGTAATTGGACTTCCAAGATTTACTCACTTGGGCATCTCAACTCCTGAGGTATCCCATGACCACACAGCAGGGGCATCCCATAATCACATAGCAGGAGCATCCCAAACACCTGGGGCATCATCGGGTCGTTGGTCAATGGGTATCTTTCACATCTCTTAATTCCACACTCTTGCATTTATGTTCTTAAATGATATGCCATATAGTCATTCCACATATCTTGTCATGCAAGGCTAACTCAATTCAGCATGCACAAAGCTAATTCTCAATGAACCATAAGCAATTGAAACCTTCAATTCCGACTAATATATGAATACAAGGCAGTTTCGAATCCTCAACCTTTTGGCATCAAATTAATTACTAAATTAATAGATAAAATAATGAAAAAAATTACATATCAACCATTTGAAATGTAACCAGTAACTTTCATTAAGGATGTATTTTCTAATAACACACAAAGATAGGGGGTTTCTCTCAAAATTCGAAATTTACTCATATAGGAACAATGTCTGGCATCAATTGAAATCGTCGTCATTACCCAAGTAGATCAATTTGAAAATTCACAAAAATTTAGTATGTTATAGAAAAAATCATACTAATCAACCTTTATGAAAGGTACTAAGTGTGAATCAACTTGTATAAGTTGCAATAATTCAACCAAACGGAATGAAGATTCGGTCTCCAGTGACTAAGGTAAAACCTTCAGAGATAAAATCATTTCACAGACCTAAAGGTCCCAAAATATTTCAAAACTTTTATATGTTATAGTTCTAGTCGTCCTTTAAAACTTTCATGAAGGAAGTTTATTCAATTATTTTCGAGGAAAATCATGGAAAATCAAGAACATGTAAGGGTTGCGGTTGATTCCAGAAAATTCAGACATAAATCGTGAGAGTTCTAGGCCATTAAGGGTATCACTTGAACTCCAAAAATTCCGAAATTAAATCATGTTATAGATCAAGATGTTTTACACAACTATTATGAAGGAAGTTGTTCCACATTCGTCTCACAGAAAACTACATAAAATTAGCAAACATCAAGTAGTCTCTAACCCAGAAAATAGTGCAACCAATAGCATGCATTCTATTTCCAGGTCTTCTTCGCCAAGATCAATCACATGCAGCACCCTAAGCTCACCAACACTCCCATTTCCAACATGTATCAAAATCATCTAAGTTATAGATCCTAAACAAAACTCCAAATCAAGCAACACGAAGATCAAGTAGAATAATGTTTAGAAGTTTCTCTTGCCTTTGAGCCTCAACCAAAATTTTCTTGACAAACCACCTTATCACCACCTTAAGCAACTTTTTCAGAGAGCTTCTTGAGAGAAAATGAGAGCAAAAGTGAGTGAGAGTGATGAGGGAGTGGTTTCAGCCGAGAGAAATGAGAGAAGAGAGAGATTTTTTGCTTGCTTTGGAAGACTTATGCATGAAATCTGATTGGCTAGTGGGGTGGCTTGGACAAATGGCGTGGCTATGGTGACAAATGGCATGGCAGCAAGAACAAGTGGCGTGCAAGGTGTCCATGGTTGAGGTGGCTGGCCCAATGTAGTGTATTTTGCTCTAGTTGGACCCATTATCATGTAATTTGGACTCTAAAGATCAAAATTAGAACCACAAGTTGTCCAATGGGACTCTTATAAATTTCGACCAACACATATGGTAAAGGGCCATTGATTCTAAATTCAATAAATGACCGTTTAAAAATATGTCATTTAAATAAGTTAACTCACCATCACCAAATTCAATTTCCTTATCTCACTAATCGGTTAGGCGAATTCAAGATGTCACATCTTATATCAAATTTTCATTCGCTGTTTTTAGGGAAAAGTATCACAAAAGTTACAAACATATTGCATTGGTACTAATTCAGTCTTAAACCTTTTAATTTGACCAATTTACTCCTAAACCTTTTAATTTGACCAATTTACTCCTAAACCTTTTGTTTTTGTATCAATTCAATTTATCCATCTTATTTTGGCCGGAAATCGCCGACATGGATGTTCTACGTGGCGCGACAGTGTTGGCATGGACAAATTTTACAAATTCTTAATATTTTTCTAATATATATTTTTTATATTCTTTTTTTTTTCACCCTTGCCACCCCGGCCACTAGTGAGGGTTGCAACCCTCACTCAGGCCATCTTCGGCCACAAGTAAGGACCACCAAGGAAGCCTATAGTTGAATATTACCTGTTCAAATTTTTAGAACAATTGAAAATAGATGGTGCAAATAGTTGTTGGTTTTTCTCATTGATAAGATGCAAAGTGCCGGCATAGGTGATCAATTAATACATTCCAGCTTTTCACATATCCTACGTACATCATGTTGAATAAAGCTCCTAGCACATTTTGATGATTAACGAAACTGTCCATAATTTTGTGAAAACTAATTAAAGATATTTTCAAGTGAAAATGCTTATGGGAAATCTCATCTCTTGATAATCTTGGAATACATCATCTGAGACACCTTACTTTTGAAGACTTTCATGGTATTCAGACTTTATGCTAAGGATGCAATGTTTTAAACTTTACTCCAAGTCAAGCGATATCATCTGAGCGAGGAATTATCTCGTAAGCTTTTCACTACATGAATATCTTTCACAAATAGCTAGTGATCTGGAATGGACTCCACTTTTAGATGTCTCGTGACTAAAGACTAATATTCTAAGTACTTTTGCAACGGCTATAATGTAGAATACATCAAGAATGGTCAAAGTTCTTCATGAAGCAAGTCACACCTTCCATAACAAAGGACTCCAACTTATGGAAACTCAGATACAACTGAATCATAGGAGGATTTTAATCTCATCCTCAACGGCTCTTTAATATCTTTATAGGAAGTTTATATCCAACGGGAAGATTTGGATATCATCTTCTAAAGCTGTCCAACGGGTAGTTGCAGGCTGGATGACTATAAAAAAAGGCCAAGAGACTTACGAGAAGATATAAAATTATCAATTCCAAAGTTTGAGAGAAAACCTTGATCCTTACACTTATTCATCTTATGAGCTTTCTACTGTAACATTTGAGAGACATTATAAGATTGTAATTATCAGTGTACTCTTGAAGTTAATCTAGTGGAATCCAGCCAGTAGGCTATTAGCGTGGAGAGTGGACATAGGCTTGACCATCAATAGAATATTTGGCTTCACACGCCAACAATCTCCCACTTAAAGACAAATATATTTGATGCATTAGGCAACTTTGCATCCATCATCTTAAAAAACAAAACTAGTAATTGGAAATTGTGCCTCTACGTTACTCCTCATCAATTAACACGGAGTAATACCAATGGTGATAGTACAGAAATTGTACTTCTCTCTATTTACTACCTTGGTAAACATGTCAGTAGGATTCTTCGAGCCATCAATCTTCTGTAGCTTTAACTCATTATCTTTCAACGCCGACCTGATGAAATGATAACGCTTCTTGATATGTCTAGTCCTTAAGTGATAAGCTGCATTCTTTGCTAAGTGTACTGCACTTTGACTATCACTCCATAGTGTGCTTATTGGCTGCTTTCGATGTAGCTTCTCCATGTAATCTTGTAACCACATGATTTCCTTAGAGGCTTCCGTGATTGCCACGTACTTTGCTTCCGTCGTCAATAGAGCAACTATTTTCTGTGGTTGAGATACCCAACTCACTGTTGTACCTACAATTGTAAAAACATATCCAGTGGTATTCTTACCACTATCTTGATCACCCGAGTGATCTACATCCACATAACCCTACAATTCTAGAGATGTACCTCCATAACAAAGAGAGTAATTTGATATACCTGCTAGATATCTCAATATCCATTTTACAGCATTTCAATGCTCTTTGCCTGGGTTATGCAAATATCGACTCACAACTCCCACTGCATGTGCAATGTCTGATCTCGTGCTCACCATTGCATACATCAAACTTCCCACCACTGATGCATACGACATTGCCGCCATCTCAAACGACAATAAGAGTTTGTGTATTATATGGAAGCCACTCCACCTCACATAGCTTTAACTTTTCTTTTTTACTTTCCCCTCTTTAAATTTCTTAAAGCAATGTAGAATCAATAAAATACTTTAGTTTAATATGATAGCATAAAATAAAGTAAGCATCTTTTAAATCCATGCATGAATATTTCGAATATCCAAATATATTATCTATTTGCAAATAACGTAATAATTTACTATAATGTTAAAGGACTAATATTTGATCCAATAATCTAATGACAAACATTTTTTTGTGCTGTTGTGTATCAATTGCATCTCATTGATTTCAAGAAGTGATAGGAGAAACAATTCTTGCACAGAACCCTCTTGATTTACCTATCTTCAAATAATATTCATTAACTTTCTCTATGTCATTTGACATTAATTACTTTTTTATTTGTTTTACGTCCTAGGATATTAAATTTGTTATGTACTTTGATCGAAAATTTTGTTTCTGTCTTGCCCGGGCCATAGATCATTTTTTTTTTTGGCCATTCGGCCATAAGTCTACTTTGGTCATTGATTTGTATGCATTTGAACTGCACGTGTAGACAAATCCATCACATCTTGGCAATTCGCAAGGCACTCAAGAAAAGTCCAACAAAGAATAAAGTTCACGACCCCGGTGAATACAAGAAAGGATAACATAGTGATGTTAAGTGCAAAATATGATGTGTCAGATCCTCGTCAAGTGATTTAATGTCGCCCAAATACATGTAGAGACTTGATTTCTAAAATAATATAACAAAGTATAATTGGCTATGCAAAAGAAAAAAAAAATTAGCAAGTCATTTTATAAACACCCAAGGAGTGCTTATCACATAGTATTCTGTGAACAAATTATTCAACATCTGACTTTCTCATTGATTTGTATGCCAGTTCACTCTCTAAAGAAAGCTAAAAGCTTTCAAAAATCTCAGTAACAAGCCAAGGAAACCTGTTTCCTTGCTAGCCATGAGAAGCTCGTCATTTCTCCTAGTGCTTGCTCTCACCCTTCTTCACATATCTTCTCAAGCTTCCTCTGCAAATTTGCTTTGCGCCGAGGCTCCTCTCTCTCCGTCGACAAGCCTGGCGATGTGCTGATCTCAAACTCTGGCATCTTCTCCGCTGGGTTTTACCCCATCGGTGAAAACGCTTACTGCTTCGCCGTCTGGTTCAGCAGGCCAACTTGCAGAGGCCAAAATTGCACCATTGTTTGGATGGCAAACCGCCGGCCACGCCATTGTATGGGCTCAAAACACAGTCTCACTCTCATCCTCACCTGTTCATCAGTTACAGCTCCTAGACTCTGGTAATCTTGTTCTTCGGGACAGAGAAAATAAAGTCACGGTTTGGCAAAGCTTCAACTCTCCAACCGACACACTCCTTCCCGAACAGAACCTCACTAGGGACACGCCCCTCGTTTCCTCTCGGAGCAAAGGCAATTTCTCTTCAGGTTATTACAAGTTGTATTTCGACAACGACAACGTCCTTTGTCTCCTCTTCGATGGGCCTTCGTTCTCGAGTGTGTACTGGCCGGACCCGAGCAAAGTGAGCTGGGAAGAACAACTTACAACAACAGTATTCCTTGGGGAATTTCTTTTCATCCGACAATCTGAAGTTCCTCTCGTTGGATTTTGGCGTGAAAGCCGAAAGAATACTGAAGGTTGATCATGATGGTAATGTCATGGTGTATAGCAGAGGGGGAGGAGGCGAATGCGTTGTAACATGGCAAGCCATATCTGAGCCATGTACAGTTCGTGGGATTTGTGGACCAAATGGCATTTGCAGTTACAGCCCAAGTGAGGGAAGGAGTTCCTCTTGTGCTCCTGGATATGTGTGGAAACATAAAACTGATTGGATTCAAGGATGTGCCAAAATTCAAGAGCTTCTGTGACAAGAATTCCGAAACTCAGGTCGATTTCCTCGTTTTGCCTCATCATGATTTCTACGGATATGATATCGACTATTTTCCGAATGTTACCTTGGTGGTGTGCAAGGAAATGTGTGCCAATCTTTGCAACTGTAGAGGTTTTAAATACAAATTTAACGAGGACACTGGCTCTTTTGATTGTTACATCAAGATACTTCTGTTAAATGGATATCTTTCTTTGCAACAAATTGGGAGCATCTATTTGAAACTACCAAAAGCCAAACTCCAAATACCCATGAAAGAATTCAATACGCTGCCCTGCCCACCAAAAGATCAAGAAGTTATCCTACCGAGGACTTATCTGAAAAGCCACGCAAATCTGATAATTGAGATCTTGCTCATTCTTGCTATGGTATCAGCTGTAGTGGAAGCTGTTGTTGTCTTCCTTACATGGTCCTTCTTGATTGGAACTAATCGCCATATAGGTGGAGCTTATGTCAAAGGATATCATCTTGCAGCGACAGGTTGTAGAAGATTCACGTATGCCGAGCTAAAGAAAGTGACCAAAAACTTTCATGAAGAGATTGGGAGAGGAAGCAGGGGGATTGTGTACAAAGGCCTCTTGCAAGATCACCGTGTAGCTGCGGTCAAGCGGCTGCAGGACGTTCACCAAGGAGAAGAGGCGTTCCTAGCTGAAGTGAGAACTATTGAGAATCTGAATCACATGAACCTGATCGAGATGTGGGGGTACTGCGCAGAGGGCAAGCACAGACTCCTGGTTTATGAGTTCATGGATCACGGTTCCTTGTCTGAAAATCTTTCTTCCCCTCAGCTCGACTGGACCAAAAGGTTCAAGATCGCCGTAGGATCGGCCAAAGGGCTTGCTTACCTTCATGAAGAGTGTTTAGAATGGGTCCTCCATTGCGATGTGAAGCCACAGAATATCCTTCTTGATTCCAAGTACCAAGCAAAGGTGGTGGATTTTGGGCTCTCTAAGCTTCTTAATAGAAAGGGCCCTAAGAATACCAGTTTCTCAAGAGTCAGAGGAACAAGAGGTTACATGGCTCCTGAATGGGTTGACCACTTGCCAATCACCTCAAAAGTGGATGTGTATAGCTATGGAATCGTCCTGTTGGAGATGCTCACCGGAAGGAACCCAAATGGAGGTCATGCAAGCTTGGAGAACTAAAAGGCTGGTACAAAAGATGGACTTCTTGGGCAAGAGAGAAGATGAAACCAGGAGTCGCGATGGAGACATGGATGACGGAATATGTCGATCCGACCATAAGAGGGGATTTCGACACTAAGAAGATCAAAGTTTTGGTCTCGGTGGCCCTTCAGTGTGTGGAGGAAGACAGAGATGCAAGACCCACCATGAGCCAGGTGGTTGAGATGCTTCTGCGCCATGAAAATGGGGCTGCGAAATCGACAAAAGCATAGCTCCTCTTCTGTGAATTTCTGTGCTGGTTAACGATGACAAGGTAATAGTCTTTGGCTGCATAAAGCTAGGAAAGATCAATTAGTATGCAACTTCCTTATTATCTCTGTTTTTTACTTACAAATTTGGAATGATCATTTGGTCTGTGTTACTTGGAAAGATCATTCAGCAACGAGCAGTATTACTCTCTTCTTCATATATACGTTCGGTGCGAATAGTCAGTGTACCAGTCTTATGCATTCACTAACTGAAGACAGTACCAAGAACAGAGATTCGTCTGGAGACGATACTTCTGGTTATGGCTGGTAAAATGCACGGCAGAGAGTATGATTATACAAACAACTTGTGCAGAGAAGTGTCTGGAAGTGCATTTGACGCACGAGATAGTCTGACTTCTTTTTGAAGTATCCAATATAGTCATGCTGCGCGGTTTAGTATCCAATGGCGAAGATGCTCATGCGTTCACAAGAAAAATAATATGCATTTCATCATTTAGGTTTATTCTCCGATTAAAAGAAAATATGAGGCATAAAGTTGCTATATTTATTAAGTTATAATACAAGTAAATGGAATATTTCGAGCACATGGTATAATATAAACAACTAAGAAACATTAAAGCAGAAAAATCATAGTTTTCCTCCAATTATTGGAATATCCGCTTTGTGCCATTGACTTGGTGTGGAAAATGTTAGCAGAATAATTTGTGTATATCTTTTTTATTTTGACAAGAGAACTGTTGGATATTTTATAGAGATATACAATATTCAATGTAAGTTTAAATTCGTAATTATTCTTTCCCAAGAATGCATATCAGAATTCACTTGATTTTTATTTTCCAAATAAGAATATTCAAATATTATTCCTTCCTTTTCTTGTGAAAAGATGGAAGTTGATTTGGGGAATTGAGAGTGGATAGTTTATCTCAGAGTCGGTCGGCCATAAACTTTCTGAGAGGAAGAAAGAGGAAGAAGTTCACTTTTTTCCGCGGTTCGCTTCCCTCACAATTAAGATAATACCTTAAACATATACGATAAATAGCAAGAATTCTGGGAGAGCAGGACCAGTGAATGAAGACCTTCTTTGGACTTAGCTCGTGTAAGACAAATTAGGAACGCAATTTTAACATTAAGAGTGAATATTTTTATCGCAAAAAATGAATGATTTGGAAAATATTTTCTCAAACATAATCATTTGTATCGCTTATAAAAATGAATAAACGAAAAATATTTTAATCGTCCACAAAAATGTTAGACATAAATTGTTGTTGATTATAAAAATATTTTTCAATGATATATGTTGCAAGTGGTACAGGCGATCATTTTTAGGAAAATATTTTTCAAATCATTCATTTCCACGAAATAAGAGAAGCATAAGTGAAGAAGAAAAGACAACTAGACCAACCTTCAATTAACTTGGGTAAAATTCTCACAAAATGACCAAAATACCCTTAAATTAAAATTGGCAGAAATGTCCCACAACTTAATTTGATGAAATAGACGTGACAAATCAAATGAATGACTTTAATTATCCAATGCAAAATATGCAATGTTTTCATGAAAAAAATCTTGTTGGTAGGGACTACATCTCAATTGTCTCTATTTTTCCTTTTGTTCTTTTTTCTATTTAAAAAAGTAAAAAGAAAATCTTTGAATAGAATTTAGGTGTCAACGATACTAATATTTGAAATGGTTACACTTAGCCTCCTCAACACACTCTTGATACGAAATAAACCTCCAATGGAAGCGCCATTATGGTGAAACATTGGCAATACTCCAAGAACCTATTCCCACCAAGAAAGACCAGCCGTTCAGGAATTTTAAGAGTTGTGGTCTTGCTTTTCATCATAACAATCACGAGGAAGAAGAAAATATTTAGTAGTATTAAAGTGTCACGTCAACTGTTGACGTGGCAGACATTTATTTAATCAGATCCACTAATAGATTGACACATGGCAAAGTATTATAGTTAAATAAAATGCTCTACAAAAGATGACCTGCAAGCCATAAATGCAACTTAGTTAAAAAAAAAAAAAAATCAAATGGCTGCCCAAAGCAACTCTCTCCTCCATCAACCCATCTTTTCCTTTTTGACCAAAAGAGAGCACACCAAAAAATTCTAATTCCCGCCTTAACATTGCTCCTCTCTCGAACCCAATCTTCCCCAACTCTATCTTCATCCTCTCGCTCTTGCCTCTCCATTCCTCTCCTCAACACCTTGCCCTTGCTAGGACACAAACTCGACGCTCGCCCGAAGACATCCAGGTGTGACATCCAAAATTTCCTACGTTTATTAATATTAAATATTAATTAGATTGGAGTTTAGAATGACACATGTGGAATATCAAGTGAGTCACTAAGCTTGTGACATAGGAAGGGTTCAAAGGGTGAATTCCTACACCTTTGGTTGCCCCGAATGTGATGCTTTAGGATTAAAATGATAAACGCCGACATGTGTCCAAGCTTGGGAGAATAATCGTAATTTTATCTACATATATATCATAATGACTTGATTCCAAATTCAAAAGAAGAATAACTCTTAGATCTACAACCTTTATGTTTAAAGTTTTCTCAGATAAGCATTGTAGGACCATCGTTTAAAGGAAGAAGTAAACGTTCTATGCAGATATTTCAGTTCTGCGCTAGCTCGGGAAAATGATTATAACTTTGTCTATACAGATCGGAATGATCTGATTCCATAACCAAAAGAATGAAAAATCTTAGATTTACAACCTTATGTTTTGAGTTTTCTCATGTAAGCATTAAATGATCATCAATTAAAGGAAATAGTAGACATTCTGGACAGAAATTTAAATTCTGCACAAGTTTAGGAAAATGGTTATAAATTTGTTTATACTGATCGAAATAACCTGATTCCAAAGCCAATAATACAAGGACTCTTGGATCTACAATTTTTGTATTTGACTTTCCTCATATGAGCATTGTAGGATTGTCGATTTGGGGAAGAAGTAGACGAAACGTGAATAGACAAAATGAAAAAAAAGGTAAGAACTTCAATAGTTACTTTTCTAGGCTTCCAAGAAAGTGGAAAAATGCATTGATTCTTCTAGACCCATAGCTTCTCAACTTGAACATCTCTCTTCGTTCTCCACCAATTGTTTTAACCCACATGTTCTTAGTGACATTACGCTTAGCCTAGTGATTTTATCGAGTATTACATCACCTATTTCAACCTTAGTCCATTAATGTATGAAATGACTATAGAGCACACTTGGTCCAAGCTAATGAAGTATTCCTTTAACTCATTAATACTCAAATGATTATAGAGCAAGTTTGGCCCAAGTTAATGAAGCATTCCCTTAGCTCATTAATGCTTGGAATTATTACCCCTCGCACTTGGCAAATTGAAATGAAGCCACACTCTCTTATCATAAATATCTCTTTCTTTGGCTTATGATAACAAGTCACGTGTGCCATAACTATTAATATATGGGCCACATGAATCAATTTCATTGGAACACACACCTTTTAATTTATTATGGCAATTAATGCTCCAATGATGGTTATCCAATTTCTCTTGGCTATATAAAGGGGTTTGGAGACTTTCGATTCTTCTAAACCTGTAGCTTCTCAACTTGAACATCTTTCTTTGTTATCCACCAATTGTTTTAACCCACATGTTCTTAGTGACATTATGCTTAGCCTAGTGATTTCATCAATGATTATATCACCTATTTCAACTTTAGTCCATTAATGTATGAAATAACTATAGAGTACACCTAGCCCAAGCTAATGAAGCATTCCCTTAGCTCATTAATGCTTGGAATTATTACTCCTCACACTTGGCTAAATGAAATGAAGCTACCTTCCCCTCTCATAAATATCTATTTCTTTGGCTTATGATAACAAGCCACATGTTCCTTAGCTATTAATATAGGGGCCACATGAATCAAATTCATTGGAACACATACCCCTTCATTTATTATAGCAATTAATGCTCAAATGATAGTTATCCAATTTCTCTTGGCTATATAAAGGGGTCTTTGGGGACCTTCGTACTTCAAAGTGGAATGTTCCTACCTCATTAACTCCCAACTCCCAATTTTATTTTTCTATCCTTCAACTTCATTGACTACCGACTTCTTTCTTCACTTTCGTTTTCAAATTTCTGCGAGTAAAAGTTAAGACCCCACACCCATATAATTAGAGTTTCCATTCCAATCTTTCGGGTTAAACGACAAACCGCTGACTTTCATTACTTTCCATAAACGGTTTTTGTCGTTTGTAAATAAAGTATCATTGATTTTTGGTTTTGTCTATTTTGACTCAAGATGATTAAAGCCTTAAATTTTCAAATCTTTTTCAAGGTAAGTGAAAACTCTAAGAGCTAAGTTGAGTTGATCTATTTAGTACTCTTGACTTTGTTGTTTGATAATTGTTCTTGTAATTTGGTTATTTTATTGTTGTTATTTTAGTTCGAACTTGATATAAGTGTGAGAAAGTTCTAATGATTGCGTGATGAATCATTGTGTTTGTGGATTTGATTCGATGAATTTTCATATGTTGAAGTTAAGATGATATGTATGAGAAGTGAATGAAGGTAAGTGTGTCATTATCATTAATTAAATGAGATTGGACAAACCAAGGCTTGGTATGGAACGAGCCAAGCATGACACCTACAACGTGAGGCTCGGTATAGGACGAGCCAAGCGGAACACCCTTTGTAAGTGTGTGTTTGAGGACGAACCAGGCGAAGGCTGGTTGGCCTATAACGACCC
This sequence comes from Metrosideros polymorpha var. glaberrima, assembly GCA_001662345.2. Classification (NCBI taxonomy): domain Eukaryota; kingdom Viridiplantae; phylum Streptophyta; class Magnoliopsida; order Myrtales; family Myrtaceae; genus Metrosideros; species Metrosideros polymorpha. The sequence goes on along the minus strand of BCNH02000006.1, from coordinate 16,989,786 downwards.
GATCCAATAAGGGCGGGGAGTGATTGCCAAGGGAAGAAGGTTCGGACAAGGAGCGACTCTTGGCAATCTTCTAGGATGGCGAAGGGGACAAGAATGAATCGAATCGCACACCAAAAAAGGATGGGAGTATGTGTTGAAATACATATAAATGTTAGAACTAAGTATGATTACGTGTTGCTTTTGAATCGATTGTCTGGTTCATGCTTCTTAATTTATTGATGAATATTTGATGTTATTGTCATCATGTGCATGATTGCTAAGAAATAAGATATTGAAAGAATTATGAGAAGTTATGTCCGTCGTCCACTTGATGGTGGCGAAGATGCCTCGAAGTTATTATGAAAAGATATTGAAAGGATGCCTCTATTGTGTGATCTGGAATACCTCGTGGAGTGTTATGGAATGCATCAAGAGTTTGAGATGCCCCATGAGAAAGATAGAATGCCCCGTGTGAAGTATCGGGATGCCTCGGAGTTGAGATGCCACTGCTGTAGGATCTGGGAGACCTTGTAGATCCCCGAGAGTATTCGGGAATGTGAAGAAAAAATGAATATGACAATCGATCACAAAAAGCATGACTATAATGCATGTCTCTTAATGAATTAAAGGATGATACTATGAATTATGGGATGTCATTCGCATGTATTAAGCAATATAATTTAATGTTGTTATTGATTTGACATAGATAAGAAATATAATGCATTTTTCATGAACTTGTTATGCATGGGAATTTATGATGCATGCTATGTAAAGCCAGGTTGAGTGGTGAGCTGATCTTATATTTTAGACTTAGAGATTTCATTTATTGAGTTTCGACTCACTCTTTATTTTTCAGTGTTGCAAGATAAATCCTTCACTGCCACCACTTTTTGGAATTTCCACACTTGTCGATTGTGTTCTTGAAGATGTGTTTGTACCCGAACGCATTGTAATATACGTTAGGTGTAGTACTACCGTATGGGTTGACAAGAGGTTATTAAAGTGGATTCCTTATCGATATGTCACTTGGTATGTTAACCTCGAGGGCGAGTTGCTTGGACTATCGAGAGGTTTTGACGGCGTCATCAACATGTCGATGGGTGAGGTCGTTGATCTATAGCGGACAACTTGACCTTTGTACATGCAGGCTTTTGGGCATAGGGATATGGTAGTGGAGATAGGTAACCCTAACATTTCCCAAGTGTTATGTATTATGATGTTTTATATGTTGTCTTGTAATACTGATGTCAATAATATGGAGATACACATGTATTTTAGGCTCCGTTCGTTTAGCGGAAAACAACTTCCCGAAAAATGATTTTCGAATTTTCTGGCGTTCAAGCAGTGGAAAATTAATGAATTAAGAAAAACATTTTCCACCAATGAAAAAAACACATACAAAAGTGGGGAAAATGTTTTCCTCTTTTAAGAGGAAAACATTTTCCATCATCTTTCTTTCACCCATATCAAGCACAACTTATTTTTAATTATTTTTATTTTTATTTTTATTTAAAATTTAAAATTTGAATTTTTTTTCTTTTTTTTCTTTTCTTTCTTCAAGTTCCTTCTTCTTCACCAGCCTCGGGCGAGCTTGAGGTTTGCCAATTCGACCTCGAGCTTGCTCTAGGCCGACGAGCTCGAGGTTCGTTAATTCAGCCTTGAGCTCGCCTAAGGCCGGCGAGCTCGAGGTTAGTCGAATCTGGCAAGCCTCAAGCTCGCGGCCTAGGGTGAGCTCAAGGCTTGCCTGTGGCTGGTCGCTGGCCATCATCGTGGTCGGCAACTGGCGAAGAAGAATGAACCAGAAGAAAGAAAAGAAGAAAAGAAAAGACAAAAAGAATAAGAATAAAAATTCAATTTTAAAAAATAAATTAAAAATTATGAATTTGAATATTTGGTAATTTCTTTAGGAAAATATTTTCCTCACCGAATGGGGCAAAATATTTTCCAGTCTATTTTCATGTTTCAGTCGAACACCGGAAAATAATGTCATTTTCTAGAAACGTCACATTTTTTGCGAAATGAACGAAGCCTTAGTTAAGCTCGTGCGATTTCTTGTCAAGGGATGTTGTAAAAAAATTTATTATGCTTTCGCATGCAAATCATAATTATTAATTAAAATCAGTAATGACACGTGTGTGCACTAGTGACATTTTGGGGCGTCACACCAAATCAGGCTACTTACCCCTAAATGACCTGTCGCCCAACTGAAGCACCGGCCTCCCAAGGAGACGATCCTCCTCAACGGCTGCAACTACGAGCATTGGCTCATCGGCATGGAATTCCCCCACCGATCTCAAGCCCTCCGAGGAAGGATGATCAACGCAAAAACTCTAGCCTCCGTTGTCGAAAGGTACAGAGTAGAAGAACCAATTCCGATGCTATCTATTTTTTCTTTTAATTTATGGTCTTAGTTCAAGTCGAGTGTGGTCGGTTTATTTGTTTCTTGGTGGTGATTTGGATGTGCTCGAGGTTTTAGTGAAGAGGAGGCGAAGAAGAAGATTTTTCATGATTACTTATACTGGATCCGGTTACTTGGTCTCTGAGGAGCTTTGCGAAATTGGTGATGTGCGAAATTAGTGATGAGGGACGTCAATTCCAATTTTGGCAAGGACAAATTGTGACCCATCGAATAAATACGTCCAAGTAGTAGCTAATGACTTATGTTGAAAAGCAGGGACTAGGGGTGAGCAACGGTCCAGGGTTGACCCTGGACCGGCCCAACCCGGCCGAACCTGGTCTGGTTCCCAAGAGGATTGAGTTGGTCGCTAGTCCTGGGACACTCGAAACCTATACTGTGCGGATTGGTCTCTAGTCCTTGGAGTTTAGGGTTGATCCGGGACCAACCCTGTGTACATATAAATTTATATATATAGAAAAAGGAAATCTTTTTTCGTGGAATAAAAATAAAGTTAATGTAAATGAAGATATAAGCTCTTTTTCTTTCATTTCATACTGATATATATATATATATTCCAAATCGTAGGCCTCTCCCTCCTCTTCTTCTAGCATTGAAAATAGAAACCCTGTTGAGTGTTGCCTCTCTTCGCTCGCTTCTCTGCGGCTCTTTACTAGATCTACCTTTTCTCGCTTGCCTCACAAACGCAACTCGCCTCTCTTGGCCCACCTCACGAGTGCAGGTTGCTTACCTCTCTTCCTTCACCCCAGAAGAACGCATTTCAGATGTTGTTGCCTTATCTTAGATTTCTATTTGATTTGTATCGGTGTGCATAGTTTGGTTTCTTAATATCACATTGTCAATGGATATATAATTTGAAAGAGTACGTTTGTCCTTTCAAAGAATACAAAAATGAAACAAAAAAAAAGAATCAATTGATCTTGGGTTGACCTTGGAACCGGATTAGGCCCATAGGGTCGGTCCAGTCCTCGGTCCCAAGCTCAATAAGGTTGGTCCTCGATTCCAAAAATTGGGGACCAGCACTATGCTGGTTGATCCTAGGGTTAGGTGCTGGACCGGCCCAACCCAGACCATGCTCACCCCTAACAGGGATTGTGAAGCTTTCAAAACGACAATCACTATATGGATACTACATATTATGAGACCACTTGTTTTATGACGTGATATCTCTATGACTAACCAAACGTTTAAATTGGAATAATCAAATAAGAATCGGGGGTCAGCAAAAGTCCAAGCACTCTTCATGGGACGGTGATGCGGAATTAAAGGAATCACAAAATTTGATGTCAAATGCATGAAAGCGAGTCGGAATTTCAATAATTAACTCAAATATACAAGATTAGTTGCACTTGGTAATGGCACAAGAAATCGAAATTAAATCGTGCACTTTATCCGCCCGGATAAAGTGCTTTAAGTGAGAGCACCACATCTCTAATTCCACAACGTTTCCGAAGTTGGCTACAAGAACGTGCTCCAATTTTTATTGGGATTATGACGGTGGAAATCTTAAAACTCGTGTCGATCCGTCATATTTAGTAGTAAAACTCTCTTTTTTCCGATCATCTAAATTCTTAAAGTTCTTGTCATCTTTCAAATCCCTCGTTCCATTAACTACCCCACCTTTTAGTGGACGGAAAAGTCCAATCTGGCATTTTTTTATTATCTAATTCATCCTTGTGGCCGTGGAGCTTGTTAAAATCCAGAATGATGCCGTTTAACACAATGACATTTTATGTTAATTCTTTAATTTTGTTAAAAAATTTAAATAAAAATAAAAAATGAACTTTTTTTAGCTCGTAAGACTAAGAGGAAAGGGGGGCGGCAGTGCCTTGCCCCCTCTATTGCGGACGACCTTGCCGGGGGTCACGGCAAGGTGGGTTGGCCCTCGCCTGAACATAGATGAGGGCTGTGCTTTCCCTTGCCCTTGCTAGAGCAGGGCAAGGGAAAGCAAGTCCTGGCCTGCTCTTGGTGAGAGTGGCAACCCTTGTCGGCGACAAAGAGGCGGCACCATCCTCGCCCTTCTTGGCCCTTCACCTTAGATCTCCCTCTGTTTTTTTTGCCCTTTTTGTAACTTTAGTATTTTTTAATTTTGGTATTTTTTTTTCTAATGCATCATGTCAGTGCGGCTTGTACGAAAAGGAAAAGATCAAATTAATGGTAAATACCACAAAAAATCCCAAACTTTGCCTTCCGTAACATATTTACCCCAAACTTTTTTTTGTGACACCAAAAACTCTAAACTTGTACCCGTGTAAAACATTTACCCCAAACTTGCATAGTATGATAAGTTTATTTCAAACTTCTTTTTGTGACATTAAAAATTCCAAACTTCTATCCGTGTGACATATTTACCTTAGAAAATTGCATGTCCAAGGGCATTTTCGTCTTTTATCTTTTTTTTATTAAATAGAATATTTA
>BCNH02000006.1:16930157-16940810 GCA_001662345.2 Metrosideros polymorpha var. glaberrima | reverse complement strand
ATTGAAGTCAGATATTACCCTATTGCACATTTTCCTCGGGACAAGGCACAATGGGAGCATATATTATGAGCAAGATTGGTTATCAACATGCAAATTATCTTATAACTATAAAAGGGATGTAATCACGAAAAAATAAAAAAATAAAAATCGAATTTTCTAAAATAATGTGTCTAATTATCTATAAGGCAATATGCAATATTGTCCTACTTCAATTTAGGCAATACAATCAATAGAATATTAAAGGGATTAGATATTTACCTAATTAGAATAGGAGATATCAACTTTCCTTTTTTTGAATTTGCGATCCACAAGCTAGGGTCGGCTGTGAGGGACGTCACCGAGCTGTTGAGGGTCACCGGAGTGGCAGCGGCAACCGGCGAACAGGGGGCGGCCCCCTTTTTTTGGATTGCAGAACAGGGTTTGCAACTGGCCTCCTTTGAAGGCTTGGATCTTTGCGTTGGGTGGTTACCTTGACAAACTGTTTAGACGGATGCGAAGAGCTTCGCACAAGCTTTGTTTTGACTACTTGTGGCCTCGGGGGGACGATCGGAATTGATCGGAAATCGCATCAGAAGTTGGCTTGGCAAACTGGAATTTCTGGGTTTAGGTGTGCGAACCAGCGACTGGGGCGTCTTCTTGAGCTCGGTTCATCGCGACCGGTGATCTTCTGGACGTGCTGCTTAGATGGATGCGAAGTACTCCACACAAGCTTCGTATTGATAGGTGGCTTGCGGCCAGAGGAGCAGCGATGAGGGCGGGGCGGCGGCGACAAAGTGGCCCGTCGGTTGAGGTGAAGCTTGACCTCTCTCTCTCTTCCTCTCTCTCACTCGAATTTTCTGCCTCTTTTCTGAGAATAATGGCACACCCCTTCATTCACAGGTATAACGGGGTATATATAGGCAAGCTTGAGGATTTTCTCAATTTTTGGGTATTTACGGTTTAGCCCCCGAACTTTTGGATATTTGCAAATTGGCCCAAATCCGCGAAAATCTTTTCAATTTGGCCCCTAATTGGCTTAGCCACCCCACTGGAGGGCTTGGTCGAAATTTGACTTCTCCATGAGTTTATTATCTCTTTCGGGCTAAATTTCGGCCTTTTTCCTAATTAATTATGGATCTTTTTAAATAAATGACTTTTTCCCAAATAAAAAATTAAAGTGGGTTGATTTAAGCTCAAATTAGGTCTCAAAAACCCTAAGGATTCTGGTCACCTATCCTCTATGCTTGGCTGAATTTTATAATTAATTTAGCCCATTTTGCGCGTCCAATTTCTGTCCGATTTTGCCACTCGATTCAATCTTAATGCAAAAATGTATGATTATGCATGCTGAAAAAAATAATTATAAACCTATATGAAAATTAAATGCAATTAATTTAAATATTTTTTGCTAGGGGCCGGGTCGACCCTTAATTTTTATGCAAATTAATTACTGAATTAAATTTTAAATTAATCCTAAAATGGGGTCAAAATTTAGGTGTCAACAAGTGATACTCGAATAGGTCCGCCACGTTGAATGTTGGAGAGATATTAAGATCACTAGGAATATCAATAACATAGGCATTGTCGTTAATCTTTTTGATAATGCGGCAAGGACCTATCTTCTTGTTCTTCAGCATATTATAAGTACCAACGGGAAATCGCTCCTTGCGTAGGAAAACCATGACTTCATCGCCTACGGCAAAAGTTTTGGAACGACGTCGCTTGTCAGCATGATCCTTATACTTGGCATTGGACTCAGCAAGTTGGTGTGCAACGTTAGCTTGAACCTCCATAATTTTTGTCGCCAAATTTTCGGCTGCTACACTATAACCAAGAATATTAGGTAGAGGAACCAGATCAAGTGTATGTTGAGGTACACGACCATAAATAACTTCAAATGGAGACTTCCCAGTGGACCGATTAACCGTATTGTTGAAAGCAAATTCTGCTGGGGCAAGATATCGATCCCACTGTTTCGGTGTGTCACTGCAAAGACAACAGATGATGTCTGCCATTGTCCGATTAACCGCTTCAGTCTGTCCATCAGTCTGAGGGTGGAAGAAACTACTATATTGCAAATTAGTTCCAAACAACTTCCATAGAGTCCTCCAGAAGTGACTAAGGAACTTAGTATCGCGATCAGACGTAATCGTCTTTGGAACACCGTGCAAACGAACTACTTCGCGGAAGAAAAGGCCAGCAACATGAGAAGCATCGGATGTCTTCTTACAAGGTATAAAGTGTGACATCTTTGTAAATCTATCCACCACCACAAAGACAGAATCCATACCTCGTTGAGTTCGCGGAAGTCCCAGAACAAAATCCATGGATATATCCACCCAAGGTCCGATTGGAATTGGCAATGGCGTATAAAGGCCAGTATTCTGTGAATGTCCTTTTGCAACCTGACAGACAGGACACTTCTGCACAAAATGCCCAACGTCCCGCTTCAACTGTGGCCAAAAATACCGCTCCTCCACCAAGGTAATGGACTTATTACGGCCGAGGTGTCCTCCAAGGCTCCCTCCATGTAGTTCTCGAATCAGTTTCTCTCAAAGAGAACTTCGAGGAATACACAATCTGTTGCCAAAAAATAAGAATTTATCGCATATAATCATATCACCAGCAGAACCAGCAGCTTGACACTTCGCCCAAGTGTCTCGAAAATCCTCATCGTCTGGATAAAGGTCGCATAAGGACTTAAAACCCACTATTTCGTTCCCCATGGTAACCAGTAATGCAGCTCGGCAGCTTAAAGCATCCGCCACTTTGTTCATATGACCTGCCTTATATCGAAGCACAAAATTAAATTGCTCCAGGAAAGAAACCCAACGCTCATGCATCCTATTTAAATGCTTTTGTCCCTTGATGTATTTGAGCGCTTGGTGATCAGTATTGAGTATAAACTCACGCTGATAGAGATAAGGCTGCCAATTCCTAATAGCTCGAACCACAGCGTAAAATTCTTGCTCATAAGTAGACCATCGGCGTCGAGTCTCATTTAATTTTTCACTGAAATAAGCAATCGGTTTACCTTCTTGCGAGAGTACTGCGCCAATTCCTACTCCCGAAGCATCACAATCTAGCTCAAACAACTTATCAAAATTCGGCAAAGTTAGAACAGGAGCAGTAGACAATTTCTCTTTTATCAAGGCAAAGCTTGCCTCAGCTGCATCATTCCAACGAAATTGCCCCTTCTTCAAACATTCTGTGATAGGTGCTAAGATAGTATTGAAATTACGAATGAACCTGCGATAGAATGTCGCCAGTCCATGAAAACTCCGCACCTCCCCAATAGTCTTGGGTCTAGGCCAATCTTGAATTGCGGCAACCTTCGCCTCATCAACTCGAAGGCCATCTGTACTAACAATGTATCCCAGAAATAGCAATTCACTTGTCATAAAACTGCATTTAGGCAAGTTAATATAGAGTTGATTTTTCTCCAAAACCTGCAAAACATCTCGAAGATGGTCTACATGTTGCTGCTCATCAGGGTTATAGACAAGTATATCATCGAAATAAACCACCACGAACTTTCCCAAGAAAGGTTTAAGGACTTGCGTCATCAAGCGCATAAAAGTGCTAGGAGCATTGGTAAGTCCAAAGGGCATGACTAACCACTCATAAAGTCCTTCACCGGTTTTGAACGCCATCTTCCATTCATCCCTGGGCCTCATACGAATCTGATGGCACCCACTTCGCAAATCGATCTTTGAAAAGATTTTTGATCCAGATAACCAGTCAAGCATATCATCTAAATGAGGAATAGGGAAGTGGTACCTCACAGTAATTTTATTAATTGCTCGACTATCCACGCACATCCGCATGCTCCCATCTTTGTTTGGTGTAAGTAAAGCAGGAACGGCACAGGGGCTCATGCTCTCTCGTATAAATCCCTTCCGAAGAAGTTCTTCTATCTTTTCTCGTAATATCTGATTTTCCTTCGGGGTCATGCGATAGTGGGGGCAGATTTGGAAGACTAGCACCCGGTAAGAAATCAATTTGGTGCTGAATGTCTCGCATCGGTGGTAGTCCATCTGGTAGATCCTCAAGAATAAGACTAGAAAAAGCCTTCAGTAATGGTTGAAGAGCTTCTGGAATTTCGATGGTTTCCTGCTTAGATCCACTATCCATGATCAAGTACATACCATTCTTCTTGCAAACATTAAGCAAAATATCAAACTTGTCTTTGTCCTGTTTTTTAGGAGTTCGCGGAACACTAGCAGCTTCATTCAAGGGACGAAGGGTAATTTTTGTCCTATCCCACACAAACGAATAAACATTCTCACGCGCTCGATGAGTAACGTCAACATCATATTGCCATGGCCGTCCCAACAAGACGTGGCATGCATCCATCTCAACAACATCACAGATTATAGTATCTTTGTACGTTTTTCCAATAGAAATAGGTAAACGACAAATCTGAGTTACCTTCAATTCCGGCCCCTTACGAATCCAGCCAATCGTATAGGGTGAGGGATGAGCTTCAGTTTTTAGGTAGAGATGATCGACAAGCGCCTGCGATACGATATTCTCGCAACTTCCGCTATCGATGATGATGTCACAAACCTTTCCACTGATAGTGCAACGAGTGCGGAAAAGGTTATTCCGCTGCGAATCTTCCCTTCGTGGGGCTAACAGTAATCGTCTAATTGCGCAATTAACATGTTCTCCTTCTTCATCGACTATCTCTTCTTCGTTCCCCCAATCCTCCTCATAAAGCTCATCTTCAAGTTCGACCAAATTTGCCATCTTCCGCCGCGGACAGTCACTCGAACGGTGCCCAGGTTCATTACATTTAAAGCACTTTCCTGGATAGGGCTTGGAATAAGGATTCGGAGCAACATCATGAGCCTTTGACACAGGGGATTCAGTCGGTTTGGGCATCTCAATATTACTCCCCGAATTTCGGTTTGTATTGTTGAATTGCTGATTAGAGGATCCAGCATCCTCCTGCGATTTTCCTCGCCCAAATTGCTCTCGAGGAGCATAATTCCCCATTCTGCTTGAGGAATTGTTTCGCTCCAACTGTAATTCCACTTTCCTGGCCATCTCTTGCGCATCCTCGACAGAGTATAAACGATGTAATGAAACACGATCTTGAATATTCAAATGTCGACCATTGAGATATCTGGCGGTATGTTGCGCTTCAGATTCGGCAAGATTATTGCGGGCCGAAAGTCGAAGGAATTCCTCCGTATAAGCTTGAACCGTTCGACTTCCTTGTTTGCAAGCCTGAAATTGCTGGAACAAAACTTGCTCAAAGTCAACAGGGAGGAATTGAAGCTTCAGCAGCTGTTTCATACGATTCCAAGTTCGGATAGGTGCTTTCCCTTGTTGTCGCCGGGAAAGTTGTGTCTGCTCCCACCAGGCTGAGGCACCGCCCTTCAATTTATATGCCACGAGCTTTACTTGGCGGTCCTCTTCGATCTCCATGGCATCGAAGAACTTCTCAACCTCCCAAAGCCAATCTAGAAAGTCTTCGATGTTTAAGTTGCCATTGAAGGTAGGAAGGTTGACTTTCAATTGATATTGTTCGTGTTCTCGCCGATATCCTCCAGGTTGACGGCCTCCACAAACATGCTCCCCTTGGATTCCTCCATAACGGCGACCTTCACGAATAGGCATGTCCTGGAAATCCTCTTCATCTTCTTCTTCAGAACCCTCGACATAGTCTCGACGCCTTTGTCGGGGATTCGCCCTTCGCTCCATAGCTACTCCGGGAACTCGAGCGACAGGAATATGCTCGACTGGAAGATCACCAGGGTTAGGGTTAGGGTTTGTAGATAACCGTTGGATGGTGGCAAGTAAGTCTTGCATCGTCCGTTGGTGGTCTTGCAGAGCTTGTCGAGTTTCCTCGGCAAACTGGGTAAATTCCTCGCGTGTAATAGGCTCAGTGCCCTCAGCTACGGAGGTGTTTCGATTCACGTTATGAGACATCGTCGCAGGGAGAAACCTTGCTCTGATACCAAATGACGCATTGTAAGCGATAATGGTTCCTTTTTCATTCATTGTAGCATCCTTTTATAATCCATTGAAGGAACAATCCATAAGGATTCTGGAAATTTAAAACTACTATTCTTAGAAAAAAAAAATCACAACTAATAAGGAAAATCTAAAACTACTCTTCTTAGAGAAGACAAATCACAACTAATAAAGATTCTGGAAATCTAAAATTATTTAACTACTTTTGAAAATATAAAAGATCATTAATGGCCTTCGGTATTAGTCACGGCTAAATCGCGTCGGTTTTTGGCGATCACATTTATCAAGATAATCACATGCCAATCGTTCTACATCAGGGTGGTGGAGGTGTTAGAGGAGGTAGTGACTTGGGTGGCGGTGGCGGTGGAGGAGGAGGTGCCGATGGCAAAGGTTGCGTGGGTGGGGGAGGCATTGGAGGAGGTGGTGACTTAGGCTATGGGAGTGGAGGTGGCGGAGGTGGCAAGGGCGGTGGTAGTGGTGGTGGCGAAGAAGGCATGGTTAGGCGAGGCGTCAGAAGAGGTGGTGACTTGGGCGGTGGCGGAGAAGGTGTCCGAGGAGGTGGTGATTTGGGGAGTGGTGGTGGCGGAGGAGGAGGAGGTGTGAGGTGGTGGAGGTGTCGGAGAAATGGGTGATGGAGGTGTCGGAGGAGGTAGTGACTTGGGCAGTGGTGGCAGTGATGGTGGCGGAGGAGGTGATGACTTGGGTGGTGGCGGTGGCGATGGCGGAGGCGGAGGTTGCGTAGGTGAGGGAGGTGTTGGAGGAGGTGGTGAATTGGGCGATGGCGATAGAGGTGGCAGGGGCGACATGGGTGGCGGAAGCGTCAAAAGAGGTGGTGACTTGGGTGATGGTGGTGGTGGTGGCGGAGCTGTCGAAGGAGGTGGCGACATGGGTGGCAACGATGACGGAGGAGGCGTGGATGGTGGAGCTAGCAGAGAAGGTGAGCGATGAGAAGAATTTTAAGTTCTGTTTTTGTTCTAGAAATGGAGAAGTATTTGTTAATCTCATTTTTATTCCAAACTTATTTTTGAATTAAAAAATTATTTCAAAAATAAAAAATGAAATGGCGTTACCAAACGGATTTCTATTTCAAATCCATTTTTAAAATAGAAAAAAAAAACATAATAGTTATCACATGTGCCCATAAAGGTCAACATCCGATGAATTGAAAATGGCCAGAAATACCCCTGGCTATACAGAATGGATGGTGCTAAACCAAGATGGTTTTGCAAAAATTTGGTACATAGTTGATCTGACAGGGTATAAATGAGGTGCCTTAGGCGCACGAGATAGTACACTTCATCTTTAAGTATCAAATATAACTAAGGATGACCACCTTGCCGTGAATAATTCAAAACCACTTATTCAATTAAATACGAATGAAGTATTAGTACCAGATCAAAGGAGAAAAAATTACTAGTACTAGTGCTTAAGAACGGTTACACGCAAATTACATCCAAAAAAATATCACGTATTTTTGGTGTCTTTAGCGTCATGTCCCTCGCCAAAATTTGTTTGATAAAGTGTCGTTTTTGTGTTCTTGTTCACATTGAACATGTTCAACTAAAGTCAATTGCTACGATAGCCATTCATGCCCGCAAGCAGCCATTTTTACATTTTTCGCGGTTAGACTACATTCAGTATGTTTCATGATCTGTTGGCGAAAAATTAAGCGTGGACTCCATAGGCATTAAGAGTTTGATATAAGTAGTGACGCAAAGTACTTTTGAAAATAAACTTCCTCGTACCCTAAGAAAAAGGAAAAATTCTAAATAAGAGCCCGAAGTGCCATTATTTTCTCAAATAAATGCATGAAGTAGACATTGTTTCAATTAAGGGCATGAAGTGGCCAAATAGTTTTAAATAAAAGCTTGACCTAAGGGCATTTTGGTCTTTTCGCTTTTTTTTTTTAATTAAAAAAAAAAAAAACACAACAAAAGGAAAGGTAGGGCAAAGGTTGTCACCATCGTCCCTACTGCCAAAAAGGGCCAGCAAGAGTTGCCGACCTAGGCAAGGGCTTGACAACCCTCCTCCCAAAGTTGGGCGAGGGTCGCCAGCCCTTGTCCAGATTTGAGTGGAGGGCCGCGACCCTCGCCCAGATTTGGGCGAGGGTTGCTGACCCAGGCGACCCCCGTCGGCTCTGGTCGAGCTCCCATTGACCCTTTCCGACGGTGAAGGCAGCAAGGGCCCTTGCCTGCCCTTCCTTTTTTTCTTTTTCTGTGTTTTCTAATTTTTTTATTTAATAAAAATGTTAAATGACGAAAATGCTTCTAAAATGAGGTCCTCATTTGAGACTACTTGGCCACTTCATACCCTTATTTGAAATAATATCCAATTTAGGTCTTTATTTGAGAAAATGAAGGCATTTCAGGCCTTTAATTCAAATAAGGTCCACTTTAAGTCCTTATTTGAGAAATTGATGGTACTTTAGGCTCTTATTTGGAATTTTCTCAAAGAAAATAATTGAAATTAAAATAATTAAAGGAAAGATTAGTGCAACTAAGAGAGTATATTGGTTGCCATGCGATGTTAATGCAGTGTCCGTTTGAGCCATAATCAACAGAGGCTGATTTGATCAATTAATATAGAAAACATGTATTCTAATAAATAAAAAAATAGGCTGTGAAAGCAGGTCTACATGAGTTTATTTAAAAATGAGCCGTCCATTACAAGGACTTACTTACAGTCGCCCCTGTAGGGATGACTGTACTATATGTGTAATTTATTGGCGGGACCCTTCGAAGCTTGCAAACGGCAAGCCCTCACGAGTCACGAGTGCATGACTCCCCACGCCACTTGGAATTATCGTTGGAAAACTTACCTAAATAACTGTGAAGTTTGAATAATGTTCCTAATCGTCCACCCTTCCGTCCTACTTGATTTTGGAGCATTTCATGAACCCGAAATTGATATATCCAAAACGATTTTTTTTATTAGGAGGGTATTGAAGTGTTTAGAGCCTCTCGAGTTGTTGTTATTAATTTATTATTATTACCTTTGAAAAGATAAAATAAGAGCTGGGCTTTCCCAGTAGGATTGTAGAGGCTCGTGTGTAGAACCATTAACTTTGTCTGTAGTGTATATTGCTTTTGCAAAATCATCTTTCCAGAGTTTTTACAATTTTCATTATGTGGTCTATTCACCTTTTATAGGATGGATTCTTCCAAGCAAACTGATGTCCTTAATTATAGTCCATTCAAGCTTTAATGAACTCTTGTTGTACAACTTGTTCTCTTTCTATAAAGGTCCTTCCGGACTTGGACATAATTTCAGCCCAAATAGCTTGTTCTTCTTCCGTAAAGCCAAAGCCTTTCGATGCTTGATTATAATTCAAGGGCTGTCTTTGAACACGAAGTTTCCCTAGTTCAGATTAGGACAACAACCGTGAGATTGCAAGAACAAAATGTTTCATTCGTGAGAGACATTCTTTTCCCCTTCAGAAATCTTGCTATTGTCAAGATTTTGAAACCTCGATCCATCCTTTGTCCTATCTACCCCCACGCCGTTCGTCCATTCACCATATAACTAATGGTAAAGGCTCATTTTCTGTGCTTCTTACCAAAATATTGAAATTTTCTCGACTTTTGCTTTTTTTTTTGTCCGCATTTCTTCAATTTACAAAGGTTTTAACCTCTAAGGAGCTACTACTAAGTGAAGCTTTTTCGATTTTGTGTCTATGCCAACCTACTATATGAGAATGCTTTTGAAGGAAAAGATTTATTATGTACTTGACTCTCATGTGAAACTAATGCACATGAGCTGTCAGATGGCAGAATGTTCAATTGTTTCGTCAAGCACGTCAGATTTCTGTCATTCGGACCAAGTCATTGTATAGTCGCCCTCGTGAAGAAACTTGACTCGGGCATGCTACCAATTCAATGTCCCACCGAGTCTTTGGTGCCATTTGCGCTATCATTATGCCATAGTGGACAAACGTGTAAGATACGTTTGGATTATTTAGGTTTGGAGGGGAGAGACTTTACGTATAGTCTTTGACCATGGACCATCATCGATATTTGTCTAATCCATTGATCATGATGAGTCGTCCATTGGGTATATGAATATGGTTTGGGAGAGACTTTACATATAGTCTTTGGCCATGGACCATTATTGATATTTGTCTAATCCATTGATCATGATGAGTCGTCCATTGGGTATATGAATATGGTTTGTGTGTCTAATCTATTGATCATGATGAGTCGACCATTGCGTATATGAATATGGTTTGTGTGGGGCTTTCTTTCACGTTTCCACAAACCACCGTAAAAATATGTTATCGTGCGACATGGGACAATATTTTAACACCTCCTCTCATGTGCAAGTCGGATTGAAAACGTCACGTGAAATTTGACTAACGGGATATATGCACATACGTAAAATGGATAACACTAGTTCTGATACCATGTCTGAAAGAAACTCAAACTGATCAGAGGACGGGGACAACGTAAATATAAAGAGCATATATATGGCAGAATGTTACATTGTTCCGTCAAGCATGTCAGATTTCTGTCATTCGGACCAAGTCATGTCCTCGTCACCCTTGTGAAGAAACTTGACTCGGGCATGCTACCAATTCAATGTCCCCACCGAGTCTTTGGTGCCATTTGCACTATCATTATGCCATAGTGGACAAACGTGTAATATACGTTTGGATTATTTAGGTTTGGAGGGGAGAGACTTTACGTATAGTCT
>BCNH02000006.1:16914819-16927959 GCA_001662345.2 Metrosideros polymorpha var. glaberrima | reverse complement strand
CAACAGCTTCTGCGACAGCAAAGTCGAAACCGAATTTGTCGAGTTACCAAGTGCCGATTTTTATGGGTATGACAAAGGCTTCTTCGAAAATTACACTCTTGAAATGTGCAAGAAATTATGCTTGGATCTGTGCAATTGCTTAGGTTTCCAATATAAATTTTCTAACTGTTACCCCAAGTTATTGTTGTTAAATGGCCATTATTCACCCGGTGTTGATGGGGGCATCCACTTCAGGCTCCCAAAATCCAATCTCTCCTCTTACAAAATACCAAGGATAGAGCACGCTGCTCTGCAATGTCCAGCAAACGAGATTTTGCTACCAAGGACTTACACAAAAAGAAAAGAGAGTTTGGCAGTCAAGATTTTGCTCATTTTCGTTGGGGCTATAGCTGGAATGGAGGCCATAGTTGTACTCATGGTTTGGTGCTTCTCATATGGAACCCGCCCAGAGAAAGGTGGAGCTCACATTGATGGATACCACGCTGGGCCAACTGGGTTCAGACGGTTCAGGTTCGATGAGCTAAAGAAGGCAACACGGAATTTCAGTGAAGAAATTGGAAGAGGAAGTGGAGGAACCGTATACAAGGCTATGTTGTCAGATTGCAGGATTGCAGCGGTCAAGCGGCTCAACGAGGCTAACCAAGGAGAGAGTGAGTTTCTGGCGGAGGTTAGCACCATAGGCAATCTTAACCACATGAACTTGATTGACATGTGGGGGTACTGCGCAGAAGGAAAGCACCGGCTTTTGATCTACGAATTCATGGAACATGGTTCCCTAGCGGAAAGTTTGTCTTCTCCAGCTGAACTCGATTGGTCCAAGAGGTTTGAAATTGCAGTAGGTTCGGCTAGGGGACTCGCTTATCTTCACGAAGAGTGCTTGGAATGGGTTCTTCATTGTGATGTGAAGCCACAAAACATTCTCCTTGATTCGACGTACCAACCCAAGGTGGCAGACTTCGGACTGTCTAAGATACTCAAGAGGGAGGGCCTGAAGAATTCAAGCTTCTCAAGAATCCGAGGAACGAGAGGTTACATGGCTCCTGAATGGGTTTACAATATGCCAATCACCTCCAAAGTAGACGTCTACAGTTACGGGATTGTTCTGTTGGAGCTGGTGACTGGCAGGAGTCCAACAGGAGGGCTTGCAAATACTGAGGGTGGTGATGAGAATGAGAGCAAAAGATTGACTTCTTGGGTGAGAGAGAGGATAAGAACAGGAGCTCCCATGCAAACATGGATAAAGGAAATTGTGGATCCAAGGCTGACAGGGGAATATGACATGAGGAAGATTGAAGTTTTGGTTGCAGTGGCTCTTCAGTGTGTGGAGGAAGACAGAGAAGCAAGGCCCACCATGAGCCAGGTGGTTGAGATGCTTTTGCGCTCCGGAGATGAAGACGAAGATGAAATTATACCAGCATAGGTCCTTTCATCCCTCTCTCTAGAATAAATTACCATTATAAGGTAATGATCTTTGCATATTTACAAGGTAAAAATAGTCGCCGAACGTTTCCAAGTATAAGGTGACTAGTCTTTGGATGTATGAAGTCGAGAGAAATGTGTTGCTTTGCCTCTGCGTTTGTACTACTTATTGGGAGAATAACATCTACGATCTCCAAGGTTTTCTTATGTGGCGTCCCAGGCACACCACGATGCCAAGCGTGGCACAAAATTTAATCTTTATTACATCTTTACATTTGGCGCAAGCCGAAGACAGAAAATTTAAACACAAGATGAACAAACAAATGCGAACGCAAAATACATAGAAATATTATACCATTTCCATTTCTTACATAACAGGTTCAGTCATTTACACATACCATACTTACATTAGCTCACTTGCCAAATAACCACATGACCTACCTCAAAAGACATCACATAACACGTAAGTTAGCTTTGCCTACGCTTGGGAGGGGTTGAAAAAGTTACCTACCCTTCTATGTGCCAGCGTACTTGGATCAAAAGTGTGTCTTACACTATATAGACACTATACATATATGTACTTATTAGGCATGACCAACTCCCTACTCATCCGATCCATTAAGCTCATCGAGATGAGAGTACTCCTTGGGGCTGCTAATACCATCATCACTGTCAGCACGGCTCGAACTCAGATCATCAATGCAAACGATCTTGAAAAACAAGGATGAGCAAAGCCCAACAAAAGAAATATCCAAACTTTACTCTATACGATCCTAATGATCATCGATAAACAGTTCGTTCAAAACAAGCAATTCTAATAAGCTAGGCAAGATCATAGTACAATTATTAGACATCTATCAAGATAAACAAGTAAGATGATCATATATATTTAAATCAAGCATTATAGAACAACAGACATTACATGAGACATGCTATGCATTCACACGTCCACACACAATTTTAAGCCTTGTTTCTTTAATCTTTTCCACATTCGTCATCGCAGTATACGTCGTCGTACTGATCGGCTTGCACGAAACACTTTTAGTTCAGTAATTGGACTTCCAAGATTTAGGGTGGGTTTGGTTCAACATTTGGAAGGAGCTTTTAGCCTGAATGCTTCTTTGCGAAATGCTAAACTGTTTGGCAAGTTTTTTCTAAGGGAGCATTCGATCAAATGCTGGCCTTGGGAAGGCTAAAACGCTGAATGCTAAATGCTGGAGGGACCAGCATTCAGCATTTCAGCCTTGCCAAGGCCAGCATTTGGCTGAATGCTCCCTTGAAAAAAACTTGCCAAACAGTTCAACATTTCGCAAAGAAGCATTCAAGCTGAAAGCTCATTCCAAATGCTAAACCAAACCCACACTCATTTGAGCATTTCAACTCCTAAGGCATCTCATGACCAGCAAGGGCATCCCAAACACTTGGGGCATCATCGGGTCGCTGGCCAATGGGCATCTTTCACATCTCTTAATCCCACACTCTTGCATTCATGTTCTTAAATGATATGCCATATAGTCATTCCACACATCTTATCGTGCAAGGCTAACTCAATTCAGCATGCACATAGCTAATTCTCAACGAACCATAAGCAATTGAAACCTTCAATTCCGACTAATATATGAATACAAGGCAGTTTCAAATCCTCAACCTATTAGCATCAAATTAATTACTAAATTAATAGATAAAATCATGAAAAAAAATTACATATCAACCATTTGAAATGTAACCAGTAACTTTCATTAAGGATGTATTTTCTAATAACACACAAAGATAGAGGTTTCTCTCAAAATTCGAAATTTACTCATATAGGAACAATTTCGGGCATCAATTGAAATCGCCGTCATTACCCAAGTAGATCAATTCGAAAATTCACGAAAGTTTAGTATGTTATAGAAAAGATCATACTCAACAATTTTTATGAAGGGTACTAAGTGTGAATCAACTTGTATAAGTTGCAGTAATTCAACCAAATGGAATGAAGATTTGGTCTCCAGTGACTAAGGTAAAACCTTCAGAGATAAAATCGTTTCACAGACCTAAAGATCCCAAAATATTTCAAAACTTTTATATGTTATATTTCTAGTCGTCCTTTAAAACTTTCATGAAGGAAGTTTGTTTCAATTAGTTTCGAGAAAAATCATGAAAAATCAAGAACATGTAAGGGTTGCGGTTGATTCCAGAAAATCCAAACAAAAATCGTGAGAGTTCCAGGCCATTAAGGGTATCATTTGAACTCCAAAAATTCCGAAATTAAATCATGTTATAGATCAAGATGTTTTGCACAACTATTATGAAGGAAGTTGTTCCACATTCGTCTCATAGAAGACTACACAAAATTAGCAAACATCAAGTAGTCTCGAACCCAAAAACCAGTGCAACCATTAGCAGGCATGTCTATTTTCAGGTCTTCTTTGCCAAGATCAATCACATACAGAACCCTAAGCTCACCAACACTCCCATTTCCAACATGCATCAGAATCATCTAAGTTATAGATCCTAAACAAAACTCCAAATCAAGCAACACGAAGATCAAGTAGAATAATGTGTAGAAGTTTCTCTTGCCTTTGAGCCTCAATCGAAATTTTCTTGACAAACCACCTTATCACCACCTTAAGCAACTTCTTCGGAGAGCTTCTTGAGAGAAAATGAGAGCAAAAGTGAGTGAGAGTGACGAGGGAGTGGTTTCAGTCGAGAGAAAGGAGAAAAGAGAAAGATTTTTGGCTTGCTTTGGAAGACTTGTGCATGAAATCTGATTGGCTAGTGGGGCAGCTTGGACAAATGGTGTGGCTATGGTGACAACCGGCATGGCAGCAAGAACAAGTGGCATGCAAGGTGTCCATGGTTGAGGTGGCTAGCCCAATGTAATGTATTTTGCTCTAGTTGGACCCATTATCATGTAATTTGGACTCTAAAGATCAAAATTAGAACCACAAGTTGTCCAATGTGGCTCTTATAAATTTCGACCAACACATATGGTAAAGGGCCATTGATCCTAAATTCAATAAATGACCGTTTAAAAATGTGTCATTTAAATAAATTAACTCATATCACCAAATTCAATTTTCTCATCTCACTAATCAGATGTGCGAATTCAGGATGTCACATCTTATATCAAAATTTCATCCGCTGTTTTTTAGGGAAAAGTATCACAAAAGTTATAAACCTATTGCATTGGTACTAATTCAGCCTTAAACCTTTCAATTGGACCAATTTACTTCTAAACCTTTTATTTTTGTGTCAATTCAATTTATCCATCTTATTTTGGTTGGAAATTGCTGACATGAACATCCTACGTGACGCGACAGTGTTGGCATGGACAAATTTTACAATTTCTTAATATTTTTTTTTGAATTTATATTTTTATATTCTTTTTTTTTCATCCTCGTCGGCTCGGCCGCTAGCGAGGGTCATGACCCTCACCCAAGCCATCTTCAGCCACGGGCAAGGGCCGCTAAGCAAGCCTATAGTTGAATATTACCTATTCAAATTTTTAGAACAATTGAAAATAGATGGTGCAAATAGTTGTTGGTTTTTCTCATTGATAAGATGCAAAGTGCCGGCATAGGTGATCAATTAATACATTCCAGCTTTTCACATGTCCTATGTACATCATGTTGAATAAAGCTCCTAGCACATTTTGATGATTAACAAAACTGTCCATAATTTTGTGAAAACTAATTAAAAATATTTTCAGGTGAAGATGCTTATGGGAAATCTCATCTCTTGATAATCTTGGAATTCATCATATGAGACACCTTACTTTTGAAGACTTTTATGGTATTCATACTTTATGCTAATGAAGTAATGTTTTAGACTTTACTCCAAGTTAAGCGATATCATCTGAGCGAAGAATTATCTCCGAAGCTTTTCACTACATGAATATCTTTAACAAATAGCTAGTGATTTGGAATGGACTCCATTTTTAGATGTCTCGTGACTGAAGACTAATATTCTAAGTACTTTTGCAACGGCTATAAAGCACAATACATCAAGAATGGTCAAAGTTTTTCACGAAGCAAGTCACACCTTCCATAACAAAAGACTTCAACTTATGGAAACTCAGATTTAGCGATATGGGCAACTAAATTATAAGAGCATTCTCATTTCATCCTCAACGACCCTTTAATCTTTTTATAGGAAGTTTATATTCAGCATGAAGATTTGAATATTATCCTCTGAAGCTGTTCAACGCATAGTTGCAGGCTGGATAACTATAAAAGAAGACCAAGAGACCTACGAGAAGATATAGAATTATCAATTCCAAAGTCTGAGAAAAAACCTTGATCCTTACACTTGTTCATCTTCTAAGTTTTACACTGTAACCTTTGAGAGACATTGTGGAATTGTAATCATCATTGTGCTCTTGAAGTTAATCTAGTGGAATTAAGCTAGTAAGCTATTAGCGTGGAGAGTGGACGTAGGCTTGACTTAAGCCAAACCACTATAATTATCGTGTGCAAATTTCTCTTTACTCTTGCTTATGGTGTCTCAGACTGTTGCATACGAGCACTACTCAGACTTTGTCTAGTCTTGCATATTTTCTATCTTGATCCTTTTAATTCCGCATTTTATATAAAGATTGTTTAAATACACCTATTCAGCCTTCTCTAGGTAATAGAACTAGCCATAACACATCAAATATCTAGCAAGCCTATAATAAAATACCCTATAACACTTATCATGATATGGATACTTCGTTAATAAATCCTACTCGGTCCATACAACAAAACCAATATCGGACAATTTTACAACAATCCAATTTTACTTGATAATAATCGTACGGTCTTGTCAAGAGAGACGTGTAGTTTACTAGTAGAAGACCCGCAAGTTGTAAAACATTTTTTTTAACGTAAAGATATTAAGAAGTTGCTTATACTTCTTGTGCACTTGTATAATTCTCGTGTATCAATCTTTTTCACGACAAAAAATGTTTTGTCACCAACTTATACTGTACATATATAGTCGATAGTTTCATTTTATCTTTACGAACTGTTCTTTTCTACTACACGCATTATTTACTAATTTTTTGAAAATGATAGATTTATTCTTCTAACTTTATTTAGATACTTTTTAATGCAATGTAACTCTTTTCTATCTCCCCCATATAAGGTCTATTCAATAATAATAACTAATTTATCGGGAAGGGTTGTTTATATTTATATGGAATTCTCTCCTTTATTTCTTCCTAATTTCTTTTTTGATAATATTTTTAATTTTACAGATAGAGAGAAAAAGGTATTACTTTTTTCTTTTAGTGAATAAAACCAAGTTTAACCTACCCAATAGCATTTATTTTTCATTAATCTATCCATGTCCCTTCTATTCTTATATAATCTGCTCTCTAGCCTTTATGTTTTTTCAATAGAAATTTTACCCCAATTGTTTGAAGTATATATACCTCGAATTTTTGCGAAATCTAAATGATGTTAGTCTATCACCTCGAGTTCCTATAATCTAGAGTTTCGGTTAACCTATTGAAATGGAATTTAAAATATTTTCGGGTTCACCATCAATCTATTTATTCTCATATTGTCTGGAAATCTAAATTCTACAGCATTAGTGGTGAGATTAACTAAACCACTCATGTAAAAGAGGAGCTACTAATTTATTTTGAAAAAACCTCTACTGTCTGAGGTCGGAAGCTCAGTTACATGTGGAGATGGATTAGCACTTAGCAATGTCCTTTCAGTACATATTTCCTAGTCATGTCCTAGTTTGCAGTTAATCAAATGATTTCCTAAGTTCTAATCATAAAATGATGTAATTCTATGGTTACCTTAACAACGGGCCCCTAAAACAACAGATAGTAAAATAAGTTAGAAGCCCAGCCACATGTTTAACCTGACTTTCTTTCTGATATAGACTCAATTTTTTCAGCCCAAATGTCTCTTGTTGCAAAAATAGAAAATAAGAAGAACGGAGGAGAGAGAAAGAAGAATTGCGAAAGGAGAGAGAGAGAGTGGGGGGTTTGGTTCAGCAAGTCACGGGCACTTCGACACGTCGAATCAACATCGTTCCAAAGCGTTCCGTAAGAATTTTAAGTCTTGAATCCTTTGATCGGAGAGAATCTCTTCGTAAAGTTGTAATTTTAGATTGTGTTGAATTCTAAACTGCTTGGTTGATTTTAGAAATTGTTGAGGTATAAAATCATCTTGTAGAAAAAATTTGGGGTATTGTAGACCTATAGAATTTTACAAAGTCAACTTGGGTTTACGGTTTGGTCATGGTGCAATTTTGAAATTTGTTGCGCACTGCTGGGACCAAATTTGAACTACTGCGTTTGGCGCTGGTTCTCTCCCATCTCGGCCATCTTTTGGGTCATAGGTGAGTTCAGCTTTTAATATATGTCGAGTAAGATGAAAACAACTCTCGGACCACTTAAAACGACGTTGGTAAAGTTCAAACGAACTATTTCAAAATTTGATGCGCAAGATATGTCTTGCCCCGATCCTATTTTCCCAAGGCTTGGGCACATGACTTCCCTGCATTGGTAATTTAATTGCGATGTCTTAGGAGGCATCGCCGACCCATTCTTTTATCTTTCAATTAACACATGCAGAAATGAATTCTACATTACCCATCCAATAACAATAACAGGTTAGTATGGAAAACACATACACAAAAGCACATCTTATTCATATGCATTATCTACCTATATCGAAAGTTAGTTCAACAGGCCTTTTTCTGATTTTGCCAAAAAGAGAAGAGTTGGGGTTAACTTAACTCATTCTACTTACGAGGGTTAACTCCAAAAAGTGGCTTTCTCCATTTCTTGGTCCACGGGAACACCAAAACGGACGAAACAAACGTCCATCACTAGAGGCCTGAAAATAGTTAAGCAACAACAAATAAGTAAACTCAATAAGTAAAGCCTCTAAATTTCGTGTAGGAGGATACCTTGCCTAAAAAACGCACCAAACATATGACTTAACAAGTCAATGGAAGATCAATAGCAAAGCCTTTGCTTTGCCTTATTTAAATTTATGAAAGGAAATTTTATCCTCTCAACATGCCCAGAACACAATCAAATAATTACCTTGTGGATTTCAAAACAGACAAGCAAATTGAAACCAAGACTTGACCTGCATACTCGATGATACAAATGCAAATGACTCATGTTTCATATTGCTTTAGTTTAGCGTGATCTCTTCTTAGTCAAGACACACGAATTACGTCGGTTATTCACTAGTCCGCGCAAGGCTTTTATCTTTGCCAAGGCACACGGATTACGCCTGTTATTCACCAGTTCGCGCAAGGCAATTATCTTTGCCAAGACACACGGATTATGCTAGTTATTCACTAGTTCGCGCAAGGCATTTGGTCTTCTGGCATAACTGGGTATCGTCCTACCCCATCGGGCACGGCAACGTTTTGACCTTTCTCAAAGATAGGCGGCATTCAATTAAGAGTATCGTTCTGAAATCTATCCGCGAATAGCATCTAGGTTACAAATCATCCAGGCATCAAACATCCCCCATAGTCGTATGGGTGGACAATCCATTTATGTGATCACACAAGCACACAAACACTCAAACCAATTCTTATATTTCACTTTAGCTAATCCAAGGGTGTTTAATGCTTACACGTTCAAACTTTTTCAATCTCGCATACATAAAAATGCACAAAAATAATCACACATGAACAACTGCAATTCTCCAACATGCAAAAATTCATATACTTCACCTACAACCCTTCTTTGTCAAGACGTACACAAGCAAAATGACTTATAATTTTTTTTTTCTCAAAAATCAATAATCATAGAGCAATAATAGCCATTTTTGCAATAAACCATTATACGAGCACATACCATTCATTTTAATCCTCATAGTCTACATATACTTCAAGAACACTTATCATTATATAATCATAGATTAACAAGAATAGCATGACCCTCTACATGAGCAAACCATACAAAATGCACACATGAGCTTTCTCTTCCTAGAACAAGCAAAATAAGCATTAATATGTAGATCAAGCTTATATAACACTCATCCTAGATCCGATTTGTGCAAAGTAACGCCTTATCCAAGACTTAGAAGAACTACTTATTAAACAGTTCATATAACATTCAACTTAGGTCCAATTTGTGCAGAGTAAAGCCCTATCCAAGGCTTAGAAGAACTATTTACTAAATAGCTCATATAACATTCAACCTATATTCGATTTGCACAGAGTAATGCTATATTCAAGGCTTAGAAGAACTACTTACTAAATAGCTCATATAACATTCAACCTATATTCGATTTGCACAGAATAATGCTATATTCAAGGCTTAGAAAAACTACTTACTACACCGGATGAACTCAAGGCGATTATGATAATGAATGGCAACGACAAAAAGGAATGGTCGATGGTGAGGACGGCACGGACGACATCACGGTGGTGCGGCAGTGCAACGGCAATTTGATGGTGGTGGCCGAATCGTGGTGAAGAGAGGGGGGCGAATTGAGAGAGAGAGAGAGTGAGAGAGAGAGAGAGAGAGAGAGAGAGAGAGAGAGAGAGAGAGAGAGAGGGAAAGAAATGAACTAAGGGATAAACTATTTATAATCTCTTGAAGAGGGCCAATAATACAATCTTGCAATTAAAACCTATAATATATTCTAGCTTAGGCCTCCTTAATTAACTCCTATCCAAGAAAAATTTAATGTCAAGAGACTTACTTGTTAACTTCTTAAGCAAGTCTCACTTTAGTAACTTGGCTTAGGCCTTCTTAATTAACTACTATCCAAGCAAAATTTAATGCCAAGAAAACTTCTTGCAAACTTAAGTAAGTCTCACTTTAGTAGCCTAGCTTATGCCTTCTTAATTAACTACCATCTAAGCAAAATTAAATGTCAAGAAGACTTCTTGCAAACTTCTTAAGCAAGTCTCATAATAGGTTTGCATGGCTACTAATCTTAGGCTTCTTTAATTAACTACCATCCAAGCAAAATTTAATGCCGTAAGCAAGACTCATTATAGGCTTGCATGGCTACTAAGAAAAATAGACACAAAAATCTCTAATCCTATTTTGTCTTCTTCCTCACAATTATCTCTCTTAAAATAAAGTTACTAGAAGGGGTAATTTGATAATTTCACCATTGGCACTATTCATATGAGCTCGAGCTTGGACTTGATTTTGAAAATGGGCCTAAGATGGGCCTTCTTGGGCCTGCTTGGACGCCTATTGTGGCGTGAGGCCCATTGGGCTTTCGAGTTTGACCTGCGTCCACTCGTCCGAAAATTAACGGTCCAAAGATATTTAAACCATTTTTCGCGTCTTAGGCTTGGTCGGATTGAGGATGTCACAAGATATCTTAGTACAGTAGACAACACTAGTTGCTTTGGTTTGAGCAAACTTTATGTTAACATGTCAGAGCCATTTTGTTACCGAATAATCTCCATTTGGTCGAGTCTGAATTAAAGTAGTTATTTACTTGATTTTGATATCCGTTTCCACTCAAGGTAGTTTTTGTTGTTTAATTTCACATAGTGCTTATCTCATCTATTAATTGGAAATCATGTTTTGAAAATTATGGGAATTAGATATGTTATAACTTATGAAAAGGCATCATTTGGTCTAGTATGAATTATATATGTCATATGACATTTTGTTTTTTAAAAATGAATAGTGGTGTTAAGAGCATATTTATGTCATAAAGCTGGACATGGTATTTACTATCCTTTTAGTTTTTTGAAATTGCATGGTAAAGGTTCACTTGGAATATTTGGTGAATTGATTACTTGTAGAATAACTGGAAAATGTTAAATGAAATATATTTGATGGAAGAAATTACGCAATGACAAGTATATAGATAATCCTGGTTTGTAAATTTATGACTGGTTGGAGGATTGTGTTGATGTTTTTTGATCTTGTCCCTCTGATTTTAGAAAATTTAATTTGTGTACAATTAAAGTCGAAACTAATAGGATGTTAGCTCTCACTTTACTTCTGTGATTCTCATGTGGTAAGACATAGGGCAAAATTTCGGCATGTGGCCCAAATTCGACCAACAAGTTATGGATAGGTCATCCCAAACTTCTTTCTTTATTAAGTTTAAATTTCAAAAAAAAATGATAAAATAATCTTAGATGATATATTTATTCAGCAGAGTTTATTTATCTAAAGTGAAATAAATGATACAATTTGTTTTAGTTATGAAATCTATGAAACTAAGGGCCCGTTTGAAAACCATTCTTGCCAGAATTTTTTATTTTGGCAAGAATCAATTCTTCCCAGAATCAATTCTGAAAAAGAATGAGAAATTATATTTACCAAACGCATCCTCATTTTCATCTACTTCTGCTTTTGGTAAGTTTACTAAACAGCGTCCGGGGATCGACGACTGACGACCGGTGGCAGGCGACGGCGGTGGGTGGCAGACGGCGACTGGCAGCGGGGACGGCGGTGACGACTGACAATAGTGACTGGCGGGCGGCGACGGCAATCGATGGGGACCGGCGATCGGCGGTGAGCGGCCGACCACTTGTGACTGACGGCGGCGGGGACGGAGACGGCAACTAATGGGGATTGGCGGCCTATGAGCGTGAAAAGGAAAATGATAAGTGAAAAAAAAAATCACTTTTGACAAGAATTGATTCTAGCCCTAGAGAATCACTTCTTTACCAAACATGATTCTCATTCAGAAGTAGAAAACTGTTCTAGAAGTCATTCTTTACCAAAGGCATTTTTGCTCCAAAATCACTTCTGGAGCAGAATTAAAAATTCTGACGGGTTATCAAAAGTACCCTAAGTATTAAGTATATTGATAAATGATGCAATATTTTTAAATAATATATTTTCTTATATGCAACCAAAATTATTTAACTAAAGAATGAAATAAATGATGAGTTTATTTAATATAGCAAACTTTACGAAACTTATTTAACTTGGAACAAAATAAATGATAATATGTTTAGAAGAAAATGAAAATGGTCATAATTTTTTTCTAAAGTCCAGTTAATTTGAAATTGAGTTAAAAAACAATAGGTGATGTAGTTGTTATTTAAATAATATACTTTCTTAAATTCAATCAAATATATTTTACTAAGAGTGAACTAAATAATACTTTCATTTAATTTACCAATATTTAAGAAAATAGAAATTACACAATTTTTGAAACAACGTATTTACATTTTATTACTTTAATTTCTACTTTGAAATTATTTTATTTTAAAAATATATTTAATCATTTAAATATCTACATTGAAGAAACTGAAACTGAAAATAGTTTTCTCTAAAGTTCACTTCCTTTGAAATTAACTTAGAAAAAACAAAGAAGTGAGAAGCCCATAAGCTTCGATTTATGAGTAAACTTTAAATACTTAAATAAGGACATATGGACTCAAGTTTTAATTTAGCGTCAGAGAAATTAAATGAAAATGTCATTTAAAACATAGAATAAGAAAATTCACATGCTCCAAAACAAAAATATACTTGAGTTTGTGAAAAAGCTAAAAGATTCAAACTCTTCTTCTCTAACTTTTTTATTGTATGACTATTTAACTAATTTTGTATGTCCATGTCGACAAATGCTTTTACTTGATATTTTCTACACTGAATGATTAACATCCCTAAAAGAAAAAATGAAAAATTATTAAAGCCAATAACATAAATAAAAATAAATTTATATAAAAGTACGTTAACTTTACAATGGGAGATTTACCAAAAAAGTCCTAAATCTATTGCAATTGTGCCGATTCAGTTCTAAACAATTTTTTTTTTTTTTTACAATTGAGTCC
>BCNH02000006.1:16893934-16913583 GCA_001662345.2 Metrosideros polymorpha var. glaberrima | reverse complement strand
AAGTGATGGCGGCCGAGGGCCACGAAGCCCTCGCCGACCATCGGCAAGGGCTTCGCGGTCTTTGCCCTGTGGTTGGTGAGTTTCGACGACCCTTGTTGAAGCTCGCAAGCCATAGGGAGCAACAAATAAAAAATAAAAAGAAATAAAAATAAAAATAAAAATGTTTTTAAAATTATCCATATTAGCACCAACGACCCCACGTCAGCACTGACTGGCCAAAAGGAATGAATTGGTACAAAGGCAAAATGTTTAGGACTAAATTGATAAAAAAAAAAGAAAGTAATAGGTTTATGACTTTTTTAACAATTTTTCTTTACTTTAACAATACATGTGTGATCAATTTTAACCAATAGAATCACGAAATGCTATGGTTCTTAAAATATTATTTATTAATTTATTCATGCATATCAGATTTGGGATGTAAGCATGATCCACTTGTATCTAGACCTATCAAAATGGGCTCAAATCCATCCATTTATTAACCCAAGTTCATTGAAATGGATCATGTATGGGCCACCTCAAATTTGAGGGCTGGTCATAATAAGTTCTAAAATGAAAAGTCAGAGTTTGAATGGGTTATGTTATGAACCAATTTTCAACTTAAATTACTCATTTATGTTCTTCTTTTTCACTGCCTACATCGACCGCGAGGGCGAGCACCAACAGAAAAATCAATGCTATATACTATTACTCAAGTTGGTCCGCGCTTAAAACAGTAATCTATCGCAATTTTTTTTCTCTGATATCAAATTAGAGTAACAAATTCAACCAACACACTCGTCCCAACTCAAAATCCAAGAAAAAAGTTGGGACTTGGGTAAATATATGTCAAATGCAGTACTGCGATTTTCATTGATGTGGAAATATGTTATGTTTTCAACATTCATTTCACGTCCAGAATTTAGAACTAAATGCCAAACTTGATTATGAATTTAGATAAGTTTCCATCCATTTTTCACAAAGAGAAACTCTTCATCTTATTAGACCATGTTTATATGATCCTGACAAGGAAAAAAGACAACACAAGTAACGGATATGAATACCAAATCGCGTTTGAATATAAGTCAATCAATTTGGGAAAATAATATAGCAATTTAGGTCGTGTTCTCTCACATACTGAATTAACAAATTGCTATGCTTCTTCCTCTTATTAAATGTTCTAGTGATAAATTGGATATGGTGACAAAAAGAATAAAAGGTTTAAATTGACTTGGACCAATAAGGCATGCATACACCGTATGCGTTGTCACAACACATATGTACTTTTCTAGTTCTTTATAAGTATTTCAATTTATAGGTTTTTTTCTCACTTTTTTACTTTATTTTCATTTTTTTATTGTGCTAATTTACTTTTTTGATTTGATATGAAATTTTTATCCAAGCAAGGCATGTGCATTAAAAGCTTAAAGTGGGTTAAATAGATGAGTACAGATTTTCACAAATTGGATTAAATACGGATGTGTTTTAGAAAATGGGGTCGGGTTTAGGTGAGGTCAAGTATGTGTCACTCAATTTGTATTGCATATAAATGGCTCAATTTGGGTCATACCATTTTCGACCAAACCCACCCATTTGATGGTCCTACTTGTATCCCAGTTATGGACAGATTACGGGAGTGTTGACAAAAATAATCAAAATATGGGTGTTATTATATATCTATCTTTGGAGTATTACTTTCTTTGTGGAAATCTGTTTGATACAGGCTAGAAACGTAAACACTAGCTTTCTCCTTTTTGTGAGGCAGCTTTGGGCAAAAAAGTATTTTACACTACGGACGCATCACATGTTAGTGATGGGCAACCGATCAATCAAAGGTGAGATGTATAACCAAATGGCACCTAGTAAAATCTGCCATAGCTACCACGTGGTGTATCCCTCCCATAAAATAGTTTCTTACTTTGAGTAGTCCCCCTATGATTTTTCCTTTCTTTTCTATATATGAGCTTCATGACGCATGAATGAACGTAATGCGACAGAGAAGTTTACTTTTATTTGACTGATGAATAAACGTAATGCAACAGAGTTTCCTCTTTTCATCCTTAGGTGACTGCCACGACTTGATTGGGCCCCTGGTGTCACGATCCAGACTTTCCCCAATTCTATGAAGTCATGGCGGTGAACTCTGTAATTTCGAGAGCGGCATAAGGGATGCGGGGTGGACGATACAACTAGGTGTGGCAGTGGTATCATAAAGCTTGTGTTAGGAATCAATTGATGAAAAAATATCATATAGAAGGTATTTGAATACTGGGTTAGCCACTCGAGTACAAATTAGTCAGAAGTTGATGCTGCTCTCCTAACGAAGGCAACAACAGCCCAAAAGTAGTTGTGTTGAATTGATACACATGCCCAACTTGGGACATGAGATAACTGAATTAAAGGAAGATGTGGTACGGTCGATCACAATGAAGCATTTCACAATACAAGCAATGGGAACGATCCTTAGATGGAATGGCTGGCCTAGTGAATTGGCTGGTCAAGCATCGCACAGTCCATGACCGAGACCAATCGGCCTGGGCCATGACACATAGCAATGACCATGCGCAGCAAATTAGGGTTTGTTCTTCTTCTTTTTTTATTTCATACAAGAAATTTTTTAGAATGCCTTCTATCCTTTTGGTTAACATCGGTCAAAAATCGGTCTGTTCCAAACCCCAATCCCATGTCTTCTCAGATTTTGATCGTTTAATCCTATTTCAATCAATTTTAGAACACTTAACTAACCCAAACACTACCTCACCTAATAATTTTACATTGTAAGTTGGCTTCATGAGCCTTGTTTACCTTTACTTGTGATTTTGCTTATACTTAATGCTTAGATGATCTGTTTCTGCAGCTTGATGGAGCCTGCAGCTAGAAAGGAAGATATATTGGCTGTGGTTTGTTTTTCTTAGTTATTCTTATTAACTTCCATTTTGTGGAGCCGTATTAGCAAAATTCATCTGGTTCCAACTAGCAATTTCTTCAAGTATTACGCCGTTTCAATTTAGTACAAAAAATCAAGGTTGCGCTATTGGACAGATTTGGGTGAGCTCGGTCTGGAAAACCAAGCTTTGGGACCCTTCTGAGGCGAGTCCGAGAGAGTTCAACAGATTGCACAATGAAAGCCCGGCCCTTTGCACGTGTTGGGTTGTGTACGCTTTCTCCTGAATTGTTTCATGTCTACTGTCCTTTCAAAGAAGCAAAACAAATATGAGATTCCACTGCAAAGTACACTGACGAAAATGTGGGCAAACAGAGGTTTGTGATCAGAAATTATTATTGGTGGGAAATGTCTGATAATAAGGAGATAAAGACACGGATTAATGAAAAATCCGAGAGAAACCATAAATTATGACATTTTATATAGTGAATTTCTTGTTGTATTAGGAAGATATAGTAATGCTAACTGGATTCCAAATTCATATAAGACAAAATCCACTAGTGGATATGTGTTTGCCCTTGATAGAGGTGTTGTAACTTGAAAATCAGCCAAACAAACAATAATTGCTCAATCCACAATGCAATTAGAGTTTGCAGCTCTAGAATTGGTTGGCAATGAGGGCTGAGTGGTTAAGAAACTTCTTGGCAGATATTTATTTGAGAATAAAACCGACACCTTCTATATCTATGCATTGGGATTGCCAAGCGGAAATAGCCATTGTAAAGAATGAAATTTTCAATGGTAAAAATAGACATATCCAGTTGAGACATGATGTGGTAAAACAGCCGCTTAAATAAGTAATCATGTCTATTGATTATGTGAAGTCAAAGTGAATTTGGCCGATCCTCTGTTTAAGCCTTTGGGAAGAAAATTGATTAATGATACACGAGGGAAATAAGACCTAAGCCACCAACAATAATGGTAAGCTAACCTATGTGTCTGGGGATCACATGAATTAAGTTCATATGGGTAACAACAAATCACTTGTTGATATAGTGGTGCGTTATTAAAAATTATCATCCTTCTTAAGGTGAGGTGCAAGATCCCAATGAAAGAGAGATTGAGTTAAGCTCTTAATGAATTCCATATTTATCATTGGTGGTGTATTAAATTGCAATATACACTTGATGGAATCATCTATACAAGTATAGAGTAGGGCTGCTCCCATGAGAATTTTGGCAAATTTTCTAGAGTACTTAAAAATAAACTAGGCACGCGCATGGCCTATTAGCACAAAACCGTGTTGAACAACAAAAATTGTACATGTGAAATGTAATTGGTGAAAATTATAATTCACAAAATAAATTCTTGGTTCATAGAAGTTTCAAACTTCACCAAATCATTCTATGATTTCATTCTTTCTAGGTCTAGTTCATAAT
Source organism: Metrosideros polymorpha var. glaberrima (assembly GCA_001662345.2). NCBI lineage: Eukaryota > Viridiplantae > Streptophyta > Magnoliopsida > Myrtales > Myrtaceae > Metrosideros > Metrosideros polymorpha. The sequence goes on along the minus strand of BCNH02000006.1, from coordinate 16,909,281 downwards.
CCAAAAGGCAACAGTTTGGATGCATTACATTCAATTGAATTTAACCTAGCACAATTGTAACCTTTCTTTTCGAAACCTTATGAAATATGTGGGAGATTTTTAAATATTTCAATAATTTTGACTAACAGTTTGGTCAATCTTCAATTTAATGACTATAAATTAATTTGTAACGGTTTTGATAGCCATCAATTTGATAAAAAAAAATTACTTGACTTTTAAATCACAGCCGGCCGACTTAATTTGTTTCTCACCAACTCTCTCTTTCATTTGCCTATATATAGAACCTTCAAACCACAATCCAAAATTAAACCAATATGACAATATTCTCTCTTCTCCTTTCATTTCTTTGCTGACTTTTGCATGTAATTTTGTTGTTCTTGTTCCCTCTATTACTCTGTGCAGAGTGAAGAAGAAGATTTGTTGTATCCTACGAGGATAGCCGCGAGAACTCGTTGCAAGAAGTTTCATACTCTAGATGGTGGAATTGTTCTTAAGGACCATACATGCATGCCTCAGACAATTGATCATTTTCATCTTCTCCACATTTTTTCCAACATCGGCTAGGGGTGAGCAAAAGGAACTACTCGAATCGGTCGGTTCTAGGCGATTCCCGATTCCAAGGGTAAAACCGTCCACCCGGACCGGTCAGATTATTATTATTTTTATTTCTTAAAAATATGAAAAAAAACCCTACTCCAATTCTGAAAAAAAAATATACCTAAACGCTCAATCACTCCCACGCCTTGCAACCTCGCTCGACTCTCAGTCTAATACTCTCAGTCATGCCCTCTCGCTCAAAGCCTCTCTCTCGTGGTCTCATTTCAATTCTCAACTCTCGCCTCCCTCTCTTGTTCTGTTTTTGGCCGAGAAAGTAAGTATAAAATCATCGATCTAGATCTCTTTGTCATCTTCCTTTTTGGTCTGATAAGCTCAGGTTCTTCTCTGATGGTGATTGCATAGAGTATTTCTGTCACGCCTCGGCCCTAGAGTGCGTGACGATCTTGATACTTCTCTTAGGTTATTTGAATGCGACGTCCCAAGATGTGTTGTCGACCCGTTCTTTTTATCTTTTGATTAACGCAAACAGAAACGATTACAAACACTCGAATAATCATAACAACTGGGATAACGGGAAAAATAACATAACTATACTCATTACCAAAACACGTTTTATTTACATATACATTAACCCTAGAAAGTTTATATTTACATACCCTTTTCGATGGGCTACTTCCTATCAAAATCAACAAAAGATATTAGGGGTTATATTAACTTAAACTTCTCTAAGCGATGGTACCTTGAATCGCACATGTAGACCTTCCATTTTATGGTCATGAAAAGTAGTTAACAACAACGAGTAAGATAAAATCTTAGTAATTTAACAACCTAAGCCTCACGTAGGGTGCCGATTCACCTAGAGCATATCCTAAATATGCGACTTAGCATCGATGGCAGATTAATAGCGAGCAACTCTTGCTCTTCTTAATCCATAACAGGTTCGAGTGACTCAACTCAATTAATCGATAAATCACAAGCATTTTTACCTCACCTTGGCACATACCCTGCATAATATCCATTATAGCATTCGAGAAATAATATATCAACCAAGGCAATCAGAACACATATGACTATTTTTCATGCGCAATACATCCAAGCGTGTTCCAATTTTATGCCTAGTGATTACACCCGCTCTCGGGCACAACCCGAAGTTTGATGATTCTCGATATCTCTAAGCCACGGCACAACCCTCGGTTGGCAATCTTTTGGCATGACCGGGTATCGTCCTAAAACCATCAGGCACGACAACGTCACAACCTCTCCCGAAGATGAACGGCATTTCATAAAGGAGAATCAGTTCGGCCTCTACTGCGATCTGTCATCCGATCCCACCGGGCATCTGATATCTCATCATCATTCCAACCCCGTCGAAAATCCAATAAATAGGGCATCATCCCCAAGTCTCTAGGGGGTCCGTACTCTTTGTGATTATATGAGCACACCAATCATGCATGTCATTCTCATTTCTTCTTTCTTTAACCAATGTACTCATAATACGGGCTCATGCCATTATTTATGCTCATATATCAAACTTATTGCCATTTTCACACGTAAAAATGCAATAAAATAATAACACGTGATCATATAAACATGCTTTTCTCATCAAACTTCAAGTGCTTCATTTTTCAAGTCTTCTAGATTATTTCAACACCTAAAACTTAGTATCTAAGTATGACACCACACCAATCACCTTTTATATGATAAAAATTGCATTATTTTCAAATAAGAAATAATAGTTTATAAAATAATTACCTTTCCAAGGCAATTCTCACCTTAAAACATACCAAGGCATATATAGAAATATCACATATTACAAGTACAAAGCATACTAATTAATAACTTATCAATTGAACCTTGATAACTTATCGCTCAAACTTGATAGCTTATCGATAATTCCTCGATAGCTTATCGTTTAATTGATGATAGCTTATCATCTATTTTTCGATAATTTATCACCAAATCCTTGATAGCTTATCACCCCTTTGGTGATAGCTTATCACTTTTCCTTGATAACCTATCACTTTCACTTATTATTTCATGATAACTTATCACCTAACTCAACCATAATTAACTAATCCAACCATAGTTAACTAATCCAATCACAGTTAATTAATCTAACTACAGTTAACTAATCCAATCATAGTTAACTCTAAACTTCACTTAATTTAACCCTAAGTGTAATTAACAACCTAACCAACGATTAGGGAGTTAACTCACTTATTTAGCAGTGACGACGAACTATGACGAACGGCAAGGGCGCGGCTTGGCTTGGCGCGGTAATGGCACGGCGAATGGCAGCACTACATGGGCGTGGCTTGGCGATGGTAGCACGGTGTGTGGATGGTGGTTCGGCATAGGCTCGGCTCAGCTCGACTTGGACGGCAAGGCAACGCGGTTCCACGGCGGCAAGGACGTGGCTTGAGCTCAGCACAGTGATGAACGGCGATGGCAAGGTGAGCGACAGTGGTGAAAGAGAGAAAATGAGAAGAGAGAGAGAGAGAGAGAGAGAGAAGTGAGTGAGTGAAGAGTAAAAGAGAGAAGGAAGAGAGTTGTCTTCCAAGGCTTGTCTTTCCCTCTAAGTTTGCATTATTGCATGTCATTAATGCAACCCCAAAATTTATCAAACCAAGCTTATAAGTCCAAGTTTTTAGAAGGGGCAAAATGGTAATTTTCACCCTTGGCACTATTCATACAGGCTTACACTATTCACGTGGGCTTGGGCTTGAATTTTAATGAGCCTACTGGGCTAAATATCCAATTGGCTCTTTATTTAGGCCAAAAAAAGGCTTCTAGGGGCAAAACGATAATTTGCTCTTATATGGCTTCTTGGTAGTCGAATTTTATAGGTAGTAAGCCCGTCGATTCATGCCAAGTCCGTAACATCTTTTTGGTTATCAATTTTCGGCTTACCATTACTTATCCGAAAATTTAGGGTTTACCAATAAATTTTGAAATATCGATAACGAAACGTCAAATACTCTTCATTGGATTAGAATTCGTGATTAAAATTTATTGAATTCAATCTTGGTACATTGGTCGAAAATTAGAAATATCAAACAAGGACTATCTCTCAACAAACATTATAAAATAACATTTCTAAATGTTATTCTTTACGCATTAAACAGGTGAGCCAGAATCAGGATGTCACAATTTCGTTTTGGACATTCCTTCTCTTGCAATTTCAATCTTGTTTTGCTCAATCTATTATCCCTATGATGATTTAGTCTTTCTTAATAAAAGTATTGGATTAAATTTTCTCCGATGAATCTAAGCTCCGAGGGATGCATTTTGTTGCTTGATTGCATCGATTTGGATTGCACTTGCAAGTTTTTAGTTACAAAGGCTTATATTGTTTCTTTTTTACTATCCAAATCTCCAATATTATACTCATTCATCATATTGATACTAGTTCAATTGGATCACCCAAGAACCGATGACCCCTAACATCGGCAACCTCAAATCAATGCCTCTCCGCCACCATGGACATCTCAATGCAGGTTGTCCTTGGTGCCTTGTGACCTCTTATCGAGACTGCGAGCCATGGTGAGGCCATGGTCGACTTCAATCAAGGTCACATGCAGTGGCTTGCAACCTTAAAGTGAGTCACAGGTATATGAATATTGGGGTAGAGAGAGAGAGAGAGAGAGAGAGGAGAGAGATTGTAGAGGAGACAGAGAGAGATGCACAATCAGTAGAGAGGAGAGGAGGGCGGGGGCGACGGAGCTGAGGTAGATCGATGCCCACAACGACCGCATCGGGGTGGGGGATTGATGATTGTGGCGGCTAATGGTGTTTGGTGGAGGAGAGATGGAGGTTTATGAGTGATGGATGCTACGATTTGCAAGGAAGTTTAGGGATTTGAAAGTGGGGTAATTTGGTCTTTTCAAAGTGGAATTATGTTTAGAGCTAAAGAACTTGTATTTTTTGTTGTTGTTGTCAGAAATAAACTAGTATTTAAAAAAGGGTTAATATCACGAAAAATCTCGAATTAGTACACATGTGACAAATTTACCTTGAACTAATTTTTTGACCACAAAAAATCCTAAACTTGTACATATGTCACACTAATTTTTTGATAATTAAAAACCTCGAACCATTACACACGTGATAAATTTATCATCCTTTAGTTTCCATTAAATTGTATTAGTACCACGAAAAATTTCAAACTGATACACTTGTGACAAACGGAGGATAAAAATCTCAAACTGGTACACCATTTAACTGTCATGTGTCATCTAATTCAGCAATTCGACGGTAAAATTTAACAAAAACTAACTGATGGTAAATTTGTCAAAAGTGTACCAGTATGGGATTTTTGGTGGTTAAAAGATTGGTTTGGAGTAAATTTATCACGAGTGTACCAGTTTGAGATTTTTCGTGATATTAACCATTTAAAAAAATTATTGCATGGACTTTTTGGAGAAAGTTGTGTAAGAATTTTTCTAATATGTGGGCTACATTAATTGATATTGTAATTTACCTTTATGTGGGATTGGTCTAATAAAGTTAGATATAAATATTCTTAATTAGTTTAATATGGGACTGGCTTGTGTGGGCCGAGTTAAGCTCGACCCTTAATGAGAGGGTCTAGCTGAAAACTCTATAAATAGTACTCAAGTCCATCCTCTAACCCTAACGCACAGATATCCTCACATAAGGAACAGATATAGTTATCTGACGTAAGGGGTAGTCTCATTGAGCCAGTAATCAAAAGGGTTATAGAGGAGAAGAACTTGAGAGAGATCGTCGCTATTCCGCATCAAGATCGACAGGTTCCTAATCAGGTGTGTTAATTCCTTTTCCTTAATTGTTGTGTTCTAGAGTCTTGCTATGGAGATCTTAGGTGTCATTTTTCGACTGTTAACATGTGATATCAGAGCCTTCATAGACTAGAACTCGAACCTTTCAATTTGCCCTGATTTTGGAATTTTTCACACGAAAATTTTTATTTTTATCATATATTCGGAATCTACACATCGAGACGAGAAGAACCGTGGGCGGTGCGTCCACATCGGACTCTGCATGCACCCCCACGCACCGATGAAGCTCCCGGCCAACGTCGAGCACGCGCAGGGGCGGCTCACGCGTGCTACGCATGCGCGATGACGTCAGCAACCCTAGAAGGGCGACCCGACCTGTTGACTGTGACCTGATCCGACCCGTTGACCGGATTCGACCCGACCCGTTGAATCGACTCGCTGACCATCCGGTCGGACCAGACGAACCGGGTTTACGGTCGGATCGGGGAGCCGACCGAACCAGGCCGGTCGGACCGGAATCAGGCCGGATTGGACCCGCGGGGTGTGCGACGCACGTGGGCACGTGAGGCCCACGCGCTGCGCCTTGAGGTGGCGCGTGGATGCTCAGATTGCGGTGTGGTCGGCGATGTTGGACTCATGATGAAATTCTCTACAATTTGGTATGTGTATTTTTTATTTTTGAGGTTTTTATGAATGAGAAAATACGTAAATAATGCTGTGTACGGTGTATTTTCATGGTATTTTTGCGTATTTTCCTGTATTTCTCTATGGTTTTGGAAGTGCAGGTACAAACTCACATGTATATAATCACATACAGAATATGTAGAGTGTGATTCATTGATGCATGTATATGGTTTAGCATGTGTCGATGTATTGAACAATGTAATTAGCATGGCATGTGATTTTAGTGATTATTAGCCCCTATTTTCAAGACTAAAATTGCATGTATATGGTAAACGTGAGATATAAAGTTTATATCCCCGGTATGAGCGAGTTTTAAGAATTCAATTGAGTTGTGACTGCCAAAGTGGCACACTTGATTGAGTTTGAAAAATATCGATCTCATATTGTAGTGGGATGTCTCCTATTCTAATGCGTGATCATACTTCCAAAGGAGGTGATTGCGTATTGGTTCATGGAGGGTTTCATGTGCAACATGCGTGAGGGGTGATTGATCCTAGTGATTCATACATTCAAAGGTGATGAATTCACGAAAATTGGAATATATTCTTATGGCCGATGTCATGTTGGGAGTATACAACTGCATGTCATGTTTTCTACCCCAAAGGTGATTGTATGATGATGTATGTAACTCTTAAGATAAATACTCACATCATGCTAATTATATACATTGTTTGTTTATTTTAGTCACCTTATTTGTGAATAGCAACTCTATTATGATTAAGGTTTTTTATTGATTTAAATTTTAAATATGGATAGATGATTTTCTGTTTGAAACTAAGCTGGTAGATGTTCATATTGCTCTACTAAGGATAAGATGATAGATTTTATTATTAATAATACAAATTCCGAGAAAGCACATTGTGCAGCTTTGGAAAAGAGCAATTGGGTTTGCTTTTCATCTATTAAGCAATCCATATAGGTCCACTTGAAAAGTGGTTTGTCAACTGACTGCACTGCTAAACATATTAAGGTAGGCTTGGAGATTTGAAATTATGTCTTGTTTAATGCTGAGTTGGTTACATCTACAAGGATTCTTCAACATAAGGTATGTTGTATTTGGTAATGTTAATGTTTACGTCCTAAGGCTGGTAAGGCATTTTTCCCTATATGCCTCTAATTCCAGTAACAAAAGTGGGTATAACATCTAAAATCATACTCATAAAGGAACTCATTAAATCACCGGTCATTCTGACAATTTTGGGTCCTAAGAAAGTATCCTTTAATAGAATAGTGACCACTGCTTCTTTTATAAGAGGAAAAGTCACATAAAGAAATATTGCGATAAATTTTAAAACTTAGTTATACAAGCGTGAGCATACAGGTAGTGATTCTTTGGCATTGGTTTATGAATCCAATCTATCAAAAGCCACATCTAGTTCTTAGTGGTTAGATAACGGTGCAACTAATAATTTTGCGTTTACCATAAAGGGATTCATAAATCATAGGAAGCCAAATAAGGATGAATCAAAGCTCATCATAGGAAACAACAATAAAGTTGACGTTGAGTTCGTGGGAGATGTCATTTTAATTCTATATTCTAGTTTTAATTTGATGTTAAGAAACGCATTTTATGTACAATCCTTTAAACGGAACTTAGTTTCCGTATCATGTTTCGAACATGTGTGGCTATTTTTATTTTAAAATAAGAAACAATAAAGTTTCTAAATCTTTTAATTCAAAATAGGTTGGGTGCTGTAATATGTACAATGGAATGTACAAATTATGTTCAACTCCTAATGATATGTACATCGCTTATACAGCTGAAAAGGTTGTTTCCAAAAGATCTTTACCTTAGGAACAGTCTTATATATTGTGACATAAATGTTCTTAATCACATCTCTAGTGAAATAGTGGAAAGGTTGATAAAGGCTGACATCCTACTTACTCTTAAAAGTAACCTAGAGACACACGTTGACTGTTGTAAATGTAAGATGACTAAGATAAAGAAGAAATCTGCAGTCCGAAGTCTTGACCTGTTGAAGGTCATTCACACCAATATAAGTGGACCCTATACGGCAATAATGTGATAAAATAATTTCATCTGTCCGTTATAACGATTTTTTATTGACAATTATTTTATCACATTTATTGATGACTATTTCTGTTATGGTTACCTGTACTTGATTAAGGAAGTGTCTAAATCTCTTGACATGTTCAAGATTTTTTTTTTAAACTAACATCGAGATACAATTGGGAAAAATTATAAAGGTTGTCAGATTTGACTGTAGTGATAAGTATTATGGCAGTTATGGCAATGCTGGATAACTTAAGGGCTGTTTGCTCAATACTTAAATGATTTTGGCATAGTAGTTTAATTTACTATGGTTGAAATTCCTGAATAAAATGGTGTGACCGAAAGGCGCAATCGCATCTTCATGGATATAATGAGGAGTACAATTTGTAGGATTGATTTACTTGATTTTCTGTAGGAGTTAAGTTTTGAAAATTACGTTTTATATTCTAAATCACGTTTCTACCAAAGCTATTCTACTATTTTTATTTTTGTATTTTTTTATGTTATAGACTGGACGTAAACCTATTATGTATTACATAAAGTTTTAGAGATGTCCTGCAGAATTGAGGTTATGTAATCCAACATTAAATAAGTTGGACTACGGAACCACTTGGTGTTACTTCATATCTTACACAAATCATTCGAAGGGATATCGGTTTTATAACCCCAATAGAGGCATAATAATTGTGGAAACATAGACAGTAAAGTTTCTGAAGTTTGATGTGTCCGAAAAGGGTAGATGCTCACAGACTATTGAAGATAATAGTATGGTGGGGACCATTGTATTGTTTTCTCTACCTATGTAGACGATTGTGGAGTCTTCCACGCCTCAAACTAAATCTGTTGAGGATCAGGAGCCTGTTGTTGAGACAGTTTCTGATGAAGTTCCTCAAGTTTCTCAGGTGCAAAATGAGGTTAAAGTAGCTTTGCTATAGATTTCTATTAGATAGAGATGATCAATTATACCACCATACTATATAGTCTATCTGGGAGAGCATTGCTATGATATCGGTTACGTATATTTGATCCAGTAACTTATATGGATGCTGTTTATTATCCTCAATTAGCTTTGTGGTTGGATGTGATGAAAGACGAGATATAATATATGAAACATAATGGTGTTTGGGAGCTTGTTAAATTGCTTGAAGGACACAAGCCCATCGGCTGCAAATGGGTGTATAAGACTAAAATGGTCTCTAAAGAAAAGATTGAGAATTTTAAAGCTAGCTTGGTAGCCAAGAATTTTACTCAGAGAATCAAAATTTTCTTTCAGTCTATTTAAAAAAAAAAAATCTGAGTAATCATGGTTTTAATATCTTATTTTGATATATAATTACGCCAGATGATTTTAAAATTTTTCTTTTTAAATGGAGTCTTTTATAAAGATGTCTATTTGATATAACCCGAAGGTTTTGCAGCTGATGATTCAGGTAAGCTTGTGCATAGACTTAAAAAGTCTACTTGTGATCTTAAGCAAGTTTCTAGATAATAGTACTTAAAGTTTCATAGTGTTGCCTCCTTATTTGGTTTTGTTGAGACTGAAGTAAATCAGTATATATACTCCAAGGTCAGTGGGAGAAAATTTATTTATTCGCAATTTGTTGTTGAAAATTTTTGAAATAAAGGACCTTGGTGAGACGTCTTTTGTCTTTAGCATTGAGATCCATAGGGATCGTTCTCGCCATTTATTGGGTTTGTCTCAGAGGACATATGTTGATTGTATTTTGGCAAGATTCAGTATGCAGTATTGCAATTTCATTGAGAATGATTGACTGAATTTGTTACAATGTCCTAATTTAGAAATTGAGAAAACCCAAATAAAGGATGTTCCTTATGCTAGTGCACTTGCAACTATAATGTATCCAAAAGTTTGCACTAAGACTAGACATTGCTTTTGCAATGAGACCTTTAGGCAGATATCAATTAAATCCATGACATGATTACTAGGTTTCTGTCAAGAAGGTCTTAAGGTACTTAAAGAAGACAAGATTTTACATTGATTTACAAATATGTTCAAGACCTTAACTAGTAGGGTATTCGGATTTAGACTTTACTAGCTGTCAGGATGACATGAGATCGACAACAATATATATATATATCTTTATGTTAGCAGGCAGTGCAGTTTAAAGAAAAGTGAGAAATAGAAATCAATATCATCTTTTACCATACAAGTGGAGTTTATATTATGCTTTGGCTGCTACTCAGGTTATTTGGCTTCACAATCATATTAGGAAGTTGCCTGTATTTGACTTTGTGGAAATGCCCATACGGTTGTATTGTGATAATAACTCTGCGGTGTTGTTTATTAACAACAATAGGGGTCTCAAGGGGTTTAAGCATATGGCGGTCAAGTAATGGTGACGTTAAAGTAGAGCATTTTTCACAAATGATATGGTTGCAAATCCACTAACTAAAGGCCTTCGCCCATATGTATTTAATTGACATGTCATTAGGATGAGCTTAGGAGCATCATGAGATGCTGTTGTTAAGTGAGAGCTGTTTTTTGTTTTGCTCTAATAAAGTTTACATCTGTGTTTGTTACATTTTGTAACATTTAGATAAGTATCAACTTTTGCATTCAATAAAGTGTTTATGAATATATTGTTATTATGTTGAATACTATTTGTTGAAAATTTCAAGGTGTTGTGTAAATCTTGAGTAAAGGTTAGGGGCATTCAAATATTAGCCTTAAATATATGTCTTGTTACACATAAAGCAAAGTTAACTATAAGGTTAAGACATATATATGTTCATTAGAACTATAAGGATATTCTCTAGTGACACTTTCAATTTTGTGACACTTAAAGAAAGAGAATGTGGGACTAACAATGAGGATGACACATGAGGTATCGCTCTTTATGAGGTGTTATTCCATTGCCACACTACCATATTGAATCCATATCAGTAAAGTTAAAAGCATTTGTGACCATGGAAGGCTCTATGTGTATTCATGCAGTTACCGCCATGATTCAGTGTTTGAGGCTTTATGGGATCGGATTGACTATTAAGAATTATCTTTAGACCAATATAAGGTGCGCACATACAAGTGGGCACATACAGTACAGTTTCAATTAATATAGCCCAAGTGGGAGAATGTAAGAGTTTTTCTAATATGTGGGCTACATTAATTGATATTGTAATTTACCTTTATGTGGGATTGGTCTAGTAAAGTTAGATATAAATATTCTTAATTAGTTTAATATAGGACTGGCTTGTGTGGGCCGAGTTGAGCCCAGCCCTTAATGAAAGGGTCTAGCTGAAAACTTTATAAATAGTGTTCAAGTCCCTCCTCTAACCCTAACGCACAGATATCCTCATATAAGGAACAGATACAGTTATTTGACGTGAGGGACAGTCTCATTGAGCCAGTGATCAAGAGGGTTATAGAGGAGAAGAACTTGAGAGGGATCGTCGCTATTCCGTATTAAGATTGACGGGTTCCTAATCAGGTATATTAATTCATTTTCCTTAATTATTGTGTTCTAGAGTCTTGCTATGGAGATCTTGGATGTCGTTTTTCGACTGTTAACAAGTTGAACTAAATCTTTTTGATATTTCTAGGTCTGTTCAGAACGCACCCTTTTTGAGATAATAGCGAATTAGAATTAAGATTCATCCTTGGTTGCACCAATTATATGCACGCCCAGAGCACACCAACACCATTCGGGAAATGCTATTAACGAGAGAACGAATAAGAGAGAGGGGATAAAGGTGAAACTATTTTATATTATCTTAGTTTGAAAAGCAGGGGTATAACCAAGCGAAGCTACTTGAGATTGTCTCACCTAATTTCGAGTTGAGCTCAACCACTCGAATATCTTGTTGAGTCAAGCTCAAGCTTGCTCATGAGCATACCAAGCTTGACATGCTCATGAGCCTAATCAAGCCTAATTGAGCTTCTAGTATTTTTTTTAATTATTTAATAATTACAAAGTAGACGGAGAAGTCATTAAAATTACATGCTGCGCCCACATAGATATAAATGCAAAGAGACTAGTCGAGCTCATGAAGCTCAAGTTAGAGCTTGACCCAAACAAAACCCTATTGAAAGAATCTTGGAAAAGGATGCAGGTAGGACGAAATTTTTTTGTCAGGGATCCACCATCGTCATTTCTCTCCCCACGTGGAAAGAATATGGAGAGCTTCACTTGGAACACCAATTTTGACCTTATAATTTACTCTTAGTCACCGTTTGTCTAGCAAAAAATAAATAATTAAAAAAAATTTAAAAATAATCGTATGTACCCTTGAAAGTAATTAATCAATAAAAAATATTTTCATTATCGACAATAATTTATATATAAAAATATCTATGTATGCTAAAAATATTTTTGGTTCATTCATTTTTATAAACAATATGAGCGATCATTTTAAGAAATATATATTTTAAATCATTCAATTTTTTGCGAAACAAATAGAGCTTTAATTACAATTATGTTCCCTCTTTTCTTTAGCCTATCTCAAGTTTAGCAATAATAGAACACGACATTTAGATGTCTGCTTTATTTGCATGATGTGACCTACCGAGAGGTCTTGCTGCGGACATTCTTGTCCCTTTCCTAGCAAACTAGGTGCCGATGATTCGTTTATTTCGCGAAAAATAAATAATTTGGAATTGCTCATAAAAATGAATAAACAAAAGATGTTTTTATCGTCCACGGAAATATATAAGCTCTTCTTGTCATCTTTCGTTTTTGTTTTCGTTGTTGAAATATTATTCCACATCGTTTAACAAAAAGTCCTAAATGCTATTTATATTTATGTGGTCTCCCTCAACCTATCAATTTTAACTTTTGCATTGGACATTCTATCATGATATCAAAGCCAGTATTATCTCTTTCACGAATGTGCGTCCACTCCTCATTAGTCAAATTCCACATGCCGTTCATAATATGGCCTATATGTGAGAGAGGGTGTTGAAATATTGTCCAATATCACTTGACAATGGATTCTAAATTCTCTTTACATTCATGTGATCTTCCTTCGTCAATCAACTTAAGCTTTTGGATTAGGGATTCTATCATTCGTTTTCTATTAATGGAATCTTTTTGTGATGGTGATTTCAAGTTAAGGATTTATAGTCCTATTACCCCCAAAAAAAGTCCAATTTTTTTTAATGGAAATCTAATCTAATATTATTATAGTATTTCGGTAATCCATGGAGGCCTCAAATACTTTTTTTATGTCTTTTTCTTGCTCATTTCTAAACAATAACCTACTACCCAAACAAAAATAAGAGTTTGAGTATTATATGGAAGCCACTCCCTCTCGCATAGCTTTGACTTTTCTATTTTCTTTCCCTCTTTAAATTTCTTAAAATAATGTAGTTTCAATAGAATACTATAGTTTAATAGAATAATATAAAATATGGTAAGCATCTTTTAAATCCATGCATGAATATTTCGTATATTCAAATGTATTATCTATTTGGTCTTATCATTTTGCATTGAAACATCAGATTAAAATAAAGAAAAAATTAATAAAATAATATTCATTTTATATTTAATCCAATAATCTAATGACAAACAAATTATTGTGCATTGTTGTGTATCAATTGCTTTCAAGAAGTGATAGGAGAAACAATTCTTGCACAGAACCCTCTTAATTTACTATCTTCAAATAATATTCATTAACTTTCTTTATGTCATATGACATTAATTAATTATTTTGATTTGTTTTAGGTCCTAGGATATTAAATTTGTTATGTACTATGATCGAAAATTTTGTTTCTGTCTTGCCCGGTCCATAGATCTTTTTTTTTTTGGCCATTCGGCCAGAAGTCTAGTTTGGTCATTGATTTGTATGATTTGAACGGCACACGTAGACCAATCCATCACATCTTGGCATTTCGCAAGCCACTCAAGAAAAGTCCAACAAAGAAAAAAGTTCACGACCCTCGTGAATACAAGAAAGAATAACATTGTGATGTTAAGTGTAAAATTGAAAAGAAAAGAAAAACATTAGCAAGTCATTTTATAAACACCCACGAGTGCTTATGACATAGTATTCTGTGAGCAAATTATTCAGCATCTGACTTTCTCATTGATCTGGATGCTAGTTCACCCTCTAAAGAAAGCTAAAAGCTTTCAAAAATCTCGGTAACAAGCCAAGGCAACCTGTTTCCTTCCTAGCCATGAGAAGCTCGTCATTTCTCCTCGTGCTTGCTCTCTCCCTTCTTCACATATCTTCTCAAGCTTCCTCTGCAAACCGTTTCGCTTTGCACCGAGGCTCCTCTCTCTCCGTCGACAACCCCAGCGATGTGCTGATCTCAAATTCTGGCATCTTCTCCGCTGGGTTTTACCCCGTCGGTGAAAACGCTTTCTGCTTCGCCGTCTGGTTCAGCAGGCCAACTTGCAGAGGCCAAAATTGCACCGTTGTTTGGATGGCGAACCGCGATGAACCTGTCAATGGAAGACACTCAAAGCTTTCCCTAAAGAAAAATGGCAATCTCGTGCTAACTGACGCCGGTCATGCCATTGTATGGGCTCAAAACACAGTCTCACTCTCATCCTCACCTGTTCATCAGTTACAGCTCCTAGACTCTGGTAATCTTGCTCTTCGGGACAGAGAAAACAAAGTCACGGTTTGGCAAAGCTTCGACTCTCCGACTGACACGCTCCTTCCCGAACAGAACCTCACTAGGGACACGCCCCTCGTTTCCTCTCGGAGCAAAGGCAATTTCTCTTCAGGTTATTACAAGTTGTATTTTGACAATGACAACGTCCTTCGTCTCCTCTTCGATGGGCCTGTAGGCTTTTCACGTAACGTGCATAGGTGAAATATACATATACACAGCGGAAATAAAAACTATACACGTATCTCCAGAGGCGTCGTTCGTGCGTCTCAATCAAAAAATCAAAATTACGAATGGGGTTAATCGAATTACCTCTCGTAGCGTGCCCGAAGCGACTGGTTCAGATGTTCTTCGGTTCGAGCCCCACAAACGTCGGACCTCTAGTTCAGACACACCACCAATCGTACGATGAACGGAAGAAAGAATCGCGGATTATCACCACTATAATCGTGCTAGCAATCACGTGGATTCTGCAATCTCTTGAGTTACGTTTTTGGCAATCACAAATTGAGAGAAAACTGTTTTTCTCTTGCACACTCTTTTCTCTATTTTTAACTCACCCTCATCAATCTGTTTTCTGATCAGCAAATAAACGCAAAACTGATGAGGATTTCCGCAAAAAGCATAATTGCACAGATCAGTTCTCGCACATCGTGCACTACTGCACACAAAATGTGCGATCAGCAGTTACTGATCGTGCGTGCGCTGCACACAGCGCACGATCAGCAACCGCTGATCGTGCATGCGCGCATCGCGC
>BCNH02000006.1:16872131-16893205 GCA_001662345.2 Metrosideros polymorpha var. glaberrima | reverse complement strand
CGACCAGGAACAATTTAAAGATTAGTCTAACTGTGAACCCATCACACATATTCTTAACGTCTTAAGAATAGGTCTAGTCGCAAGTGATCTTATGGAATCATTCATATATATATAATAATTGGACAAATGAATGAATACGTCTTTGCCATTAATTAAATAATAACAACATACAACTGAAATCCCTAACATGTAACTATTACATGGTTGCTTTAGGGTATACATCCAACAGGGCCTTCGTTCTCGAGTGATGTACTGGCCGGACCCAAGCAAAGTGAGCTGGGAAGTAGGAAGAACAACTTACAACGACAGTAGAGTTGCCATGCTCGATTCCTTGGGGAATTTCACTTCATCCGACAATCTGAAGTTCCTGTCATCAGATTTTGGCGTGAAAACCGAAAGAATACTGAAGGTTGATCATGATGGTAATGTCAGGGTGTATAGCAGAGGGGGAGGAGACGAATGGGTTGTAACATGGCAAGCCAAATCTGAGCCATGTACAGTTCATGGGATTTGTGGACCAAATGGCATTTGCAGTTTCAGCCCAAGCGAGGGAAGGAGTTGCTCTTGTGCTCCTGGATATGTGTGGAAACATAAAACTGATTGGATTCAAGGATGTGTGCCAAAATTCAAGAGCTTCTGTGACAAGAATTCCGAAACTCAGGTCGATTTCCTCGTTTTGCCTCATCATGATTTCTACGGATATGATATCGACTATTTTCCGAACGTTACGTTAGTGGCGTGTAACGAAATGTGTGCCAATCTTTGCAACTGTAGAGGTTTTCAATACAAATTTAACGAGGACACTGGCTCTTTTGATTGTTACATCAAGATATTTCTGTTAAATGGATATCTTTCGTTGCAACAAATTGGGAGCATCTATTTAAAAGTACCAAAAGCCAATCTCTCTTCTTATCAAATACCCATGAAAGAATTCAATACGCTGCCCTGCCCACCGAAAGATCAAGTAGTTATCCTACCGAGGACCTATCTGAAAAGCCACGCAAATCTGATACTTGAGATCTTGCTCATTCTTGCCATGGTATCAGCTGTAGTGGAAGCTGTTGTTGTCTTCCTTACACGGTCCTTCTTGATTGGAGCTGATCGCCATATAGGTGGAGCTTATGTCAAAGGATATCATCTTGCAGCGACAGGTTGTAGAAGATTCACGTATGCCGAGCTAAAGAAAGCGACCAAAAACTTTCGTGAAGAGATTGGGAGAGGAAGCAGGGGGATTGTGTACAAAGGCATCTTGCAAGATCACCAGGTAGCTGCGGTCAAGCGGCTGCACGACGTTAACCAAGGAGAAGATGCGTTCCTGGCTGAAGTGAGAACGATTGGGAATCTGAATCACATGAACCTGATCGAGATGTGGGGGTACTGTGCAGAGGGCAAGCATAGGCTCCTGGTTTATGAGTTCATGGATCTCGGTTCATTGTCCGAAAATCTTTCTTCCCCTCAACTCGACTGGACCAAAAGGTTCGAGATCGCCGTAGGATCGGCCAAAGGGCTTGCCTATCTTCGTGAAGAGTGTTTAGAATGGGTTCTCCATTGCGATGTGAAGCCACAGAATATACTTCTTGATTCCAAATACCAAGCAAAGGTGGCAGATTTTGGGCTCTCTAAGCTTCTTAATAGAAAAGGCAATAAGAATACCAGTTTCCCAAGAGTCAGAGGAACAAGAGATTACGTGGCTCCTGAATGGGTTGACCACTTGCCAATCACCTCAAAAGTGGATGTGTATAGCTATGGAATCGTCCTGTTGGAGATGCTCACCGGAAGGAACCCAAATGGAGGTCATGCAAGCTATGGAGAACTAAAAGGCGGGTACAAAAGAGGGGACGGAGATATGGATAACAGAAAATGTCGATCCAACCACAAGAGGGGATTTCGACACTAAGAAGATCAAAGTTTTGGTCTCGGTGTCCCTTCAGTGTGTGGAGGAAGACAGAGATGCAAGACCCACCATGAGCCAGGTGGTTGAGATGCTTCTGCGCCATGAATATGGGGCCGCGAAATCGACAAAAGCATAGCTCCCCTTCTGTGTATTTCTGTGCTAGTTAATGATGACAAGGTAATAGTCTTTGGATGCATAAAGCTAGGAAAGATCAATTAGTATGCAACTTCCTTATTATCTCTGTTTCTTTACTTACAAATTTGGAATGATCATTTGGTATGTGTTGCTTGGAAAGATCATTCAGCAACGAGCAGTATTACTCTCTTCTTCATATATACGATCATTCTGCATTTACTGAATGAAGACAGTAACAAGAACAGAGATTCGTCGGGAGACGATACTTCTGGTCATGGCTGGTAAAATACACGGCAGAGAAGTGTCTGGTAGTGCATTTGACGCACGAGATAGTCTGACTTCTTTTTGAAGTATCCAATATAGTCATGCTACGCGGTTTAGTATCCAATTGCGAAGATGCTCGTGCGTTCACAAGAAAAATAATATGCATTTAATTATTTAGGTTTATTCTCCGATTAAAAGAAAATATGATGCATAAAGTTGCAATATTTATTACGTTATAATATGAGTAAATGGAATATTTCGAGCACATGATATAATATAAACAACTAAGAAACATTAAAATTAGAAAAATCATAGTTTTCCTCCAATTATTGGAATATGCGCTTTGTGCCATTGACTTGGTGTGGAAAATGTTAGCAGAATAATTTCTGTATATCTTTTTTATTTTGACAAGAGTTGATGAGTATCTCATCATTCATAATAACGTATCATATCTTTTTTTATTTTGACAAGAGAACTGTTGGATATTTTATAGAGATATACAATATTCAATGTAAGTTCAAATTCTTAATATTTCTTTCCCAAGAAAGCATATTAGAATTCCCTTGATTTTTATTTTCCAAATAAGTATATTCAAATATTATTCCTTCCTTTTCTTGTGAAAAGATGGAAGTTGATTTGGGGAATTGAGAGTGGACATTTTATCTCAGAGTCGGTCGGCCATAAGCTTTCTAAGAGGAAGAAAGAGGAAGAAGTTCACTTTTTTCCACGGTTCGCTTTCCCCACAATTAAGATAATACCTTAAACATATACAATAAATAGCAAGAATTTTGGGAGAGCAAAACTAGTGAATGAAGACCTTCTTTGGACTTAGCTCATGTAAGACAAATTAGGAACGCCATTTTAACATTAAGAGTGAATATCTTTATTGCGAAAAATGAACGATTTGAAAAACATTTTTTTAAACATAATTACTTGTATTTCTTATAAAAATGAATAAAAGAAAAATATTTTAATCGTCCACAAAAATGTTAGACATAAATTGTTGTCGATTATAAAAATATTATTCAATGATATATTGTTGCAAGTGATACATACGATTATTTTTAGGAAAATATTTTTCAAATCATTCATTTCCATAAAACAAGAGAAGCATAAGTGAAGAAGAAAAGATGACTAGACCAACCTTCAATTAACTTGGGTAAAATTCTCACAAAATAACAAAAATACCCTTAAATTAAAATTGGCAGAAATGTCCCACAACTCAATTTGATGAATTAGACGTGACAAATCAAATGAATGACTTTAATTATCCAATGCAAAATATGCAATGTTTTCATGAAAAAAATCTTGTTGGTAGGGACTAAATCCCAATTGTCTCAATTTTTCCTTTTATACTTTTTTCTATTTAAAAATGTAAAAAGAAAATCTTTGAATAGAATTGAGGTGTCAATGATATTAATATTTGAAATGGTTACACTTAGCCTCCTCAACACACTCTTGATACGAAATAAACCTCCGATGAAAGCGCCATTATGATGAAACATATGCGATACTCCAAGAACCTATTCCCACCAAGAAAGACTAGCCGTTCAAGAATTTTAAGAGTTGTGCTCTTGCTTTGTATCATAATGATCATGAGGAAGAAGAAAATATTCAGTGGCATTAAGGTGTCACGTCAACTGTTGACGTGGCGCATTTTTATTCAATTAGATCCACTACTGGATTGATACATGGCAAGGTATTATAGTTAAATAAAATGCTCTAAAAAAATGACCTGCAAGCCATAAATGCAACTCAGTTTAAAAAAAAAAAATCAAATAGCCACGCAAAGCAACTCTCTCCTTCAACCCATCCATCTTTTCCTTTCTGACCAAAAAAGAGCACACCAAAAATTTCTAATTCCTGCCTTAACATTGCTCCTCGCTCAAACCCAAACTTCCCCAACTCTATCTTCATCCTTTCGCTCTCGCCTCTCCATTCCTCTCCTTAACATCTTGCACTTGCTAGGACACAAACTCGGCGCCCGCCCAAGACATCTAGGTGTAACATCCAAAATTTTCTATGTTCATTAACATTAAATATTAATTAGATTGGAGTTTAGGATGACACGTGTGGAATGTCAAGTGAGTCACTAAGCTTGTAACATAGGAAGGGTTCAAAGAGTGAATTCCTACATCCTTAGTCGCCTAGAATGTGATGCTTTAGGATTAAAATGATAAACGCTGACAAGTGCCCAAGCTTGAGAGAATGGTCGTAATTTTATCTATATATATCATAATGACTTGATTCCAAATCCAAAAGAACAATAATTCTTAGATCTACAATTTTTATGTTTTGAGTTTTCTCAAATAAGTAATATAGGATCATTGTTTAAAGGAAGAAGTAAACGTTCTTGACAGAAATTTCAGTTCAGTGCTAGCTCTAGAAAATAATCATAACTTTGTCTATAGAGATTGGAATAATCTAATTCTATAACTAAAAGAACGAAAACTCTTAGATCTACAATCTTATGTTTTGAGTTTTCTCAAATAAGCATTGAAGGATCATTGATTAAAGGAAGAAGTAGACATTTTAGACAAAAATTTCAATTCTGCACAAGTTCAGGAAAATGGTAATAACTTTGTTTATACTGATCAAAATAACCTGATTCTAAAGCCAATAGTATAAGGACTCTTGGATCTACAAATTTTGTATTTTGAGTTTTCTCATATGAGTATTGTAGGATTGTCGATTTTGGGAAGAAGTGGACAAAACACGAATGAACAGAATGAGGAAAAAGGTAAGAACTTCAATAGTTACTATTCTAAGCTTCCAAGAAAGTGAAAAAAATGCATCAATTCTTCTAGGCTCGTAACTTCTCAACTTGAGCATCTCTCTTCGTTCTCCACCAATTATTTTAACCCATACGTTCTTAGTAACATTATGCTTAACCTAATGATTTTATCAAGTATCGCATCATCTATTTCAACCTTAGTCCATTAATGTATGAAATGACTATAGAGCACGCTTGATCCAAGCTAATGAAGCATTCCCTTAATTCATTAATGGTTAGAATTATTACTCATCACACTTGGCCAAATGAAATGAAGCCACGTTCTCTTCTCATAAATCTCTTTTTTTGGCTTATGATAACAAGCAATATGTGCCATAGCTATTAATATATGGCCCATATGAATCAATTTCATTGGAACACATACCCCTTCATTTGCTATGGCAATTAAGGCTCCAATGATGGTTATCCAATTTCTCTTGGCTATATAAAGTGGTCTTTGGAGAACTTCGATTCTTCTAGACTCGTAGCTTCTCAACTTGAACATTTCTCTTCGTTATCCACAAATTGTTTTAATTCATATATTCTTAGTGACATTATACTTATCCTAGTGATTTTATCAAGTATTACATCGCCTATTTCAATTTTAGTCCATTAATGTATGAAATGATTATAAAGCATACTTGGCCAATCTAATGAAGCATTCACTTAGCTCATCAATACTTAAATAATTATAGAGCACATTTGGCCCAAGTTAATGAAACATTCCTTTAGCTCATTAATGCTTTGAATTATTACTCCTTACATTTGGCCAAATGAAATGAAGCCACCTTCCCTTCTCATAAATATCTATTTCTTTGGTTTATGATAACAAGTCACATGTGCCTTAGCTATTAATACATAGGCCACATTAATCAATTTCATTGGAACACATACCCCTTCATTTATTATGGCAATTAATGCTCAAATAATGGTTATCCAATTTCTCTTTGCTATATAAATGAGTCTTTGGAGACTTTAGTACTTCAAAGTGGGATGTTCCTACCTCATTAATTCCCAACTTTCAACTTTATTCTTCTATCCTTCAACTTCATTGACTACTGACTTTCTTCTTCACTTTCATTTTCAATTTTCTACGAGCAAAAGTTAAGGCCCACACCCATATAATTAGAGCTCCATTCTAATATTTCGAGTTGGACGAGAAACCGCTGATTTTCACTACCTTCCATCAACGGTTTTTGTCATTTGTAAATAAAGTATCGTTGATTTTTGGTTTTGTCTATTTTGATTCAAGACGATCAAAGCCTTAAATTTCTAAATCTTTTTTGAGGTAAGTGAAAACTCTAAGAGCTAAGTTGAGTTAATCTATTTAGTACTCTTGACTTAGTTATTTGATGGTTGTTATTTTAGTTCGAACGTGATATGAAGTGTAAGAAAGTTATAATGATTGCGAGATGAATCGTTGTGTTTATGGATTTGATTCGATGAATTTTCATATGTTGAAGTTAAAATGATATGCATGAGAAATGAATGAACATAAGTGTGTCATTATCATTAATTAAATGAGATTGGACAAACCGAGGCTTGGTATGGGATGAGCCAAGCAAGACACCTACAACATGAGGCTCGGTATGGGACGAGACAAGCGGAACACCCTTCGTAAGTGTGCGTTTGAGGACGAACCAGGTGAAGGTTAGTGGGTTGCAATGACCCGATCCGATGAGGGTAGGGAGTGATCATCGAGGGAGAAGGTCCAGACAAGAAGCGGCTCCTAACAGGCTTCTTGGATGGCCAAGGGGGCAAAAATAAACCAAATTGCACACTAAAAAAGGATGGGAGTATGTGTTGAAATACATAGAAATGTTATAACTAAGTATGATTACGTGTTGCTTCTGAATCAATTGTCTGGTTCATGCTTCTTAATGTATGTATGACTATTGATGTTATTGTTATCATGTGCATGGTTGCTAAGAAATAAAATATTAAAAGAACTATGAAAAGTTATGTCTGCCATCTATTTGATGGTGGCAATGATGCTTCAAAGTTGGGATGTCTCTGCTATGTAATTTGGAATGCCCCGTGGAGTGTTACAGGATGCCTTGTGAGAGAGATAGGATGCCCCGGGTGGAGTATTGGAATGCCTCGGAGTTGAGATGCCATTGCTGTAGGATCTAGGATGCCCCGTAGATCCTCGAGAGTGTTCAGGAAGGTGAAGAAGAAATGAATATGACAATCGATTACAAAAAGCATAACTAAAATGCATGTCTCTTAATGAATTAAGGGATGATACTACGAATTACGGGATGTCATTCGCATGTATTAGTAAGCAATATAATTTAATGTTGCTATTGATTTACCATAGACAAGGAAGGTAATGCATTTTTCATATACTTGTTATGCATGGGAATTTATGATGCATACTGTGTAAAGTCAAGTTGAGTGATGAGCCGATCTCATATCTTAGACTTAGAGATTTCATTTATTGAGTTTCGGCTCACTACTTATTTTTTAGTGTTGCAGGATAAATCCCCCACTGCCACCACTTTTTGGAATTTCCACACTTGTCGATTGTGTTCTTGAAGATGTGTTTGAACTTGGATGCATTGTAATATACGTTAGGTATAGTACTATTGTATGGGTTGACAATGGGTTATCAAAGTGGATTTATCATTGATATGTCACTTGGTATGTTAACCTCAAGTGCGAGTTCCTTCGACCATTGAGAGGTTTTGACAGCATTATTGACGCTTCAATAGGTGAGGTCGTTGATTTGTAGCGGACAGCTCGACCTTTGTACAGGCATACTTTTGGGCGTAGGGATATGGTAGTGGAGATAGGCAACCCTAACGTTTCCCAAGTGTTATGTATTATGATGTTTTATATGTTGTTTTGTAATACTAATGTTAATAATATGGAGATACACATGTATTTTAGAATATGGTCGTTTGGCGGAAAACAACTTCCCGGAAAATGTTTTTCAAATTTTCCAGCATTTGAGCAGTGAAAAATCAATAAGTCAAGCAAAACATTTTCCACCCATGGAAACACACACAAAAGTGGGGAAAATGTTTTCCTTTAATGTTTTTGTCTTTTGAGAAGAGGAAAACATTTTCCATCATCTTTCTTTCACTCATATCAAGCACAACCTATTTTTAATTATTTTTATTTTAAAAAAATTGAATTTTTAATTTTCTTTTTCTTTTCTTCTTTTCTTTGTTTAGGTTCCTTCTTCTTCGCTGGCCTTAGGAGAGCTCGAGGTTCGTTGATTTGGCCTCGGGCTTCAGTCTTGAGCTCACCCGAGATCGGCAAGCTCGAGGTTCGTTAAATCTGGCAAGCCTCGAGCTCGCGGCCTAGGGCGAGCTGAGGCTTGCCTGTGGCTGGTCACCGGCCGTCACCGTGGCCAGTAACCGGCGAAGAAGAAGGAACCAAAAGAAAGAAAAGAATAAAAGAATAAAAAAGAATAAGAATAAAAATTTGATTTTTAAAAATAAATTAAAAATTAGAAAATTTGAATTTTTGGTAATTTTCTTCAAGAAAATATTTTCCTCACTGAATGGGGAAAAATATTTTCCAATCCATTTTCATGTTTCAACCAAACATCGAAAAATAATGTCATTTTTCAGAAATGTCACATTTTCAACGAGACGAATGGAGCCTTAGTTAAGCTCGTGCGATTTCTTGTCAGGGGATGTTGTAAGAAAAATTTATTACGCTTCCGTATGCAAATCGTAATTATTAATTAAAATCGGTAATGATACGTGTGCGCGTGGATGACGTTCTGGGGCATCACACCAAGTCAGGCTACTCACCCCTAAATGACCCGTCGCCCAACTGGAGCACCGGCCTCCCAAGGAGACGATCCTCCTCAACGGCTGCAACTACGAGCATTGGCTCATTGGCATGGAATTCCCCCATCGATCTCAAGCCCTCCGAGGAAGGATGATCAACGCAAAAACCCTAGCCTCCGGTGTCGAAAGGTATAGAGTAGAAGAACCAATTTCGATGCTATCTATTTTTTCTTTTAATTTATGGTCTTAGTTCAAGCCGAGTGTGGTCGGTTTATTTGTTTCTTGGTGGTGATTTGGATGTGTTCGAGGTTTCAGGGAAGAAAAGGCGAAGAAGAAGATTTTTCATGACTACTTATACTGGATTCGGTTGCTTGGTCTCCGAGGAGCTCTGCTAAATTGGTGATGAGAGATGTCAATTGCATATTGAAACATGAATAAAAGCTAAATATCAAGTGGTGCTTATTGACACACACACACACACAAAAGTGGTGCATTAATCAAACACGACTCTGCGAAATTGGTGATGAGGGATGTCAATTGCAATTTTGGCTAGGACAAATTGTGACCCATCGAATAGATACGTCCAACAAGTAGCTAATGACTTCTGTCGGAAAGCAGGGACTGTGGAGCTTTGAAAATGACAACCACTATATGGACACTACATATTATGAGACCACTTGTTTTATGATGTGATATCTCTATGACTAATCAAACGTTTAAATTGGAATAGTCAGATAAGAATCGCGGGTCGGCAAAAGTCCAAGCACTCTTCATGGGACGGTGATGCGGAATTAAAGGAATCACAGAATTTGATGTCTTTTTTTTTGGTCGAAACAGAGAATTTGATGTCAAATGCATGAAAGGGAGTCGGAATTGCAATAATTAACTCAAATATACGAGATTAGTTGCACTTGGTAATGGCCCAAGAAATCGAAATTAAATTGTGCACTTTATCCGCCCAGATAAAGTGCTTTAAGTGAGAGCACCACATCTCTAATACCACAACATTTTCGAAGTTGGCTACAACAAGGTGCTCCAATTTTTATTGGGATTATGACGGTGGAAATCTTAAAACTCGTGTCGATCCGTCATATTTAGTAGTAAAACTCTCTTTTTTCCGATCATCTAAATTCTAAAACTTCTTGTCATCCTTCAAATCCCTCATTCCGTTAACTCCCCCACCTTTTAGTGGACGGAAAAGTCCAATGGCATTTTTTATTATTTAATTCATCCTTGTGGCCGAGGAGCTTGTTAAAATCCAGAATGATGCTGTTTAACATAATGACATTTTATGTTAATTCTTTAATTTTGTTAAGAAAATTAAATAAAAATAAAAATGAACTTTTTTCTTGAGCTCCTAAGACTAAGAGGAAAGGGGGGCGATAGCGCCTTGCCCCCTCTATCGTGGACGACCTTGCCATGGGTTGGCCCTCGCCCGACCGCAGATGAGGGCTGCGATTTTCGCCAAGAGCAAGTGAAGGGTTGTGGCCAAGGTGACAAAGGCAGCCATCGTCACCATTGAGCAAGGGCCGCAATGACCACGAAACAAGGGCCATTGCCCTCGCTAGAGCAGGGCAAGGAAAAGCACGTCCTGGCCGGCTCACGGTGAGAGTGGCAACCCTTGTCGATGACAAAGAGGTGGCACCATCCTCGCCCTTCCTACCCCCTCACCTCAGATCTCTCTTTGTTTGTTTGCCCTTTTTGTAACTTTAGTCTTTTTTTAATTTTAGTATTTTTTTTTTCTAATGCGTAATGTTAATGCTGCTTGTACAAAAAGGAAAAGATAAAATAAAAAATAAAAAACACATGGATTTTTTGTCCAAAGAAAAATAACAGTGTAAACGGAAAAACAAATTCAAAGGATGGCAATGAATTTTAAGCCTTAAATGACTCGGAAAAAAGTTTTGATACTAAAATGACATCTTAACACAACTTTTAAAATTTCTACCGTAATTATCTCATTTTCATTTTATCGGATTTATGGGAAAGATATGTAGAAGACCATATGAGGTGAGAAAATTTTATGTAAAAGACTTGTGTTTTACGGAGGGGTGATGGATAGAACTAGCTAATCATAATATAAAAATTACATCGGAACTTGTGGTTTTTTTTTAAGAGAACCTGTGAATCTAAATTATTTTTCCAAACGCGACTGCTGTGACCTAACAAAATTAATCTAAGCAATACTTTCTTCTACCAGGTAGACGGCTCATTAAAGCAAGAACGGTAGGTAATGCATAAATGGCCTCCTGAAATAAAGATCGGATGGCGAGCCGAGCCACGTTAAAGCCATCGGGTGTCCACGTCTTTAATGAGACTCTTGTGTTGGATTCATGGTCTTCCTATGTTTGAGGTAACTGCGGTCAAAGATGGCTTGCCAGTTGCTGTCTCTTACGATCGCATGACTCGAATCTCCGTCGTCACCATAGGGGCTCTATCATTCGCTCATCTACATAAAATTTATATTGCTGACTATCGGGATGTTTTCGTGAAAAATTATTCAGTTAGTTCTAAACTTATTATACGAATGTCAATTCAGTTCTAAACTTTTCGATTTTGTCAATTTAATTCTAGACCTTATAGTCCTTCAGGTCAATCTTCGCCGACGTGATGGTCCAATCATCGCTGGCAGTCTTATGTAAGACACCACCACATCAGCGATTTTCGACAAAAATTTGCCAAAATGACTAAAATGAGATTTCGTCCAAAGCTTTATAAATAGATTGACAAAATTGAAAAGTTTAGAACTGAATTTGTATATGCACAATAAATTTTAGGGTTAATATCACGAAAATTTCTAAATTAACACATCTATGATAAATTTACCCTTAATTAATTTTTTGACCACAAAAAACCTCAAATTTGTACACTTATGACAAATTTACCCTCCATTAATTTTTATTTAATTGGATTAATACCACAAAAAACTTCAAAGTGATACACATGTACTCGTATACTCGTCAACTACCACATATTATCCAACTCAGCAATTTCACAGTAAAACTTAACGGAAATTAATGAACAGTAAATTTATTACGGGTATATCAGTTTTGAATTTTTTGTGATAAAAAAATTAATTTGAAATAATTTTTTCATAAATATACTAATTTGAAAATTTTCACGATATTAATTCTAAAATTTTAAGATTGATTGGATAATTCTCCTTTGTTTTCGTCTAAGTCCAGATTCCTACTGAATTTATTCCGTCCTTCCAAAAGGCGAAATGACCTTAAAAATATGTTCTTTTACTCTCATATCGAAGGACTTTCCCTAGAGACGAGTGCATGTCCACTCGAAATCGCTGTCAAAACAGCTGGACCATGCCCCCGCCTTCCCTTCCTCCCACGCCATCGCTCCACCGGTAACGACAGAAGATTTTTCTTGAGATGTGGTTTTGCTTCAACCAACGGAAAATTACGAGGTTGGCAAATTTTTTAGATCCATAAACTTGTATTACAATTTCGTGATGCATGTAAACCAGCAATCGGCCGTCTGATTTCCCTCGATCATGAATAGAGAAAGATATTATAATCTAATTTAAATTCAGAGATAACATGAAACATTTTCATAAAATGCTGAAATTAAATTGAACATGTATAAAAAGTTCATGGACTAAATTAAACAAATTAAAAGTTTCAGGAACTAAAATGCATGTTGAGATAAAATTTAAGAGTCATATTGAATAAATTAAAATTTCGGGATCATATTGCACTTCAAGCCAACATTAGAGAGTACTTGTGATATTTTCCCTAGTACCTATTGACAAGCCTATTAACGTCAGTGATTCTGCATGTTTTGTATGCCAGTTCACTCTATAAGTAAAGCCAAAGACTTTTGGAAAAATTTATCAGTGCAGGCCAAGCCTCACACCCCATTCCCTTGAACGCCATGAGAAACTCGTCATTTCTCGTCGTGCTTGTTCTCTCAATCCTTCACTCGTCTTCTCAACCTTCCTCTGCAAGTCGCGCTACTTTACGCAGAGGCGACTCTCTCTCCGTCGACAACCCAGATGACATCCTCATCTCTAGGTCCGGTGTCTTCTCCGCCGGGTTTTACCCCGTTGGCACGAACGCTTACTGCTTTGCCATCTGGTTCAGCCATCCACCGTGCAGCGGCCAGAATTGCACCGCCGTTTGGATGGCGAACCGCGATGAACCCGTCAACGGGAGGTACTCCAAGCTTTCCCTTGACAAGAATGGCAATCTCGTGCTAACCGACGCCAGACACGCCATCGTTTGGGCCACAGATACAGCCTCACTCTCATTGTCGAAGACTCCGGTTCATCAGTTGCAGCTCCTAGACTCTGGTAACCTTGTTCTTCGTGACATAGAAGGCAATGTCCCGCTCTGGCAAAGCTTCGACTACCCAACCGACGTGCTCCTCCCCGAGCAGAACCTCACGAGGAACACGCCACTTGTTTCCTCTCGGAGCAATGGCAACTTCTCTTCTGGCTATTACAAGTTATACTTCGACAACGACAACGTCCTTCGTCTCCTCTTTGAAGGACCTTTGATCTCGAGCGTCTACTGGCCAGACCCGAGCCATGTGAGTTGGGAAAATGGAAGAACAACCTACAACGACAGTAGAGTTGCAGTGCTCGATTCTTTGGGGAATTTCACTTCATCCGACGATCTTAAGTTCCTGACGTCGGATTTCGGCAAGAAAACCCAACGAATGTTAAAGGTGGATCATGATGGTAACGTAAGGGTCTACAGTAGACAAAAAGATGAGAAGTGGGTTGTAACATGGCTAGCTATATCTGAGTCATGTACAGTTCATGGGATTTGTGGACCGAACAGCGTTTGCAGGTACAGCCCAAGTGAGGGAAGGAGTTGCTCTTGCCCTCCTGGATACGTGCGGAAGAATGACACCGATTGGACTCAGGGATGTGCGCCCGAATTCGAGAGCTTCTGCAACAAGAGTTCCGATGCTCATGTTGATTTCCTGCTTTTGCCTCACCATGATTTCTATGGATATGATAAGGACTATTCTCCAAACACTACCCTGGCGTCGTGCAAGAAAATGTGCGCAGATCTTTGCGATTGCAAAGGCTTTCAATACAAATTCAACGGGGATAGCGGGAGCTTCGACTGTTACCCCAAGATACTGCTGTTGAATGGATACTTTTCATTGTCATCAATTGGCAGGAGCATCTATCTGAAACTACCAAAAGCCAATCTCTCTTCTTATCAAATACCCATCAACGGATTCAACCCACTGCCCTGTCCCCCAAAAGTTCAAGAAGTTGTCCTGCAGAGGACTTATCTGAAGAGCCACGCGAATTTGACACTTGAGATCTTGCTCATTTTTGCTATGGTGCTAGCTGGAGTGGAAATTGTTGTATTCTTCCTCACATGGTCCTTCTTGATGGGGACTAATCCCGACAGACGTGGGGGTTATGCGAAGGGATATCATCTGGCAACGACAGGATTTACAAGGTTCACGTATGCCGAGCTAAAGAAAGCGACCCGGAACTTTAGCAAAGAGATTGGAAGAGGAAGTGGTGGGATTGTGTACAAGGGTGTCTTGCCTGATCATGGGGAAGCTGCGGTCAAGCTGCTAAACGAGGCGAACCAAGGAGAAGAAGAGTTCCTGGCTGAAGTGAGAACGATTGGGAATCTCAATCACATGAACCTGATTGCGATGTGGGGTTACTGCGCGGAGGGAAGGCACAGGCTCTTGGTTTATGAGTTCATGAATCACGGTTCCTTGGCAGAAAACCTTTCGTCCGATCAACTCGACTGGAATAAGAGGTACGAGATCGCTGTGGGATCCGCCAAGGGGCTTGCTTATCTCCACGAAGAGTGCTTGGAATGGGTTCTCCATTGCGACGTGAAGCCACATAACATACTTCTCGATGCTGATTACCAACCAAAGGTGGCGGATTTCGGGCTCTCTAAGCTACTCAACAGAGAGGGCCTGAAGAACACGAGCTTCTCAAGAATCAGAGGAACGAGGGGTTACATGGCTCCTGAGTGGGTTTACAATATGCCAATCACCTCCAAAGTGGATGTGTACAGCTATGGAATCGTTCTGTTGGAGATGCTGACCGGAGGGAACCCGGTCACGGGCCATGCAATCGATGGAGAAGTGAAAGGTGAGACCAAAAGATTGACTTCTTGGGTGAGAGAGAAGATGAAACCAGGAGCGGCCATGGAGACATGGATAAGGGAAATTGTGGATCCGACCGTAAAAGGGCATTACGACATGAGGAAGATGGAAGTTTTGGTTGCGGTGGCGCTTCAGTGTGTGGAGGAGGACCGAGATGCGAGACCCACCATGAGCCAGGCGGTTGAGATGCTTCTGCGCCATGAAAGTGAAAATCTGTAAGCAGATACAAGCATAATTGCTCGGGTCTCATCTCTATAAGTGGACAGCGGTAAGGTAATTGTCTTTGGATGTATAAACCTAGGAAAGATCATTGAGTATGATAGTTCCCTAGAAGAGCGATGCTTCAGCAACAAGTACTTTATTGCTCTCTTGTCAGTGTTTATCTTTGGTGCTTATAATCAAGTCTTGTGAATTTCCTAACTGAAGACGGGAAAAAACTGAGATTTGTTTGAAGAAAACACTTAGCGCATGAATGATAACCATTCTATTTCTGGAATCAATTTCTAATTAGAAATAGATTTTTCTATTTCTATTTGGACAAATTTCTAAGCAAAGAAATGCGTTTGATGACAACACTAAATTTCTGTTCCTGGAATAGAAATCCGTTTGATAACAGCATAAAATTTCTATCTCAACGTGTAGTAAAACATGTAAATCGAGAAAAGTTAATAAGAAGCCTATTAATCGAGGTGGTGGCGGGGGAGGACAATTAACTAGTGGCGATGGTGGGGGAGGTGTCAGAGGAGGTGGTGAATTAGGCGGTGGTGGTGGCAGAGGAGGCTTGGGTGGTGGTGGTGGTGGATGAGGCGTGGGTGGTGGAGGTGTTAGAGGAGATAGTGACTTGGGTGGTGGTGGTAGTGGCGGAGGAGGTGCCGATTTGGGTGGCAGTGGTGGCAGTGGCAAAGGTTGCGTGGGTGGGGGAGGCGTTGGAGGAGGTGGTGACTTGGGTGGTGGCAGAGGAGGTGTTCGAGGAGGTGGTGATTTGGGCAGTGGTGGTGATGGCAGTGGCAAAGGAGGCGTGATGTGGTGGAGGTGTCGGAGGAGGTAGTGACTTGGGTGGTGGTGGCGACGATGGTGGCGGAGGAGGTGATGACTTGGGTGGTGGTGGTGGCGGTGGCGGAGGTTGCGTAGGTGAGGGAGGTGTCGGAGGAGGTGGTGAATTGGGCAATGGGGGTGGAGGTGGCGGAGGCGACAGGGAGCGTCAAAGGAGGTGGTGACTTGGGTAGCGGCAATGGCGAAAGTTGCATAGGTGAGGGAGGTGTCAGAGGAGGTGGTGAATTGGGCAATGGGGGTAGAGGTGGCGGGAGCGTCAAAGGAGGTGGTGACTTGGGCGGCAGTGGTGGCGGAGGAGGCGTGGGTACTGACGGTGCCAAAGGAGGTGGTAACTTGGGTGGTGGCGGCGGTGTAAGAGGCGTAGGTGGTGACTTGGGCGGCAGTAGTGGTAGAGGAGGCGTGGATGGTGGAGCTAGTAGAGGAGGGGAACAATGAGAAGAGTTTTAAATTCTGTTTCTGTTATAGAAATGGAGAAGTATTTGTACTTCTCATTTTTATTCCAAATCTATTTTTGAATTAAAAATTGTTTCAAAAATAAAAAAATAAAATGGCGTTACCAAACGAATTTCTATTTCAAATTTATTTTTAAAATAGAAAACAATAATTATTATTATCATGTGCGCTCACAAAGATCAATATCCGATGAATTCAAAATGGCCAGAAATGCCCCTGGCCGTACAGAATGGATGATGCTAAACCAAGATGGTTTGGCAAAAATTTAGTACACAGTTGATCTGACAGGGTATAAATGAGGTGCCTTAGGCGCACAAGATAGTACCCTTCCTCTTTAAGTATCAAATATAACTAAGGATGGCCACCTTGCCGTGAATAATTCAAAACCACTTATTCAATTAAATACGAATGAAGTATTAGTACCAGATCAAAGGAGAAAAAATTACTAGTACTAGTGCTTAAGAACGGTTACACACAAATTACATCCAAAAAAATGTCACGTATTTTCGATGTCTTCAGCGTCATGTCCCTTGCCAAAATTTGTTTGATAAAGTTTCGTCTTTGTGTTCTTGTTCACATTGAACATGTTCAACTAAAGTCAATTGTTACGATAGCCATTTATGCTCACAGGCAGCCATTTTTACATTTTTCGCGGTCAGACTACATTCAGTATGTTTCATGATCCGTTGGCGAAAAATTAAGCGTGGACTCCACGGGCATTAAGAGTTTGATATAAGTAGTAGCGCAGAGTACCTTTGAAAATAAACTTCCTCTCACCCTAAGAAAAAGGGAAAATTCCAAACAATGGTATAAAGTGCCATCATTTTCTCAAATAAGAACATGAAGTGAACCTTATTTCAGTTAAGGGCCCAAAGTGGCCAAATAGTCTCAAATAAAAGCTTGACCTAAAGGCCTTTTGGTTTTTTCACTTTTTTATTAAATAATATAAAAAATTTAAAAACACAAAAAAAGGAAGGGCAAGGCAAGGACCGCTGCCGCCGCTGCCAAAAAGGGCTGACGGGGTCCGCCAACCGGGGCGAGCGCCCTGTGATCCTCGCCCAAATTTGGGTGAGGGTCGTGGCCCCTCCACCTAGAGCTAGGAGGGTTGTCGGCCCTCCACCCAAAGCTGGGCGAGGGTTGCCGGCCCTTGTCCAGATCTGGGTGGAGGGCCGTGACCCTCACCCAGATTTGGGCAAGGGTTGCCAACCCCAGCGATCCCTGCTGGCTTTGGTTGAGCCCCTGTTGGCCCTTTCTGGCGATGGCTACCCTTCCTTTTTTTGTGTTTTCTAAATAATTTTTTTATTTTATTTAATAAAAAGTTAAAATGACGAAAATGCCCTTAATAGGAGGTTCTCATTTGAGACTATTTGGCCACTTCATACCCTTATTTGAAATAATATTCACCTTAGGCCTTTATTTGAGAAAATAAAGGCACTTCAAGCTCTTAATTGGAATAAGGTCCATTTCATGTCTTTATTTGAGAAATTGAGGGCACTTCAGGCCTTTACTTGAAAATTTCTCTAAGAAAATAATTGGATTTAAAATAATTAAAGGAAAGATTAGTGCAGCTAAGAGAGTATATTGGTTACCATGCGATGTTAATGCAGTGTCCGTTTGGTTTTACATTAGCCTTCAATACGACATCAACCCTAATTCAGAAAATTGAAAAAGGAAAAAACGAAGACCCTTAAGTAATAACAGATTTACAAGGAAAGAAAATTAAAGTAAATTCGAGATTTGAAGAAAAAATTCTGTTGCATTAGCATGTCTTCCTTCCTTCCTTCTTTCTTTCTTTCTTGCTTTCTTTCTATTTTTTTTTTTTACTGCTCTTATATTAGCATTTAGTGTATTTTTGGCATTTTTTTCAAATTAATTTAAACCTTATCCATTTTAGACAACTAAAAACGAGTTTTTTCGTGCTTTGAACTTAATCATAACCTTCGGGTAAAAATAAAAATAAAAAACTTAATCATAACCTTCTCACTGTCCTTGTAGAAGAACTAAGTTATAATCGAAGAGGCATCTTTATTCATTTTGTTAAGCAAAAGCAAAATTTTGAATTCAGCTCAATGAATCCATCTAAAAGAAGCTACCACTGTGTAACTCAATGATCACGTTAATTTGATTTCTTGCATAATAATTAATTATCGACTAGATAAATAGTTACAATTTGTAATTTCCTTTTTTACATTGATATATCAACGTAACTATCGCGATACACTTCTTAATTCTTTTTCGGCTTGTGCTTTGCTATGAGCTAGTCTACTACCCAAACCGAAGCGGCTCACTTGGGTTAGGAAATTTGGCATTGATTTTGAAAGGTCAAGCCATCAAAAAATGGTTCGAACCATATACAAGAAATTTGGAAAGTTTTGTTTGATTTTGATTACCCCAAATATGGTTATAGGAACCCGGGATGTAATTGATGCTTAAGAAAGTTTGATCCTGTTTTCATGGATGATTACTCCATTGTCTGATGTTCGATTGACTTGAATGTTGGTACGCTAGAAGTCAGAGACTTGCGGACAACATTAGGAAGGGGACATCGATTACAGGAGTCAATTAAACAAAACCCATTTATGAAGTTAGAAAGACATTTTGGCCCATTTTAGGCGAGTCGAAGTTTGGCCAGACTCCTGTTGTTAATCCATTGACTTTTCGATTATTAGAAATTAGACTATATTTTCTTCCATCTCCTCTAGTCATGCCTCTTATGGTAGGTTATAAATATGAATATTACCCACTTTAATCGCTAGTTAATTTTTCAAGTCGCTAATATCAATATTTCTACCCAGCTATTCAGAGATCTGCTCGGAAGAATGGAAAAAAGTATAGTCCTTATATATTTTAGAGTTAATGACAATGCAGGTACCTAAACCTTTACTCGTTTTTCAATTGAGTACCTAATTTTTTTTTATCTACTATTTTAATATCTAAAATTATCGGTTTAATGTAAGGCTTTCGATAAATACATGGAGGGAAATTGTTGATGCGGCACTAACATCGTGAGTTAACTGTTTGGTATGTAGAAGTGGATGCTTAGGGTATGTTTGGTAATGTTTCCGTTCCCGAAAACAATTTCTATTCAGAAATAGTTTTTTCTATTTCTATTTCCTGAATTAGTTTCTAATTATAGGAACGTGTTTGGTAACAGTACAAAATTTCTATTCCTAAAATAGAAAAAGAATATAAATGCACTTGGTACAACTCTAAAAATGTATATTTCAAATTTTCTTATTGAGTGATTTTCATCGGCGGCAGCGATTGGTAATCGGTAGGCGCAATAACCAGTGACGATAATTGGCCACCAAAGGCGGCAGGTGGTGGTCCATGATGGGTGGTGGCTAGTAACTGATGACGAGCGATTGTAGCAACCGGAGGCAGTGGCAGCAATTGGCAACTGGCGACTGGAGGCGAGTGGTAGCCATGGTGATTAGCCACCAAAGGCAGTGGCGGCCGTGATGACCAACAGTAATGTCGACAAACGAAGGCGGTGGTGGTGTGTGGTGGCTAGCAATTGGTGACTGACGGTGGATGGTGGCCAACAACCAGTGGCCGCGGGCGATGATGATCGACGATTAAAGATGGTGACAGTGAGCAATGACTGACTACCGGAAGGGACGGTGGTGGGGACCGATGATTGACAGCCACGGTGACCGATCATCGTCGACGATGGCTGGTGACCAGCAACGGCCAACGACAGCTGGTGGATTCGTGAGTGTAAATATGAGTATTAGATTACATTGAGCTTATTTCTCTAAAATGATGTTGCTTCTCATTTTGTTTCAAGGAACAAAAAAACAATTTTTTTTTTTTTACTTCTTGTTTCTATTCCAAATCTATTCTCAGGAACATTTTTTGTTTCAGGGAACAGAAATTGTAAGTGACATTAACAAACAAGTTTTTTGTTTTTGTTTCGGGAAACAAAAGAACAAAAAAACAAAGGAACAGAAACGTTACCAAACAGAGTCTTAGTGGGAAAAAAAAATGGGAAAGCCAAACCTTCAGTACGTATGTGATATCCCGAAAATTAGACTTCATGGATTAATCGACGGACGATTATCGATTCAAATTGGAAAAAGTGTACAATCGGATTTTCTGACGTTTTCACACTGTCAAGGCAATAAATTAGAATTCGATGGATGTTATATCATGGATTAAAATCCGATGAAAGGTTTTGGACGTTCCGTTTCCGATAATTCAAAGTTTATCGATAAACCCTGAATTTTCACAAAAGAGTCGGTAAGCAAAAAATTAAGGAACGAAGAGATGTTTTAGGCTTAGCACGAACCAACGGGCCTACTTTCTATTATTTTCGAATTTCAAGAAAGCTTATAAGGGGAAATGACCATTTTGCCCCTAAAAGCCCATTTTAGGCCCAATTAAAGAGCCAATTGGATTTTTTACCTATTAGGCCCGCAAAAATTCAAGTCAAGCCCACGTGAATAGTGTCAAGCCCAAGTGAATAGTGCAGCCCATGAATAGTGCAGAATAAATAGTGCCAATGGTGGAAATTACCCTTTTGCCCTTCTTGAAAATGAGATATTTTGATGATATCTTAATGGGCTTAAGACAAAGCTAATTAAAGCTTTTTGTCTTGCATTTTACATTCATCCCCCCCTTGGCCAACCATCCCCCTTGCCCT
>BCNH02000006.1:16860631-16871059 GCA_001662345.2 Metrosideros polymorpha var. glaberrima | reverse complement strand
AGGATCGGGTTCCGTAGGGCTAGGACGATGAAGATCTATCGGATGCCTGACTGAGTCGGATGACGGATTGCGGTGGAGGCCGGACCGATTCTCCTTCAGGAATGCCGTCTGCCTATGAGGAGGGGATGTTGCCGCGCCTGATGATTTTGGGGCGATGCCCGGTCATGCCGGAAGTACCTTGCGTGGAAAAATCCATGGATCTTGGTAGTGTCTTGCTCAGACTAATCCGTGTGTCTTGACAGGGGCCTTGCGCGGTCTGATCTGTGGGTCTTGGCGGGAGTCTTGCGCGGACTAATCCGTGGGTCTTGACTTAAAATTGGAATACGCTTGGATATATTGTGCATGAGGGATAGTGCTACGTGTTCTAATTGCCTTGACTGATACATTATTTTTAGAGTGCTATTATAACTGATAACATGCAGGGCATGTGCAGTGCCAAGGCAAGGTAAGAATGCCTGTGAATTGTCTATTGATTGGTGAGAGTCACCGAACCTGATATAGATTGTTTAGAGCGAGGGTCGCTCGCTATTGATCTGCTGTCGACGTCGAGTTGCATGTATAGGGTATGCTCTGAGTGAATCAGCACCCTGCGCGAGACTTAGGTTGTTACCTTATTGAGATTTTTATCTCACTCATTGTTGTTAACTGTTTTCAGGGCCATAGATCGTAAGGTTGGTAGGTGCGGTTCGAGATACTCTCATGTAGAGAAGATAGGTTAACTCGACCCCGGTCTCTTTTTGTTGGTCGTGTAGGAAGTGGCCCATAAGTAAGGGCTTGAAACTATAGACTTTCTAGGGTTAACATGTTCATAAATAAAAAGCCGTGTTTTTGTAATGTTGTTTGTTATGCTGTTTTTCCTTCTATCCCTGCTGTCGAATATTGTTATTCGTTTTTGCATGCGCAATTCAAAAGATAAAATGAATGAGTCACCGACGTGTCCTGGGACGTCGCATTTAATGACCCAAGAGAAGAGATGAAACGGGATGGTCGCACACTCGAGAGTCAGGGCGTGACAACGTAATTCAATTTAATGCCACAACTCTTAGGTCGCTCATTAAAGTTTGTTAACTTTCAAATTCGATCACATAATTTACTCCAGCATCTTTGATCGCCAGAAAAAGTGACGTGGTGCTACTTTTAATGAGTGTTGAGTGGTCTTGGTACTCTCTCATCTTAAAAGCTAGCTTAAAGAGTGAGGCTTTTTTTCATATTTATAAACTGACCACCAGCCCCTTCCACAACTAACGTGGGATAACTCCAACAATCTCTCCCTCACACATTGGGCCCTAGTACATATCTCTTATATGACTGTTAGATCCTAACTTGTTGGTAACTTAAGCTCTTATACTAATGTTGGGTGGTCTTGAGCATTTTTCACCGTAAAAGCTAGCTAAAAAAGTGAGACTTTCCCTTATACTTATAAACTAACCATCAGCTCATTTCACTATCGATGTAGGATAACATCAACAATCTCTCCCTCACACATTAGGCCTTAGGTCAAAGTAGCAGCAACCCGTATGTTTTGTTAGCTGTTGGATCCAAATTTGTTGGTAACCAAAGCTTTAATATCATTTGTTAGGGTGCACAACAAAAGTTCGATACCCTCGCCTGAGAAGATCTTTAAGAGGGACACCAAGTCTGAGCTCGTAGGAGTGATAGAATATTTAAATATTAAACTACACCTCCATCCAAAGGTTTAAACTTTTGAATGATGATGGGTTCGATTGGTTATGTTGATGGGCTTGGACTACGACTCCCTCTTGGCGATCTCTCCAAGTAAAAGTATTAAGCTTTTGTTGCGCTCTCCCAACAAATAGTATCGAAATAGGAGGTCCTGAGTTTTTTCAAAGCCCATAGTTGCCTCCTCAATTACATATAAATATTCAAATATTAAATCATCTCTTTCTAACATTTTAAGCATTCATAACAATTAGTAATTATCCCACAAAATCTAAACATTGTATCAAAGGTACTCCTTTGGTGCCCACCTTCTGGTACTTCAAGGCACCAATGACAAAATTTTTGTTCTAGAATTTAATTTTCGAGTAGAGAAACGCGTTTGATAAAGATATAAAATTGAAGTTTTCGGAACAGAAATTCGCTTGATAATAGTATAAAAATTCTATTTCCCTTATGGCACCAACGATCGGCGGGGGACAGTGGTGGTGACCAAGTGGAAGGTGGACGGTGACGGGTGGCAACGGGGATGATGGAGGAGAGAGAGAGAAGGGTTTTTAACATCTAATTTATATTTCAGAAATAGAGAAGTGAAAAATTTTAACTTTTGATTTCTGCTTCAAATCTATTTCTGGAATAGAAATTTGTTCTAAAAATAGAAAAATAAAATTGCATTACCATGCGGATTTCTATTCCAAATCTATTTCTGGAACATAAATTTTGTTTTAGAAATTTTGTTATGCTGACCCTTATCCTTGGAGTTGCAATCCCTTAATGGTGACCCAACGCATCGTCCTCAGAACTGTTCTGCAAGGTTACAAAATCCTTGAAGAGAGGGAGGATAATGCGGGCAAAGTCCCACATCATGCAACTAATGAGATATTCAGAAGCTTATAATGGGTTGATATCCCTCTCTTGGCTAGTTACCTTTATGGGAGGTGTTCTTCCACCCATTATAAAGCACCAATATACCATTTGTTGTGAGTGTGCAGTAGAAAGCTGATACCTTCACCCAGGGAGATCATTAAGAGGAAACCCAAGTACGAGCTTGTCAACATATCCAATTGGACCTACATTCATTAAAAAATTTGAGCTAATGAGTTATGTGTAAACTATGATATATTAACTGCTCCACATCACAACACTTATTCGATGTGCAACTTTTTTTATCTCAACTCACACGTGTATCTCAACAATCTCATAATCACGTGTGAGCTCAATATTAGATTTGCTTTCTCTTAATCAAGGTGTTCTTGCATTAAGATCTCTCAAACTTGAATATCTATCAACGCTCAACTTCATTCTTGATCTCTTTATCTAGATTGAACCATGAAGTTAGTCATCGAGCCAACATTGCTACACCACAACGACCATCGCCCAAAAACGTTGGCCATCATATTCCTTCATTGAGATATTCACCAAACATCGGAGTAGATTGGGAGCACATCAATTATTTATGGGTATTGCATAATAGAAACCTAATACTTTCAATGTTGAGTGATCTTGGGCCTCTCTCACCCAAAAGTTAGCTCAAAGGGTCATATTTTTCCTCACATTGACCACCAGCACTTTCCACAATTGATGTGTAATAATCCAAACAGTTGGTATCAAAAACGCATAACAAAAATCCAATACCTTTGCCTGGGCGATCGTCGAGAGGGAGTTCAAATTCGAGCTCGTCAACATATTTAGTTAAATCCACCTTCACTCAAAAGTCTTAAGCCAATGAGTTATAGGTTAATTAAGGTTGCGTTTGGTTCGACATTTTGAAAGTTCCTTGGGAGAAATGCAAAGCAGTTTAGCTTATGGGCTTTGGGGGAAATGCAAAGACCGTTTGGTAAATAGTATTTTGAGAAGCAACTTTGAGATGAAAGCTGTTTGGTAGAAACACATTTGAAAAGCCCATTTGGATAATTAATTTAAGCTTTTTTAATTTATTTAAAATTGAAAAAAATGTATGCAATTTTTTAATAAATGTTGACAACAATGTTAAATATATGTATTAATAATTTTACAAACTAGAAAATAAAAGAAATGAGACGTTCAAATGAAAAATTGTACGTGTGCACACATGAAAAATAAAGGCCAAGAAAGGCACTATGATAATAATGTGCTAACATATGTCCCTGGGAAAGAAATTTATTATCCCAAAATATTACAAACATCATTCACTATTTGCTAAACTTATAGCTATTTGATCATGTACATGTACCATGTCTGATGCCACATCATCATTTGAAGCACTCCCCTCATTTACATCATTGTTATCCATTGTATATGAATTGGGATCCATATTTACTCTTGCAAAATGTGCATCATTCGCGGCATTTCTTCGTATATAATTGCGCAAAGTCATTGCCGTTATTGTAATTTTCACTTGCTTTTTGTATGGATAGCTTGGCATACTCTTTAGGATCTTCCACTTCTTTTTCAATACGCTAAATGCTCGCTCAATTTATGATCATAGAGGGAAGTGGGCACGGTTGAACACTTCTTTATGACTTATAGGTGCGGGACCTCGTTGAAAATTAGGCAAATGATATCTAACTTCTTTGTATGACCCCAAATAACCCATATGATTTGAATATCCAGCATATACCAAATAGTATTTACCTACACATAAATAATGTAAATTTAATCAACATAAACCACATACACATATTATTATGAAAATCATTAATTAACAAACCTTTCGGAGGATGAGGAAATTCCCTGTCATGTCTCCTAATGGCATCATAGAAAATACGAGTATCATGAGCTGTTCCCTCCCAACTGGCACAAACATAGGTAAATTCCATGTTAAAATTGCAAACGGCTAAGACATTTTGTGTTGGTGTTCCTTTTCGGCCGATAAAACGAAGTTAGTCGCATATGGGTACCACTGCTGGGATATGTGTACCATCTATAGCTCCAATGCAATCCTAAAACAAGAATGCAAATATTGCTTGACTTATATTTAGTTCCTTTATCTATTTTATAAACGTAACGTACCTTGAAATGTGGATGAAATCTTCTATTATTCTTGATCTTATCTAGAACTTCCCTAAATTGTCAATCAGATGGTTGGATCAAATCTGCTCCCATTTGACATACTTTATCCAAAACTAAACTAAATAGCTTACACATGGTTTTCCCAGAGTGCTGAAAGCGTTCTTGTGCTAATCTATTACCTATACCATGTCCTAAAATATGACAAAACATTCCTACCATTTCTACAACATTGATATTTTTAGATCCTTGGAGACCATATCGTGTCACTAAATCATGCATTAAATGACTAAATACAGTTCTATCCATTCGAAACATATGATAACACCTTATTGGATTAGCATCAATGCCCATTAACTCTCTTAACCATACATTTCCTGTATATGGTGAGGTCATGCGTGGTTTTTTGTGACCATATGTTGTTTGATAAACAGCTCTAGTATGGGCGACTGCATAGTAAAGCAAAAATTCCTCTTCCTCATCATGATTTTCTCTTTCAAGAGAATCATTCATCACTAGTTAAAGTAACAACATAAAGTTAGAATAAATGTCTCACAATAAAACATATATCATCCATCATATCAATGCAAACTCTATTGAATAAATAGAACACAAACTAAAACAGGTATCACAATATAACATAACAAAATGTCTCACCAACTAGTACAAATAAGTAGTGCAAATAAGTCTCACATTACAACAACATAGCAAATGAAAGAACTCAATTAAGTAGCTAACATCCTAGTGATGACTAACACTTTGCGAACTAAAACTTGATCCACTCGATTTTTTCCTCATCGCCATCCAAGTTCATCTAGACTTGCCTATTGTCTTTCTTTTCCATAAAATCCTCTAGCATAAAAAGGTATAACTCTCGATCTTGCTTAATCTCATGTATGGCTTTCAATGTCTCCATGAGTTCCTTGTAAGGATCAAACTCCCTAGCATGGGCCTTACTTTTAATAGCTTAACAAATTCTCTCCATTTGCCCCGTTAGCTTAGCTTGGGTAGTCACTTTCTTTTGTTTCTTTCTTGTAGATTGCCTCACTAAACCCTGTGTCTATCTTTTATGGCTTTGGGCCTTATCAACAATTTTTTCATCTACATTATCAAAAGATCATTCACAATCATTGATATCAAGTTGTGTGGCTGCAACATCCTTATCAACACATAAACCTTGTGCAGGAGTCCATGTGACACTTCCAGTAGCAACTGTATCTTTAAACATTATACCCAACAAAACTTGAAGATCTGGATGTATGCCTTTCGTTCTAAAAC
This sequence comes from Metrosideros polymorpha var. glaberrima, assembly GCA_001662345.2. Classification (NCBI taxonomy): domain Eukaryota; kingdom Viridiplantae; phylum Streptophyta; class Magnoliopsida; order Myrtales; family Myrtaceae; genus Metrosideros; species Metrosideros polymorpha. Next base: position 16,865,116 of record BCNH02000006.1, on the reverse strand, counting down.
CTTCATACTTAGGATTCTCCTATTATAATAAACATGTTCATGAGTTATATCATAAAGATGAACTTTAAAAAAATTAAGAAAAGAAGGGAAAAAAACCTGAATTTTTCTCTCCCACCATTCATCACTTGCATCAACGGTATTCTTTATTGGATCCCATCCTAATCTTGTTGCCTTCATAACCAATGACCTCCATCTTTTCCATTCTACCTTAAGATTATTCCACTTACTCTTCATTTGACTTTTATTATACATTTTGCTCCTTAACTCCTCAAAATTTTGAATTATGACTGTCCATCCATCCCTCTTATTGTTTGCAGGATGATTGCCTTGTTTAATTTGTTCAACACACAGCTTACAAATGGTTTCTACATCTTCCAAGGTCCAAAATGCCTTTTCCTTTGATGAATTTGCCATCTACTAGTAAAGTGACGTGAACAAATTCAAATGAACACAAATTCCAGCATGTTTTCAACATAATTTAGCAACTTCAGTTTGTTTGAACACAAATTTCAGCATGTTTTCAACATAAATACAGACATAAATGCATAAGCACATGAGCAAAACTCACAAAAAAAAACTCTAGTCGATGACAGCCGTAACCCCACTAATTTATGGTCATACAAAGTTGTGCACAACACGCACAAAATTAACATTCAGAGACCTTTTTCAGCCCCAAAGCAGCTCTAGAGAAGCATAAACTCACTTAATAGACGAGTAGGATTCTACCAAATTTACCAGTAACAAATCCAACAAACTCAAAATGCCCACCAAACAACTCCACTCAGAGGACACGTGAAACCCTTCTTCACCAAATGCTTGAGTCTTGTTCTGAACTCAATGTACATCACCTCCTACATTCAGACAATAAATCTAAGTCAACCCCTCTTCCCCCTAGACACATCTCTGCTCCAAGAAACCCCCCACCGAATTCCTCTAGTCAAACGACCTCTAAATAGACCACAAAACTAGGGCACAAGAGCAGAGCCAGCAGCCTTAGATTCGACACAGAGCCCACCAAGACAAAAGCAAATCAACCAATCATAGACAAAACCCATCAAGCAAGCCGAAAACCCCAACGTTTGCAGCACTCTAGCCAAAATCACAAATCAATCGAGCGAAGGAGAGAGAGAGAGTGAAAGGTAGTCGACCAACGCCAAGGAAGGATTAGTCGAGTGGTCAAGCGATGCTGAGGAAGGAGGAAGCAGGGAGCAACACAAGCAGTTGAGTGATGCGAGGAAGGAGCGAGAAGCAAGAGCAGGATGAATAAAGAGTAAAGAGACTTTAGGGTTTTGTTTTTCAAAAGGGGCAAAATGGGTTTTCAAATAACTTTTGAGGGCAAAAGAGGAAGCTAACCATATTTCATTAATAGCCCTTCAGCATTCCGAAAATGCTGAAAGCTCAAAGCTAGTCTTCGCTAGCTTTGAGCTTTCAGTCTTCACAATGCTCAACTTTCATCCCGAAGCCCCTTCGAAGTGGTTGCTAAACACCCTGCATTTTCCCCAAAGGGCTTTGAGGTCCTAAGAGGCTTTCCAAATGTTGAACCAAACGTACCTTTGAGATATATAAATTGCTCCACACCATATCAATTCTCCAATGTAGGACTTTTATAACACAATTTACACATGCATCTCAGTAATCTCCCATTTACATGTGAGCTCAGTGTTAAGTCTGCTCCCCTTTAATCTATGTATTATTTTGTATCAAGATTTCTCGACTTTAATCTCTATCAATGGTGAACTTCATCCCAAGTATTCTTTTTTCATACTAAGTCATGAAGTCTGCCATCAGGTTTGTGACGTCCCAGGCGCGTCACCTACCGCGACTCATTGGTTATTATTTAATTTTACACGCAAGCGGAAGTCTAAGCCTATGAAGATCAACATTTATAACATGAATGGTTTTTCACCACTCATATATTTATAGGTAAGGGAAAACACATGTACTAACATTATCACCATATATTCACATAACAAGAGTTCCTTACATAGGATTCACCTTTCATCGACGGAAAACACATTTTCACAAAGCACATTATCTAACACACCATAAAAATAAAAATCCGACTACCACTGGGATTGGGGGCCAAAAAGTTTCACCTATCCCCCACTAAGCACCATGAAAACTGTGAGTCTGTCCAAAAAGAAAAATGCCACTTCCTTCATATCTACTAACTACAACTCACAGTTCGTCACCCAACTACTCCTTCTAGTTCGTCGCTTCACTAGGGTCTTCTTCCTCGCTCAAGTTTGGTCCGTCAAACACACTATCACCACCACCTCCAGGGGCTCCAAAATTTAGTGGTCCATAGAGTCCATCACTTCACCTCTCGAACCAAGCCACAAACCACACCGGTCTAAGCAGTGGAGTACCAATGTCTATCCAAATGGTGGTTATCACACGAACGAACAGCATCGAGGTCAAGGAACTCTCCACGTCCTTAGTGCGAACCTCAATGCGAGTAGGGAAACCATAACAGGGGACGGGAGGAACGTCCATCTCAATTCAATCTAAAAATGTAAGGGATTAGCTTAAATGGCCCAGTAAGTAAGACGGCATAGATTTATAAAAGTCAATCCAAAATCTCTTAAATGGAAATCTAGTCATAACAATGCAATCCACCTATTGCCAACATAATCATCTAACCGAAAATAGGAAATAGAAGACATGTAACCCAAAATAAAATTTCAATTCCAAGTTGCATACACAAGCAAAGTGGACTACAAGCACATGAATTATGCTAATGCAATGCATGAGTTTGGTTTTTCACACTTTCACACTTTCACTTTCACAATCTCATAAGCGGTTCTCATCGGTTCACTATCTAACCCACACAAACACATCCGGTTCGCTGTCCGGGCATCCAAGGTTCGTTGTCCTTGGGAACCTCCAAGGTTTTCCTTCCTTGGGAACTTCCCCGAGGGCATCACCGGTTCGCTATCCGATGGCCTTGCTATTGTGCATATGAGCTATCATGCTATATGCAATATGTTTCAAATCAAATGCAAGACCACCATAAAAATTCAAGCCTCCAACACAATTTAGCAAATTCAGTCATGTAAATTCATTTAAAACTCAATTTTTTAAACACATAACACCATAGGTACCAACTCGGTACTAACACCTCCCTTCCATGGCCATTTCACCCAATTTAGAGCCATAATCACTCCCATATAAAATTTCACATTCCCAATTCAACATATTCGGCTCAGCTCACATAAATTCAGAATTTCCAGCACATAGCTCAGCCTCATTTCACCATGCGGCACATCAAAAATAAGTTTCACACTTTACTAGTGTCATAAAAATCCATTTTTCCACCGTACCATCCACCATAATTCAAATCAACGAAGACCGAGATATAAATGTTCATATTCATTTCCAAAACTTGATTCAAAGTAATCATGTCCAACTCGGTGAGTCACGTAGGCTTTGAGAAAAATTTTCCAGCAACTAAATGTTCACAAAAATCACCGTATAGTCCATAAAATTCCAGAGTTTGCATTTTAGTTCATAAGGTTTGAGAAATCTTCATTTTTATAACATAGGCTCATCATGAAACCATTCTTGCATGAAACCAACCGAAGCATAAAAACAACAAGGCAGAACCGAACCACGCCTTAGTCATAAGTCTAATGGAACCCGATCCAACATGCAAGGGTATATCGAGCTTAGAAACCAAGAAAAAGTTCTCTTGAACCACAAATAGCTTCTATTAAGTCACAAGACCCTCTAAACTTCATATTTTTCCCACATGCAAAACCGAAACACAACTAAGGCTTGCATGGCTCAACTAGTAACCAAATCAAGAGTAGGATGGATCCAAAATTATCCACCTAGCTATCCCACTTACCTCTTGAAGTCTAGTCACCCAAACTTCTCCTTTTCCCCTATCAAAGCTCATAGACCAACAGCTCAAAGAAGCTGTCCAAAGAAAAGGAAAGGATGAGACAATGCTTAAGGTAGATAGGGAAGAGTATAGAAAAATTGGAACCCTTCTTTCACCACTTCTTAGACTTTCGACTCCAAGGCGTCTTCAATGTTTCGAGAGTAAGGTTGTCAATGAAAGGAAATGAAGATGAAGTGAATGGAAGGGAGAGAGAGGGGGCTACCGAACTAAGAAGAGGTGAGGGTTGAGTGAACGAGAAGCTTAGAGCCATCATTTGATTTTTGCATGATTTAGGCAATTCTTGCCAATTGTCTATCAACTAAGGCTTGCTCCTCATGCAAAATTCCATTATCAAAATAAAGAAAGAATTAAATCTAAGAGGAAAAGAAATGGGCGCCGGTTGCTAGAGAGCGAAAGAGAGAGAGAGTGATAGAAGAGATTGGTGACAAGAAGGTTGTGTGCTAAGTACACCATTTAAGGGTTTGCATGAAATTCAATTGGGCAAAAGGAAAGAATAAAAAGATGGCTTGTCATCATAAGAATAACTATGCAAGAAATCTCTCAAGAAATTTGTATTTTGGCAATTAAAATTAAAAAAG
>BCNH02000006.1:16790310-16852009 GCA_001662345.2 Metrosideros polymorpha var. glaberrima | reverse complement strand
AAGCAGAATCGCCCGAAACTCAAACCCTAACATCGAACTATAAATTCATACTCATTACATGAGATCACAAAAATCTTGTCAACCATGATAACAAAAGTAGTTACGTTCCTACATTAGTGCGACCAAAAAGGTCCGTAAAACATAGATTGTCTAAGCTAACAAAGCTAAAGCTTCTAAACTTCCTGGACCTTCAGAATTTGGTATTGCTAAAGTTTTTACATGGATGGACCTGCAACAACAATCAAATGTTCAGCGAATGGATTTGATTGTCTATGGGACCAATAGGAAGGGTAGTTTTGGAAATGAAATGGTGGGGAACCGGGGTAACCTGTTGTCGAAGGTTGGTTTGTTATTTTATTAATTGAGAAGGGTATTTTTGGATATTAAAAAATGGGGAAACACCTTGTTCTTTTTCAATATTAGGGTATACAACAAGAAACCATTTTGCCAACTCTACCGAATTATACTCACACTTTGGAGAGAATTTACACAGGCGTTGTGGAAATGAGAGGAAGGAGAAGATGAAGATGACTCGAAAGCATACCTCCTATTCAAGGTCATAGCTTTCAATTTTCTTGATTGTAGCTATACATATTTTATCTCCCTTCATCGAGACGGTTAGTTATCCCAACAGATAAAAAAAAAATACACACCAAAAAAGAACTTGGCTCCAAAGCTTGCAGCCCAACTTCTCTTTTATGAGATTACCTCTTGTTTATGAATTTGAAGATGGTTAACACGCTTGCTAAAATGATGGAGAAATTATCAATAAAAACTTAATGTTTGACCAAGGGTAATTTGGTCAACTAACAAAAAATGTTGTGTTTCCAACCATCAAGGCCGTGGAAATAATTAGGCCCTCCCAATGTTATTTCAATAGATAGGGTTGTCATCAAGGAAATGTTTGTAGAACGTTTAAGAGGAAAATATGTAGGAATTAAATCGCCATTCTAATCAAACTGTAGATGAGTGGTCATGAGTAATAAATGAAAGAAATGATATGAAGGGCAATGAGAATTAAGGCTCCATTTATTATGCAAAAAAAGAAAAAAATTCTGAAAATGGTCGTTTATAAAAATGAATGAACATAAAACATTTTCATCGTCCAAAAAAATATTTAGGGAAAATGACACAAATGGTCCATGAACTTTAGTCCAATGTGCAATATAATCCCTAAAGTTTCAATTTGACACAAATGATCCTTGAACTTTAGCTCAATGTTTAACGTGATCCTTGAACTTTCAATTTAGCACAAATAGTCCATGAACTTTTGATACATGTTCAAACTAGTCCCTAAACTATATGAAATTATTTGATGCTTTCCTTTCATTAATTTAAGTTCAGGGACAACATTGAACATTTTCATATAGTCTATGAACTAGTTTGAACATGTACCAAAAGTTCAGAGACCATTTGTGTCAAATTAAAAATTCATGGACCACATTGAACATTAATCTAGAGTTTATGGACCATTTGTGTCAAATTAAAAGTTCAAGTACCACATTGCACATTGGGCCAAAATTTATGGACCATTTATGTCATTATCCCAAATATTTAGATATAAATTATTGTCAATAATGAAAACAATTTCCATTGACTAATTATTTCAAGCAATACAAGTCATTATTTTTAGAAAAATATTTTCTAGATCATTCCTTTTTCACAAAAAATAAGGAGCCAATAGAAGAGCGTTTTTTCTTCTTGAAATTCCATTTCCAATTAGACAATCTATCGGCATATCAAGTTGTGAAAAAGTCTCAAAAGCGGATACTTTTACGGATAGATTAGTAAATTCAAGCCGATCTAATAACATTATTGATGTACATTATACTAGATGTCTCTGTTTCAATTTATTTCTGATTACAATGCATCGATTCAAGGATGATTATAACTCGGGATTGGAAAAAGTGTCCAAAAAGTTCGAAATGTACTGCACTTTTGTCATTTCAGTTCTAAACCTTTCAATTTTGCCAATTGAGTCCTAAATCATTTCACTTTTTGTCAATTGAGTCTATCCGACCAATTGTGATCAGAAATTGCTGACGTGGACTTTTTTTTATAATTTTTTTTTATGTTTTTTCTTCTTTTTCTCCCCTATTCTTTTCGTCGATGGCTGACAAGCGGCAACTAATCACGGCAGCCTCACCAGGCGTCGCCTTGGCCCAAGCGACGCTAGGTGAGGGTCTCCCTCACCGCCACAGGTCTAGGCTAGGCGAGGGCTAGCCTCGCTAGATCTAGCAAGACCGACTCTCGCCCAGGCCACAGCAACCTTGCTCGCCTCACCTGACTCTCACCCGACGTTGCATGAGGCCACCATCCTTCGTTGACCATGCAAAAAGAATAGGGAAAAAAAGAAAGAAAAAATATTTTAAAAATTATTAAAAATTGTTCACGTTGGCGCCGGCCAAGCCACCGTTAGCTATTTCCAGCCAAAACTAGCTGGATAGACTCAATTGGCAAAAAGTGAAAAGGTTTAGGACTTAATTGGTAAAATTGAAAGATTTATAAGTAAATTGGCAAAAGTGCAATAGCTTTAGGATTTTTTGGACAATTTTCCTCTTGGGATTTAAGGGCCTAATGATAATTTAGGTTAGCTTATATTTCAAGATCGAGAATATAAAATGAAACAAGACTAATAGTTGACTATAAGGACTAACGACTAAATAACATGTGTGATTGGTTTTAAAGTAGTCCATTTCAAAGGTGGAACTTGGAACCAACCCTATAAAGTCTAGAACTGAGAATTGTAAAATTGAGACTGAAAACTTAATGGGATAGGTCTAGAACTGGCCTGGAAGTCTTCGAGTGGACTCAAGAACCTACCGTCCTTTTTTTCCGTTCTTTTTTTCCGGTTCTATCCTATCCTATTTCTATTGTACAAACCATTGAGTGTGCTATGTGTTGTGTATAGGTTGTGAAACCCTGCTCCTTTACTCACGCGTCTCCACCCCTAGCCCGCCTTGAGAAATGGGGAATCGAACTTCCCACCTCTCCCTTCCCAAGTGAGAACAATGGTTACTAGGACAATCCCAATGGTTTTTTTTGTTAAAAAGCACGAAAATATATGGGACTTGATTTCCTTTGGCAAATGAGGTCGAGTGAAATTGAGGACCAACTTGAATATACTTTGTCAAATGTAACAAGTAATGACTATAAAGTTCATAAAGAAACAAGAGCAGAGACAGAAAGCTACTTCATCTAAAATGAAGATGAAGATTCCTTCGACTTTAGTACTGGCAATGTCATTAAATGCACTTGTTTTCTTGGCGCTTGAGAGGTTTCTGTTAACAGTCGAAAAACGACACCCAAGATCTCCATATCAAGAATCTAGAACACATACGTTATGAGAAAAGGGATTTACACACCTGATTTGGAATTCATCGTTCTTGATGCGGAATGTCGATGATCCCACCTAAGTCCTTCTCCTCTATTGCCCCCTTGATCACTGGCTCAATGAGACTGCCTCTCTCACTGTTTACTTGACGTGAGAAATTATGTGTGCATTAGGGTTAGAGGAGAGACTTAAGCACTTTTATAGAGTTTTAGAGCTAAACCCTCTCATTACGGGCCAGGCTCAACTCGGCCCACACTAGCCAGTCTCATATTAGACTAATTAAGAATATTTATATCTAACTTTATTAGACCAATTAAATTACAATATTAATTAATATAACCCACAATTAGAAAAACTCTTACATTTTCCCACTTGGGCTATATTAATTAAAATTGTACCGTATGTGCGCATCTTTATATTGGTCTAGAGATAATTCTTAATAGTCAATCCGATCCCATAAAGTCTCCAACATCAAATCATGGCAGTAACTGTATGAATACACACAGAGCCTTCCATGATCACAAATGCTTTTAACTTTACTGATATGGATTCAATATGGTAGTGTGGCAAAAGGATAACACCTCATAAAGAGTAATACTTTATGTGTCATCTCCTTTGTCAGTCAGCATTCTTTTTTTTTAAGTATCACAAAACCTGACGTGTCACTAGAGAATATCCTTATGGTTCCATTGAACCCATATATATCTTAACTTTATAGCTATTTTTACTTTATGTGTAATAAGACATATATTCAAGGCTAGTAACTGAATGCCCGTTAGCCTGCACTCAAGGTTTACACAACACCTTGAGATTTTCAACAATTATATGTAATCAACATAACAATGAAACATCCAAAATTATTTTATTGAATGCAAAAGAGTTGATACATATCTAAACGCTACTAAACGTAACAAACCACAGATGTAAATTTTATTAAACAAAAATAGCTCCCATTAAAACATCGTATCCCAAGATGCTCCTAAGCCCATCTTAATGACATGTCGTTCAAAAACACAAGGGCAAAGGCTTTTAGTTAGTGGATCAGCAACCATATCATCTGTGGAAATATACTCTACTATAACGTCACCATTCTGAACTGACTCCTTTATAGTCAAATACTTGACTGCTAGATGTTTAGACCCCTTGAGACCTCTATTGTTGTTAATAAATAACGCCGCAGAGTTATTGTCACAATACAACCGTATGGGCCTATCCACAAAGTAAAAAACGGTCAACTCCCTAATGAGGTTCCGGAGCCAAATCGCTTTAGTAGCAGCCGAAAAGCATGCTATAAACTCCGCTGACCTTGGTATATATGTACTGATCCACTTTGTTTTCAACAAAATCAAAAGAAGTGACAACATTATGAAACTTTAAATACCATTGTCTAGAAACTTGCTTAAGGCCATAAATAGACTTTTTAAGTCTACATACAAAATTACCTGAATCATCTGCTGCAAAGCCTTTAGGTTACACCATATATACTTCTTCATCAAGGTCACCATTCAGAAAAGCAGTTTTAACATCCATCTGGTATAACTCCATATCAAAGTGAGCTACAAATACCATAATTACTCTGAAAGAGTCTTTAGAAGAGACTGGCGAAAATGTTGCTTCATAATCTATTCCCTCTCTCTAAATGAAACCTTTAGCTACCAATCTTGCTTTAAACTTTTCAATTTTTCCTTTGGAATCCCTTTTAGTCTTATACACCCATTTGCAACCAATAGGCTTGTGACCTTTAGGCAAATCAACAAGCTCCCAAACACCATTATGTTTCATAGACTGCATCTCGTCTTTCATCGCATCCAACCACAATTCTGATTGAGGATAAGAAACAACATTTGTATGTGTGACCGGATCAGTTACACAGCCAATATCATAGTCATGCTCACCTAGATAGACTAAATAGTCTGGTGGTATAGCCAATCTTTTCTGCCTTTCGGATCCTGGATCTCAACAGGCTCAGTCTGTGGCAGGGGATGCTCCACAATCGTCGGTATAGGTAGAGAAAAAGATGCAGTTGTTCCCACCATACTGTTATCCTCAATAGTCTGTGAGCAGCTATCCTTTTCGGCCACATCAAATTCTAGAAATTTCGCTGTCTATGATTCCACAATTCTTGTGCCTCCATTAGGATTATAAAAGCGATACCCCTTTGAATGATCAAGATAAGAGACAAAGTAACAATGAGTAGTTTTAGAGTCCAACTTGCTTAGCATTGGATTATATAACTTCACTTCATCCCCAAATCTTAAGATGATTCAAGTTAGGTTTACGTCCAGTCCATAACTCAAAAGGAGTCCGGGGAACAGCTTTAGAAGGTACACGATTTAGAATATAAAGCGCAGTTTTCAAAGCTTCACCCCACAGAAAATTAGGTAAATTAGTCCTACTAATCATACTCCTTATCATGTCCATAAGAGTGCGATTTCGCCTTTCGGCCACACCATTTTGTTCAGGACTACTGGGCATAGTAAATTGTACTACTATCCCAGAATCCTCTAAGTATTTGGCAAACGGCCCTTTAAGCTGTCCAGCATCGTCGTGTTTTCCATAATACTCACCACCACGGTCAGATCTGACAATTTTTATGACTTTTCCCAGCTGTTTCTCGACTTCAGTTCGAAAAATCTTGAACTTGTCAAGAGATTCAGACTTTTCCTTAATCAAGTACAGATAACCATATCGGGAATAGTCATCAATAAATGTGATAAAATAAAAATTTCTGCACAGTGTCATTTTATAGTGTCCACTTATATCCGTATGAATGATCTCTAACAAGTTAAAACTACGAACTACAGTTTTCTTCTTTATTTTGGTCATCTTACCTCTACAGCAGTCTACGCAAGTCTCTAGGTCACTTTTAAGAGTAGGCGGGATGTCATCCTTTATCAGCCTTTCCACTCTTTCCTTAGAGATGTGACCAAGACGTTTATGCCACAATGCATAAGACTGTTCCTTAGGTAGAGGTCTTTTGGAAACAACTTTTTCAGCTGTATAAGTGACGTATATATATCATTGGGAGTTAAACACAATCTGTACAATCCATTGGACATATTGCAGCAACAAATTTTATTTGAATTAAAAAACATAGAAATCATATTATTGCTAATTTCAAAAGAGTAACCACACATGTCCAAACTTGATACAGAAACTAGGTTCCGTCTAAAGGAAGGTACATAAAAAGTGTTTCTTAACATTAAATTAAAACCAGGCTCTAGAATTAAAATAACATCTCCCGCAAACTCGACGTCAGCTTTATTGTTGTTTCCCACCGTAAGCTTTGATTCATCCTTATTTGGCTTCCTTCTGTTTATGAATCCCTGTATGGTAAACGCAACATGGTTAGTTGCACCGCTATCTAGCCACCAAGAACTGGATGGGGCTTCTGATAGGTTCGATTCACAAACAAATGCCAAAGAATCATTACCTGTAGGCTTAAGCTTAGATAACCAATTTTTATACTTGTCACAATTTTTCTTTATGTGACCCTTCTTTCTACAGAAGTAGCAGAAGTATTCACCATCCTTCTTGAAGGAAGCATTATTATGACCCAAATTGTCAAAAGGACCAACAGCTTGATGAGTTCCTTTATGAGCACGATTAATAGGCTTCTTACCTTTCTTAACACTGGAACTAGAAGCATATAAACCAACAAGCACTTTGTCTTTCTTCAATTTTTCTTCCTCTGCCGCCACCCTTACTATTAAGTCACTAATCGACCAAGTCTGATCTTGGGAATTAAAATTAGTTTTGATAATCCCAAAATCAGATGGAAGGGTGTTTAGGGCTTGATGCACAATGAGATCATCAGAAATAATAAGATCAAGTGCTCGCAATTTTGTCTGCAAGTCTACCATTCTCAGGATGTAATCCCTAACTCCAGCAGAACCATCATACTTCATGTTAAAAAGTACCTGGATATATGTACTCTTCTTAGCTTGAGACGAGACACGGTGCCTTACATCCAAAGCAGTCATCATCTCTCTGGCAGTGCAGTTGTTTGGCAAACCACTTTTCAAGTGATCTGGAATGGATCGCTTCATAATTAACAGGCAAATTCAATTGCTCTTTGCCCAAGCCGCAAAATGCGCTTTCTGAACATCTATACTTTCAGCAGTAAGGTCTGTTGGCTTGTCCTCATTAAGAGCAATATGGACATCCGCCTGCTCCATTCCAAACAAAAAGTCATCTTTTCACTTCTTATAGTTTGAACCAGTAAGAGCCTCAATCATTATGGAGTTGCCATTCACAGAAAAGGTGACTAGAACAAACAAACAAACAATGTATACAATTAGCATAATATGAGTATTCATCTTGAGAGTCATATACATCATCATATAATCACCTTTGGGCAGAAAACATGACATGCAGTTGTATACTCCATTCATAACAGCGGCCATGAGAATATGTTCCGATCTTTGTGAATTCATCACCTTTGGATGTATGAATCACTAGGACCAGTCACTCCTCACGCATGCTGCGCATGAAACCCTCCATGAACCAAAACACAATCACCTCCTTTGGAAGTATGATTACGCAGTAGAACAGGAGACATCCCACCACAATATGAGACCAATATTTCTCAAACACAATCAAGCGTGCCACTTTGGCAGTCACAACCCAATTGAATCCTTAAAACTCGTTTATACCACGGATATAAACTTTATATCTCACATTTACCATATACATGCAATTTTAGACTTGAAAATAGGGGCTATTGATCACTAAAATCACATTCCATGCTAATAACATTGTTCAATGCATCGATACATGTTAAACCATATACATGCTATCAATAAATCACACTCTACATAGACTGTATATAATCATATACATGTGATTTTGCACCTGCACTTCCAAAACCATAGAGAAATATAGAAAAATACGCAAAAATATCATAAAAATACACCGTATACAACATTATTTACGTATTTTCTCATTCATAAAAACCTCAAACATGATAAATAAACATACCATATTGTAGATAATTCCATTATGAGTCCAATGCCGCCAACCACGCTCCAATCGGAGCTCCCACACACCTCCTCAAGGTGCGGCGCGTGGGACTCACGCGCCCACGTGCCTCGCACGCCTGCAGGTCCAATCCGGCCTAATTCCGGTCCAACCGGCTCTCTAGTCCGACCGTAAACCCGATTCGGCCGGTCCAACCGGATGGTCGGCGGGTCGATTCAACGGATCGGGTCGGATCGGGTCAACTGTCAATGGGTCGGATCGGGTCACGGTCAACGGGTCGGATGCGGGCGTCAGCACTAGCGTCATCGCACGTGCGGTGCATGTGCTAGCTGCCCCTGCGCGTGGCCGCGTGTGCTCGACGCTGGCCGGGAGCTCCGGCTGTGGGGGTGCGTGCGGCATTCGATGGGGACGTGCCGCCCATGGTTTTTCTCGTCTCGTCGAAGCGAATCCAAATACATAATAAAAATTAAATTTTTACTTATAAAAAATTTCGAAAAGAGGCCAAATCCGTAGGTTCGAATTCTTGTTCTATGGAGACTCTGATACCACATGTTAACAGTCGAAAAACGACACCCAAGATCTCCATATCAAAAATCTAGAACACATACGTTATGAAAAAAGGGATTTACACACCTGATTTGGAATTCATCGTTCTTGATGCGGAATGTCGATGATCCCACCTAAGTCCTTCTCCTCTAGTGCCCCCTTGATTACTGGCTCAATGAGACTGCCTCTCTCACGATTTACTTGACGTGAGAAATTATGTGTGCATTAGGATTAGAAGAGAGACTTAAGCATTTTTATAGAATTTTAGAGCTAAACCCTCTCATTACGGGCCGGGCTCAACTCGGCCCATACTAGCGAGTCCCATATTAGACTAATTAAGAATATTTATATATAACTTTATTAAATCAATTAAATTACAATATTAATTAATATAACCCACAATTAGAAAAACTCTTACAGTTTCATGCATTTTTTTTTTTTTTTTGCTAGAAAGAAGTTTCATGCAGCTAGCAACGCCACTACCACAATTTTTAAAAGCTATGTTGACCTGTACCGCTGACCAAACTTTTGCTAGCTCTTTTCATCTCAACATGGACAAGCGATTTTGTATTTTCCCAAATTAATCGTCCATGGTAAATTAGTTACGTAGATCAAATGTAAAGATTATATATATAATGCAGTATACACAATAGTTAAAAATAGGAAAAGTATAAACTTTGATCTTGAACTCGAGCAATATCATCATTTGCCGCCGAAAAAGAAATTTTAGATGTCATGTGACATCACTAGAACAAAAAGGATCTATACATTGTTAAATGGACAATAAATCTCCTAATTCTGATATGAAATATCATCCTTTCAATGTCTTACGTACGTAATATCCCTGCATGAGGTTTCACTTATATTTCTCCTTTCAGGCGCAGAATTTACTTTTGACCAAAAAAAAGAAGAAGCAGAATTTACCTTTTGGGTCAGAAAATTGGTATCACTTTTCTATATGCCTGCGCCATCCTCATGCAAGGGTGAAACATATATGAGGAATTACGATTGGCTGGATTAGGGTTTTTTCCTTTTCACCTTCTAAATCTTCATAAACTACTCATATACGAGGAAAATTATTTCCCTTTTTCGGTCAAAATTATTTTCGTAGAAAGGTTATGGAATGCATCATTTTATATATTGGTTTTTTTTTTATCAAATAGGTTCACCATCATTATATATATATATATATATATATATATATAAAGTCCTTATGCATTCACCATTCAATGAGCCCTCACCGGGGCTTCCCCTTGCTTGTGGTGGGCAACGACGGCCCTCGCCTAGGCAAGGCCAGCCGGCCCGACCATCACCTTTGGGTGGTGGCCATCCACCAGCAAAGGGAAGAAGAAAAGGGGGAAAAAAAGGAAAGAAAAAAGATTCAGAAAAAATAATAACAATATTCGAAAAAATATTAAAATATTATTAAAAACTGTCCAATTCAGCGCCGGCCGTGCTACGTAGGATGGTCGGCGTTCACGTTAGCGAATTCCAGCCAAAATTGGCCACATGGACTCAATTGGCTAAGTGTAAATAGGTTTATGGCTCAATTGATAAAATTGAAAGGTTTACAACTGAATTAACAAAAGTGCAATAAGTTTAAGACTTTCTGAACAATTTCCCCGACCCCAAGATGTAGCTTGGGTAAAACTAAGTGAAGATTTGAACTGACTAATGTTGAAGAATAGTTCGAAACAATTGGAATTTTTTTGGAGATTGGATGCAGTTAATAATTTCATGATCTGCCCTGTACAGAATGAAAACCTCATTCTCGATTCTACGAGAGGCCATACTTGTTCAATTTATATCTCTCAACTTGGAAGCCACAAGGCGAGCCTTGGAAATTTTTCATAAATGAAGGAGGGATTCAATGCGAGTTTTTCTATTCTTACTCCCCGTCATGACCGAATGAGAGTGGAGCAGGTCATGGCCGAGAAGACGGTCGAGAGGAAGACTAGGTCGGGAAGCGCGGTGAGGGAGTAGGAGATAACGTCGGATGATTGCCATTGCCAAATTCAGTAGCAAATTGGAAAATTAACTTCAAATTGCGTGATTGTAAGTTAAATTTGGGCTAGGATTTGCTTAAATGGGCTAGTGCTCGGTGAGAAAGGAATTTAAACCAGTTTAGGGGCAAATATGTGGTCTAAACGACACAGTTGGGTCGTACTTTTAAGGGCTCAATTGTCCGTTCGAGCTACATAACATCATTGACGTCAAAAAATATCAAGTCAACTTTATTGACGAGTCCAACAAATTAGATTTCTTAAATTATAGAATGATTGAGAATTATATTAGCTATATCTCTACTGTCACTCGATTTACGTCATTTGTTTAGGGTTAATACCACGAAAAGTCCCAAACTGATACATCTATAACAAATTTACTCTAAACTAATTTTTTTACCACAAAAAATCTCAGACTAGTATATATGTAATAAATTTACCCTCCGTTGGTTTTTATAAAATTTTACTGTTAAATTGCTGAGTTAGATGATACGTAGCAGTTGAATGGTGTACCAGTTTAGGATTTTATTCTCCATTTATCACATGTGTACCGGTTTAGGATTTCTCGTGATATTAATCCAATTTGATGAAAACTAACGGAGGGTAAATTTTTCACAAGTGTACCAGTTTAGGATTTTTCATAAGCGGGATAAATTTGTCACATATATATCAAAAACATCATTAGTTTGGGGGAGTAAAGTATACAAGAAGTGCCAAAACTTGTGTATGGAGCTTATTTTAGTGCCAAAACTTTTTTCGGATCACTTAAGGCGCAAATGACAACCATTCTATTCTAGAAATCAATTTATGGCTAGAAATAAAATTTACTATTTCTGATTTTTAGACAAGTTTCTGAGAAAAACAATGCATTTGATAATGACACAAAATTTTTATTCTCAGAATAGATATTCGTTTGATAACAACATAAAATTTCTATTTCTCTGATGACGGTAGATGGCACCGGGCGACCAACGGACAGATGGCAATGGACGTCGGCCATTCGCGAGCGGATGGCAGTGGACATTAGACCAGTGAACGACAGTAGGCGATCGGCAGTGGGGGCGATGGATGGATGGCAATGGACATCGAATCGGCAACCAGCGGATGGTGGTAGTTGGTGGCAAACATCGGCCGTTTGCAAGCGGCGAGCGAATGGTGGTGGACGTCAAACTAGCAATCGGTGACAGACAGTGGCAGCCGGCAATGGGGGTGACGGATGGATGGCAGTGAACATCGGACTGGCGATGACGACAGACGATGGCAAGGGCAATGGACGTCAGTCGTTCGCGGGCGACGAGCGATGGACGGCGGCGGGCGAATAGCTACAGATGGTGGCAGTCAATGGTGGGGGCAGTGAACGAATGGTAGTGGATGTCAAAGGACAACGGCAAGTGACCGACGGTGGATGGCGGTGGATGTCAGACCGGCAGAGGGCAACCAATGGCTGCGAGGGCGTTGAGGAGCGGATGGCAGTGGACATTAGACCGGCAATCAGTGAGTAGTAGATGGCAATGGACATCTGACCTGCAGCAACGGGGGCGTCGGATGGAGGGCAGCGATAGCTGACAGTAGGCAAAGGCAAAGGCGAAGGCAAAAAAGGGGAGGGAGGAGGCGGTAAGCCGAGAGTGAGAGTGAGAGTGAGAGGAGAGCCAAAAAAAAATTCTATTTATGTTCCTGAAATAGAGAAATAGAAAATTTTTACTTTTGATTTTTTATTCATTTCTATTTATGGAATAGAAATTTATTTTAGGAATAGAAAAATGAAATTGCGTTACCAAATGAATTTCTATTCCAAACTTATTTCTGGAACAGAAATTCTATTCCATAATGGTTATTATGTGAGCCCTTAAGTGCCTACTTTTTTTAAAAAAATAATTATTTAAGTGCCAAAACTTTTTTTGGATCACTTAAGTGCCAAAACGTTTTTATTCGGATTACTTAAGTGCCAAATTTGAGAAATTTTTTGCACTTAAGTTATTATTTTTCTCCCATTTTAACACTTAAGTGATCCGAAAAAAAAAATTGTACTTAAGTGATCGTTTTTAAAAAAAAAATTGTACATCGATGCGAACAATACAAACGGGATCGGCCCCGGCATGGCGTTCGCCAACGCCATTCTGGGCCGGGATCAGAAACTCGACTTGGTGGGGTTGGTGCCGTGCGCAATCGGCGGGACGAGGATAAGCGAATGGGAGAGAGGGACGTTTTTGTACGACCAGTTGATGAGGAGGGCGCGAGCCGGGGCGGATGACGGCGGGACAATCAGAGCGCTCTTGTGGTACCAAGGAGAGAGCGACACGGTGGAGCAAAGCGACGCCGTGCTGTACAAAGGGAGGTTGGAGAAGTTCTTTTCGGATGTGAGAACTGATCTGCAGTCGCCTGAGCTACCAATTTTCCAGGTAATCTTGAATTTATCTTTCATGCTTCATTTCGGAATTGATTCCATCTAACACTTTAGATTAATCAAACAGATTATTATAAAATTATAAATGAAAGTTGTTATTTAATTAAACAAATGGCGATCATCTCGATGTGGTAGGATCTTGGTCTATTTTAATTCAAGTCCAGACAAATAATTATTCGATATGCATTTTGATAGTAATAGCTTGCAAAAGTGTCGGTGGAAACCATGTGATGTGTTTCTTTTCTGCAGCTTTTTAAATAAAAACGAATAACAACAAGAAGAAACGACACATCAACGTTCGAAACGTGGGATTATCTGCAGGGTCGGGAATATCACGTTAGGTCGTCAAGCGAATTTTCCTCTAAAATAAGTTAAAATAATCAAAATTCGACCACCTACTAGAGTGATATTCACTCTAAACTCTTGAAAAAATGTACATTTTCATGCAATTTGTTAATTCACTTAAATGGGGTACAATTCTTGCTTAATTGCATGTTCGTTCTGTGTTTGGGAGCAGGTGGCCATCGCATCGGGGCAGGGACCTTTCACCGGGACGGTGAGAGAGGCCCAGCTCGGGCTTGACCTTCCGAACGTGCGAACCGTCGACGCCAAGGGACTGCCTCTCGGACCTGATTGGCTCCACCTAACCACCCCGGCCGAGGTCCGGCTTGGCCAGATGTTGGCCGATGCTTTCCTTCGGTCCTGTTGACACCTAAAAAATAACCTCATGGGCCGTAACAAACCAATAAAGCCCATAAGCATTTTTGGATGGCCGGCCCATGAATTTAGGAAATTTGCAGATGAGGATAGTTGTAATTACCGAAGGTTCCATAGAGTTTAGAGAGCGACAAATACCTCGGACATGCTACCGAAGAATCTGCTGAGAATAAAATCCAACCACTTTATGGATAATGCAGTGCAGTTACTTAGGATATTCTGAAAACTCGGAAAGTAACCGTTGCGACGGTTATTTGCCCAATCATGCTATAAATAGCCGACGAAGTGTTGTTGTAAAAGATTGGCAAATCAGTCAATAAAACAACACTTATTTATTTTCGCAAATTATTCTCTTACCATTTATTCGCATTACCATCTACTCATATTTCGCATCCTTTAGTTTGTTAATCAATATCAAACTTCCTTTTATGAGTCGACACAAAACCCTATTCACAATAAAAACCGAAGAGCCAATCTTCGGTTAAAGGTATTTCTTCGGAAACCATTTTCGGTAAAACATTTTTTTGGCATGTCTGGTGGGAACGTTGTGTTTTGATTGGAGGAAGTGCTTATGGCAAAAACAAGGAATCGGGAGACTTACAATGCCGTCGGTGAGGATAACCAATCCCCACAACGATTTAATAAGAGGCCTACGCATTCTGAAGCGTCAACTGCTGATGCGGCAGTCGATGTTAACGCTGGAGGAACTCCAACGAACATCTCGAGAAATCTTACCGAAGACCAAAGAAGGGAGTTGGCCCTAGACCCTGTCATGGTGGCCACCATGAAGAGGATGTTCTAAGAACAACAAAATGACTTGACCAATCACATGGTCAACCACATATCTGGGGTGATCAGCCCAACGATTACTAACTTGGTGGCTGAACTTATGTCAAAATTAGGATAGCCGAATCAATCTCGCCTGATGCAGGGCAATCAAGCGGTAATAGGGTAAGTACCCTCAACTTTGTCTGCTCAGTTAAACTTAGGTGGAAATTTAAGCCAAGATGTCATCCCAGGCGGTTAGGATACTGCGAAGGCCTGATTCCATTAACGATTTGAACCGAAATGCTTTGAACAGTTCTAATCGTCCTAATGCAAATGGAATGGTTAACCCATTAGGGCGCGATCAAGATGATGTCGATGGAAATCATAACATTGGAATGACGAACCCGAACATCCCAACATCAGGACCAGACACACGAAAGGTTGGAAACCAACCACTTAACGCTGACACTTTAAGGCCCGTGGGTAGTAATACTGCTTTGCCAACAGGGGCTGTAAATTCGGTAAATTCCATTAATATTGTAGCAATACTTATTCCCATTCCAGGATATCAACCCCATCGGCCCCAGTTTTCAATAGAATATCCAGCTAGATTGCCTTCACCGCTAAGCGGCAGTTGGGTCAAGTTAGTCAAGCGTAGGATCCGTTAAGGGACCAGCGCTTGATTGAACAAACCGCTGGTTTGGTGATGCAACATATGATCTTGGAAGGAGGTGTTCCCAGGCTTGTGTATCGCAAACCATACCTAGATTGCATTGATAACATCCAATATTCCAGGTGGTACAAGGTGGTAGATTTCGTTATCTTCACTAGTGAGGATGACCAGTCAACAATAGAACATATCAGTAAGTTCACAGAATGTGGAGACATCAACAACGATGGCAGGATGAAATTGAGATTGTTCCCATTGTCACTGTAAAAAACAGCCTTCACTCAGTACACTGGTCTTCCTGCAAATTCTGTGCAAACCTAGGACAAGATGGAGAGTAAGTTCCATAACCAGTTTTATCGGGCAATTCCCAAAGTGACCTTATCGAATTTAGCAACTATTAGATAGTATAATAATGAGACTGTGAACCAGTATGTTGCCCGATTTAAAAGGATGAGAAACCGATGCTTGTTTTCCTTCCTGAGAAGGAGGTCATAGGGATGGCTTTAAATGGTTTGAAATTTGCCTTGAAAGAGCAACTTGTAGGGCAGAAGTTTGCATATTTATTCTCATTAACCATTGCTGCCTGTTGATACCTAAATTTTGACCCCATTTTAAGATTAATTTAAAATTTATTTCAGTAATTAATTTGCATAAAAATTAGGGGTCAACCCAGCTCCTAGCAAAAAAATATTTAAATTAATTACATTTAAGTTTATAATTATTTCAGCATAAACATGTTCATGCATTTTGCATTTAAATCGGACCGGCGACGGAATTGAAGCTAACTTGATGCGATTTGACCCCTAGGGATCCAATTGAGAAAACAATTAAATTTGGGGTCGAATTTGCAAATAATAGAAAGTTGAGGCCCCTGACTTGACCTAATATCATCTATATAAACACCGTTATGCCTCAAGGTTTAGAGGTCGGCAATTCTATTCAAAACACACATAGAAACACGTAGGTGAAGGAGTGAGAGAGAGAGTTTAGAGGGAGTCGCGGCCACATTTCCCTTCGAGGTTGCCGTCATCCGCCGTGTTTCCTTACCGATTGACGAGCCGCAGTTTCTTCCGATGACCAAGCAGTAACCTTCATCAAGCTGCACCGTGATCCCACATCCGCGAAGTCCAACACTAGCGATCTCTCTTCGATATCCATCATCATCACATTCACAACATACGCATCAAAGGGGGCTTGACGATTGGCATTCATGGGCACAAAAGAAAGGGTGCAGCCAAAAGAGAAAAAAAGGGGAGGCGGTGGTTTTGTCTCATTGTGGATTCTAGAGAAAATCGTGAAAATCCTCTGGTAACTGCACCTGGTCTTCACATCGTGGCCGTGCCTCCCGATTGTATGCCCTTTGCCATCACGCTCACTCGTTCCAAAGACTCGAACTAGACGACCACTGAAGCGCCAACACCCGCCAATTTCCCAACGCGTCCGAGATCATCCTCGCCAAGTCACCGCTTTACCCGCATCTGAATCTTTCTGGTTGCAGGTTTACTTAGGTCGAGTTGCAGGTCAATGCCGATGCTACTTTCAACGTGAGCCCCCGCGAACATCACTACCACCGCGGGTCCTTGCCTATCAGCCATAGTGAAGCCCTCACCATCGAGTCCCTCCGGCGAGCCTAGCCGCCGCAAGTCCTGCCGGCCACCGCTCGAGCCACCACCGGTTTATCTCGATCCCGTCGCGTTTGAATTTGGAAACGTTAACCACGAAATAGGTAACTTCCTTATCCGATTTGATTCCGATATTTATCGTTTCCTAATTTGAATCATTGTTATCTAACGTGCATATCTCCTAGATTCTCTTAGGATTAAATTAGGAAATTTCCTAATTCGACAACATGCATAATAGGCAATCTAATATCTAATCCTTAATATTCGATTCCCGCGCATGGAAGATTGGCCAAACTTATTCACAATCCGTCGGATACGATTTGCCAAATCTTAACATGTCGGCCAAACCTATCCACAATCCGTCGGATATGATCCGCTGATAAAATCTTGTCATTTGGATGTGATGGATATTCGGTGCATATTTTTTTTTAGATATTCTAAATATTTTTCAAAATTCGAAATTCCCTTTTTAAAATCAAAATAAGTAAGAAGGTGAAATTTACTAGAGATTCCATCTTTAAAATCATCTTTAAAAAGATATGATTTTTTAGAAATCGTATCTTATAGGTTGCATTCCATTTTAGAAAAATAACGTTTCCTAAAAACGATATTTCATAAGATTTAGTTTCATTTAAATAATCTTACATATAACTTAGCATTGCATCATTTAAGTAACAATTCATCTTAAAATCTTCTAGAACTAGGATAAGATTTTCTAAAATATTGTTGGGATTTAATTTCAATTAATTCCTAAATATTAAAGATAATCTTCATTTAGGATAGTTTGAATTTCATGCATTTTTATTCCGAAAATCATAAAATACCAAAAATAAACATTCATATGCGTGTCATGTATTTGGTACGTCATTTAGTTTAGGTTCATCTTAGTACCATGCCTAGGATCATTTTAGTTTCATGACAAGGTGCATTCATGTAGTATCATGTCTAGGTTCATTAATTTAATTTGATAGCTTAAATTAAATGCGTGCCATTTAGTATAGTTGCATACATTTTACCCGTCATTTAGTGAATGTGAGTTTAGGACCATAACGTGTGACATTTATTTCATAAGTCATTAGATTTATGTCATTTAATTTAGTGCCTTTCATATAGTATAGTTGCGTTGCATTTTAGTATAAAGTTGCATTTATTGCATTTCATTAAATAAGTGAAAACTCCAAAGTAATTGCATTAGTCTAAGTCTTACGCTTTGGAAATAAGCGTTAAGGATTAGGCTGCAGCGTTTGGGTACGTCATCTTTCCCTCTTTGCAATTTATTTATTGCTTTGGTTTATCATGTGTTTATTTTTATCTGTTTGCGTACCCGCATGATCATTTTCACATGTTAGGACTTTAGTCTAAAAAATAATCCAAGTTGTATGCCAAACATTTTTTTTTCTTAAATAAAATAACGGTACCGAAAGGACGTTAGAATAATCTAGCGTAACCAAGTCTCCAGATTTATAATCTCTAGTTCGAAGGAATAGAGTATTTCTCCCGATACTTTATTTCGGTGTCTAATTGACCTACCGTAAACTGATTAGTGGCGACTCCAAAGTTAAATCATTTGCATGTTAATTATTTGAACTTAAGTCACGATTTGGTAGAGCTTGGGAGAGCTCGAGCTAGGTTAGTTGATTTATTAATTGACTTAGTAATCCATTAGCCTAGATTTGGCGAAATTTAGGTCGCGACACTGCTACGTAGTATGAGAATCTGTGGAAAGAAGAGGATAAAAAGCTCTATAAGGATTATAAGGACTACAAGCATAACATAGTGCTATATGATCACGAGGATAGTTCAGAAGACGAAGTTGACCAAGACGAAGTTATTGAGATTGTTGTGCCCAAACTAATGCTTGATAAGCCCTTTGTCTGTCAAGCGTTGAAACCTTCTCGAGTCAAAGAAACAACTATGATAAGGGCAAAAGACACGCAAAGGTATCCATTTGATGTAGCAAGGTTAGACGAGATTTTCGATCACCTTGTTCGGGATGGTGTAATAAGACTTACCGAAGGTCAGACTATACCAAGCAAAGAGGCGATAGGCATTCGGAAGTATTGCAAGTGGTACCACACATGGACTCATAACACGATGAATTGCAATGCTTTTAGGAAGGATATGCATGACGCTATACACTCGGGTAAACTCGAGTTTGCTGATAAGGAGACAGAAGAATGGAAGTAGACACTGACCTATTCCCTCCTGGAGTTCTTTGCCAACGATGCTGTCAAGCGGTTCGACAACGGTATTTTGCTAACGACGATGAACAGTTAGCGAGAGCAGAGCTGCAGGAAAGGTGTGTACACCGGGTCGCGATCCCTCCACGATGGGAGCGTAGGTGCGGAAGACATGGTCCATACACGCTACATCCTCATGCTCTGCGCACCCCGAGCTCAAAAAGTTTATAATCATCCACGCCCATTTGAGTATGTTAACGAAGAATGGATGGTTGCCCATCTAAGTATGTTAACAAAAAAATAGATGATCAAAGTGCCTGTACCATAGTTCCCAAAGAATCGAAAGTTCTGAGGAAGAAGCGGTCTAGTCGGAAGCCATTTAAACAAAGTTATCAAGGAGATCCCGAAATAGGCATGTTGGGAGAATCGAGTGGGAAATTCAACTATTATGTCAGGTATTCGAAATCCCCAATTGTTGGAATAAGAATTACTGATGTAGTTCTCACCTGCTGGAGCTAAGAGTGTGAATACGAGGAAGAATTCCCGTTATTGCCTAACCAACATCGTTCACGTCAACGGACCCTAAAAGTACCCCATGATTCCCCAAAAGAACAATGGTTTGTGAGTAAGGAGATCTCAGCCATCCAGCAGCCAATCCACGAGATCAGACCGGAGAATATGACACAAACCCAAAGGAGGCAGTAGAGGAGGAAGAACGGCCAGACAAAACCCCGACCAAAGAATTTAGTATGGATAAGAGAACCAGAAAAACTGGTTGAAACCACTGTACAACAGAAGGGTAAAGAGCTACAGAGAGGGACTTCTGCCTAACCTTCTGTCAAATGGATAGAAGGGCAAGACACAGAGTGAGAAGTCGCCTAAGGCGAAGTCCAAATTTGATAAGGGCCAATCTAGTTCGGTATCTTCCGCAGGGTTTAACATGGCACAAGCTAGACTCCCTCTTGAATTCAGAGCTACTGCTATGAGGGCTACACTTACTGAAGAAGAGATACTGGAGATAGAGGAGACGATTAAGGCCGAATTCCAGTTCACAGATGAAGATATAGTGGAGTTCGAAAAATTACCCGTTATTAGAGCAAAACATCTCAAGGCGTTAATGATGATGGGAAGAGTTGATGATCGCCAAGTTAATAGAATCCTAGTTGACGGCAACGCCACTTGCCCATAGGTATTTCAAGAAATTGGGAAAGAAAGACGAAGAAATTGTTCCCACTACCGTAATGCTATCTAACTTTACAGGTGATGTTAGTGATGCCAAGGGGCAGTAGTAGACCTGACAATCGGATCGCGCACAACGAAGTCGACTTTCTTTGTGATAGTAACCAATGTGTGTTGTCCTCTCTTCACCAGACCTTGGCTTTCTGGAATGAAGGTAAGGTGGAATATGTGAAGCCCAATCACGATGCGAGTATATCATGGGCCGACGTGGTACGTCTTGACCCAACGGTGAATGACAATGCATCAATAATTTAGCCTCCCTCGATTGACACACAAAAGCTTGCCTATGGCCGCTTCACGAACAGAGGATTCGAATGGGTTCCAAAAAAAAGTGGGCTGGCTGATTGGGAATTTGACTTTTTTTTTATGGAAAACAACACCTTATTACAAGAACTGGATGAGCGTTACTCCTACTACCTAGCGGAGGAAACGGAAATTTCACTCAAGGATGCCGATTGCATAGCTGATTTTGAGGAATCCCCATTGAAGAAGGATGATAAGATGATGAAATCGGAGGATACCCTGGTTGAAATAGATATTGGAGATGGAGAACAGAAATGCCTGGTATTCATTAGTGGACTGCTGGACGAAGAAACCAGGGTCAAATTGATCAAAGTCTTGAAGAGACATATATCCTGCTTTACCTGGGATTATCATGAAATGCCAGGTTTGGGCAGGGATGTAGCCAAACATTGCTTTCCTATTAAGAGAGGATGGAGACCCCACAAACAACCTCCCCGACGGTTCGCACCAGAGGTGATTTCCAAGATAAGAAAAGAAATTGAGCAACTACTGAAAGCTGGGTTTAACAAAACCGCTTGGTATGTCGAGTGGCTCTCGAATGTGGTCCCAGTGAAGAAGAAGAATGGGAAGTTGAGAGTTTGTATGGACTTCAGAAACTTGAATGCCGCAACCCCAAAGACGAGTATCAAATGTCGGTCGCATATATGCTAGTGGATTCAGCAGTCGGCAATGAAATGATATCGCTTATGGATGGACATTGTGGGTATAACCAAATCTTCATAGCCGAGGAAGATGTCTTGAAGACAGCATTCAGATTCCCCACAACGATCGAAACTTTCACGTGGACAATGATGCCCTTTGGATTGAAGACTGCTGGAGCCACATACCAGCGAGCTATGAATTTTATGTTCCACGAAATGATTGGCGACTTTATGGAGGTCTATATTGACGACATTATCATCAAATCCAACGACGTAAGTCATCTTGACCTCATTGAACAATATTTCAATAGGATGGAAAAATATCAATTAAAAATGAGTCCTCTCAAATGTGCCTTTGGCGCAAGGGCTAGGAATTTTCTAGGATTTCTGGTTAATCGTCAAAGGCCGTTCTAGAGTTGCCACCTCATACCCCTAAAAAAACAATTGCAAATGATTATAGGGAAAATTGTTCGAACTAATTATGCAATCTAGAGGGGGTGAATAGGTTGTTTTGAAAAACTTTGACTTTTCTTTCGAAAATATAAAGCAGTAAGTAAAGATCAAGTCAACCAACCGTTTCAAATGTTGTATGCGATAAACGTTTTGTAAAAAGTAAGAATCAATAGAAACAACTGTACACAAAATTATAATGGTTCAGCTTATAACCAAACCTACATTCACTATCGAGACTAACAGCTGCAAGACAAGCTGGACTACACTGGAGATTCGCTAAACAAGTTACAAACAGCAAGTATTGATCCTATACAATTGATAGATCACACTATCAAGATATAATCATTGCACAATCAAGTACACTTGTTCTCTCGCAAACTCTTTCTACGCAAAGATTACACAAAGAATCTTTCGGGTGAAGAACAGAGAGTAATATCAACAGAGAGAGTAGCTTAAGCAATTGTTTCGATTCGGTATACGTGACTCTGTCTTTTTGGCTTGAGGATGACCGACTATATTTATAAACGTCTTCAATATATCCATTGGAGATATCTCGGAGGGCCTTCTAGCTGTTAGAGATTCGTTGGTTCCGTTGTTCTAGGATAAAGCTGCCCATACATCTTCTTTTCCTAGATATTTGCAATATTACCAAAAATAGGCATTGTCGCTGCTTGCTCCTATGCTGACTGCTTTTGACACTATTGCTGGTCGCCTTTTGTCTGTTTCCCAATAGATCATCCAATCTTCCATTGTGCAACTCCTATCTTCAACGGCTATAATTATCGACCAACCTATTATGTCCATAAACATCAGCACCACGTCCTGTATCAGCTCCGATGAACATCGGCTTCACCTAATCTTTTGACCGATCGTGCTGTATCTATTTTCTGCGCTTAGACTCTTCATGATGTTTCACCCAATGAATTACACCATGGGTATCATTTAGTCTGCACATATTGTCTCAAACTTCTGCACATACCATATGTTAAGGATAGTTTGTGAATCATCAAAATTACTTGTGAATGTTTCTCCAACAAAAATTAATTTCTTATGTGGATTCATTGCCAATTTGTCTGGCAAAATAAAAGCTATTTCTCCCTTGTTGAAATTAAAAAAATCGAGAGGAACTCTTGTGGGGCGATCAACAGCAACTTGCCTTCGACAAAACAATGTTGAGATGTCTAAACAGGGACGAATCAATGTTAGCTATGGTTGAGGTTCATGAAGGGATATGTGGCGCCCATCAAGCAAGAATAAAAATGAAATGGTTGTCGAGGCGCCATGGATGCTTTTTACCTTCAATGACCCAAGATTACATTGATTACGCCAAGGGGAGTAAGCCATGTCAAATACATGGTCCTATACGACAGGTCCCGGTGGCAATAATGAAGCCCATAGTTATACGGTGGCCCTTTCGAGGATGGGCAATGGATATAATTGAAAAAATGTATCCACCATCAACAAAAAAACATGCCTTCATTTTGGTCGCCACTGATTATTTTACGAAGTGGGTTGAGACAGTGTCATTCAAGAAAATAACCCAAAAGACAGTCAAGAAATTCATTGAAGAGCACATTGTTCATCGTTTCGATATACCCGAAACAATAACTATTGATTAATGAGTGTTGATGGCGAAGAGTTACCGCGATCAATTATCGGGAAGTATCTAAAAATATTTTACCCAACCATGTGGGAGATGCGGGAATGGCAAGAACCGGAAACAAATGACGGAGATATTGCCATTTCACTAAACAGGATTACATATTGACTACGGGACTGCACACAGATCATTGGACTGCACGAGCAGCTAGCGGACTACCCATTGACCATGAAAGTAAAGCCAAACTGGCTTCTAATAGCCACGACGAAGTCACGAAGGTGATTTTCCGTGTATTCGTTCTCCTGCTTGGCCCGGAGACAACCGGCGCTCATATCAAGGGCAATATCAAAGAGGCGGTCACGCTCTACTTCAATTGCTTCGAAGTTCGACTCCTTGGAAATCATAAGGTCCTTCCAGTTGGCAACAAGATTATCATAGGTCAAGATCTCCTAGGCCAAGGTGTGCTGCCTAGCTAGGAGCCAGAGCAGCTGGGTCTCCAGTAGGTTGGTCCTCCCATCGCCGGCCATAAGGTTCTCAAGCCTAGAAACCTTGTTGGACAGGTTAGCTTTTTCCCTTCAGGAGCCTGGTGCACTGCTTCTCGGCCATTGCGAGTATCCTTCGTTGGCCGAAGCATACGACAGCAGCAAGATCAGCGCAGCAGCTATAATCCAGGACTCTTTCCCTAGCCATGGTTTCGTCCTCCATTTTATGGAGGTTCATCTCGTAGACCTCTATGCTCTCGGAGAAAATCAAGGCGAAGATCACATACTGCCTCTCGAGTTCGTGACTCGTGGCAGGAGCTATGAGCCGAAGAGTCACTTCGGGAAACTCAGATTAATTTATTGATGCTACGGGTAGCATAAATTTCAGTTCGAATCTTATTTATGAGCATTAATAAGGTTTGCCGAGATACAACTTTTATCCCGGGAGATTTTATTGGCCGTATCATCATTTGGGGACTATGCGTGTTGCGTCATGATGAAAGTATTTACATTCATGATGAGAAATATTTACATCCACTAGAAACAAAGCTACGGGAAATTAAACTGTTGCTTTAAAGTTAGAACAAAGGTGTTCAGACGGAGTGCTAAGTTAATATTCTCGGTACAACATCGAGACTTCCGAGCAAGTTGGGCTTGAGCTACAGGATAAAAATGTCCCCATTCCTGAGTCAACTTCCCCACGATCTCCTGCTGCTGGTGAATTAACTCAACATCTAAGTCAATTGCAATTTTGTTGAACTCGATCTGCTGCAGTAGGTCGGGAGGAAGAAGAGGGCGATTGGGATCAGCGTGTCTCAATAATGTGGAACTCTCGCGCTGGTCATCCTGTAACTGCTTGAACATAGACTCTAAGATGGCTTTGGCTTCGAGCCTCGTAGATTCCTTCAGCCAGTATTCGTCTTCAATTGCCTGAGAACAGGCAATGCTGGCACAATTATCCCGATAGCAGTCCAAAGCAGAGTGGATGGAGAGGGAGAATCCCTTATACGCGTGCTGGAAAGCAAAACAAGGCACAGAGTTTATTAAGGGGTCTAAATTTGTGAGTAAATAATTAAGCTCTCCCGCCACAGCTGGGTTAGAAACAATATGAAGATATCCGAGAGATGAGATATTGGACAGCCTTCTCCATTTTGCCAAATCACTGGGGGCAATAGGCGAAGCCACCTATTGAATAAAAGTGATCCATTTTTTAACAATATTCTAGTCAAATCTAGAATTGTCTAAGTCAGCAATCCAAGTTGGCAACAGTGGACGTGGGAAGCAAGAAGATTTGGAGAGAGAAAAATCTAGAGTTTTCTAGGACAAGACTTGCTAGTAGAGTCTTGAAAAAATTTAGTCTTAGGCGGTGAAAAAGTCAAAAATGTTGTGCCAGAAGTCGGTGAAACTCTTCTATAAATAGGACTTGATGGACGTCCACTAGCAAGAAGCAGAACAATTAGAAAACTCTCTCCTTCTTCCATTGTAATATCATTAAATAATAAAAGCCCTTATTGCTCTTGCTTTCTCTGGTTATTGCCGTTTCCTCCTCTCTTCTTCTTTAACAAATAACTGACGAACACACCCTTGCACATCAACCAACGCACGCTTCCGCAAAATAACCAATAGTGGTATCAGAGCCACGTCTTTGGTTGGTATTGGGCGTTTGTCCATCCCACCGTTACTAAAACTATTCATCTAAATATCCAATAACTAAACTATGGCCAACCCTACCGCGTCCTCGTTTCCCATTCCTATCTTTGATGGGAATAACTATGACTATTGGTCCATCAAAATGATTACTTTCTTGATGGCCCAAGACTTATGGGACATTGTCGAGAAAGGATATGAAGCTTCGCAAGAAGGCGCAAGCGTCCCGAAGGATCAACTACAAAAGGATGCAAGGGCTTTATGTGTTATTCAGCAAGCACTCTCGGAAGCTATATTTCCAAGAATAATTGGAGCGAAGATGGCGAAGCAGGCTTGAGATATATTGCGCGAGGAATTCCAAGCATCAGAAAAGGTACGCACAATTCGCCTTCAAACTCTAAGAAGAGATTTTGAGAATTCTAAAATGAAAATTAATGAGACCATCCAAGAATATTGTGGAAAATTAAAAGAACTAGTTAATCAAATGAGAGCCTATGGAGATGAAATTACTGATCAAAGGGTCGTAGAAAAAATACTAGTGTCACTCACTAGAAAATACAATCCTATTGTCACAACAATAGAAGCAACTAAGGATTTAACGACCCTGTCAATTAGTGAATTGATTGGCTCTCTAGAAGCACATGAGAAAAGGCTGATGGCACAAGATGAAGATTCAGTTGAAAGTGCTTTTCAGTCAAAAATAAACATACGGTCTCGTTAAACTAAGAATAATGGAAGGAGCTCATGGAGAAATAAAAGAGGAGGAGAAACTATTCAAAAGAAAACATACCTACTTTGTGGAATTTGTAAGAAAAATAATCATATGGAAAAAGATTGTTGGTTTAGAAATAAACCACAATGCCACTTTTGCAAAAAATATGGCCACGTAGAAAAAGATTGTCGCTCGAAAATAAATAATCGAGCCAACTATGTTGAAGAAAAAGAAAGTAAAGAAAACACTTTCTACGCTGGTCAAACGGCAAATAATAAGAAAACTGATACATGGTATATTGATAGTGGGTGTAGCAATCAAATGACGGGACGAATCTATATTCACTGATATTGATACATCAGTGAAATCCCAAGTGAAATTGGGCAACGGCGAGTTAGTCAATGTAAAAGGAAAAGGAACCATTGCCGTTGAAACAAATAAAGGCCCAAAATATATTCACAACGTATATCTAGCCCCTAGTCTTGCACAAAATCTCTTGAGTGTAGGCCAAATGATTCAAAGTAGGTATTCCCTATACTTTGGAGGAGATGCCTGCATTATTTATGATAAATATAAAAATATTATTGCCTCTGTGAAAATTGAGAATAGAAATTTTCCTATTCGATGGAATTATATCAGAGATATAGCCATGAAAGCTCAACTTGATGATTCATGGCTATGGCATCGAAGATTTGGCCACTTTAACTTCGTTGGGCTAAAAGTTCTCCATTAGAAAAATATGATGAGAGACTTTCCCGCTATTTCAGAAATTTCAAATGTATGTGAAGGTTGCCTCCTTGGAAAACAACAAAGGCAGTCCTTCCCATCTGGAGGTGCATGGAGAGCTAAGAAGCCATTGGAACTAGTCCATATGGATGTGTGTGGTCCAATGAGGACTCCCACACCTAGTCAGAATAAATATTTCATCCTATTCATCGATGATTATACAAGAATGACGTGGGTCTACTTTCTTCGAGAAAGATCGGAGGTTTTCTCTATTTTCAGAAAATTCAAGAACCACGTCGAGAATCAAAGTGGCCGTAGAATCAAAGTTCTAAGAAGTGACAGAGGCACGGAATACAACTCAAGAGAGTTCAATAAATTCTGTGAAGACGAAGGAGTCCATCGTCAACTAACTGTTGGCTACGCCCCAGAGCAAAATGAAGTCGCGGAAAGAAAGAACAAAACCATTATGGAGATGGCAAGGTCCATGCTAAAGGAGAAAGGCTTTCCCAACTCATTCTGGGCAGAAGCAGTTTACACGGCTGTATACATCTTAAACAGGTGTCCAACTAGAGCAGTTCAAAATAAAATTCCAGTCGAAGCATGGAGTGGACGGAAGCCTTCGGCCAAGCATCTCAAAGTGTTCAGCTGCATATGCTACGTCCA
The DNA here is from genome assembly GCA_001662345.2 of Metrosideros polymorpha var. glaberrima. Classification (NCBI taxonomy): domain Eukaryota; kingdom Viridiplantae; phylum Streptophyta; class Magnoliopsida; order Myrtales; family Myrtaceae; genus Metrosideros; species Metrosideros polymorpha. Next base: position 16,824,319 of record BCNH02000006.1, on the reverse strand, counting down.
CGTTCCTGCTCAAAAAAGGAGTAAGCTCGACGAAAAGACGGAAAAAGGAATATTCCTCGGTTACAGTGATCAATCAAAAGGCTATCGGGTGTACAACCTAAGAACTAAGAAGCTCATGATCAGCCGAGATGTCGAGTTCGACGAGAATGCTGCCTGGAACTAGGAGGAAGAGAAGGTTGAGAAGAGTATGTCACCTTACCAGACATTCCATCAGCAATTGAAGAATCAACAACTCAAGAGGAAGGGGAAGTGTCGGACTCCACTACTCATGACTTAACACCACCAGCCTCTCCAAAAGCGACGCAAGAAGAAACTACTTCGGAATCTCCAATAATGAGGGTAAAATCCCTTAGAAAAGTCTATGAAACATGCAACTTTGCTACTCTAGAACCAAACAACTACGAAGAAGCTGCCAAAGAAGAAGTTTGGATAAAAGCCAAGGAGGAAGAGATCAAGATGATCGAGAAAAATGGAACTTGGGAGCTCGTTGATCGCCCCGAAGACATAGAGACTATTGGCGTCAAATGGGTCTACAAGACAAAGCTCAACGCAGATGGATCAATCCAAAAGCATAAGGCGAGACTCGTGGCGAAAGGATACTTACAACAGCTAGGTATTGACTATATTGAAACTTTCGCTCCTGTTGCTCGTCTTGATACTATTCGGGCACTTATAGCCTTAGCAGCACAAAGAGAATGGAAGATCTATCAACTAGATTTAAAATCAGCATTCCTAAATGGATACCTCCAAGAAGAAATTTATGTGGAACAACCACAAGGCTTTATTGTCAAAAGCCAAGAAGAAAAATTTTTAAAACTAAAGAAGGCCCTATACGGGTTAAAACAAGCACCACGGGCGTGGTACAGTAGAATTGACGAATACTTCACCAAGCAAAGATTCAGGAGGAGCATGAGCGAACCAACACTCTACATCAAGACCCAAGGTAAGTCTGATACTCTCATTGTCTCTCTATATGTTGATAATCTTATATATACGGGGAACAATGAGAAGATGATTCAAGAATTCAAAGAAGAAATGATGAAGACATTCGAGATGACAAACTTGGGCTTGATGCACTACTTCCTCTGCATCGAGATCAACCAAAATGACGGAGTCTTTATCTCACAAAAGAAATATGCCGAGAATCTACTGAAAAAATTCAATATGAATTATTGCAAAACAGTTGCAACATCGCTCGTGACAAATGAGAAGCTACTAAAGAAAGATGGAGCAGAAAGAGCTGACGCCTCCCTCTATAGAAGTCTAATTGGCAGTCTGCTATATCTTACTGTTACACGACCGGACATCATGTATGCGACAAGTCTACTATCGCGGTTCATGCAAAATCCAAGTCAAATTCACTTTAGAGCTGCCAAGCACTATGGCTTCGAAGAATATTAGAAGACATTGGAGAAGCACAATTAGAATCAACTCCAATAATGTGTGACAACAAGTCAACAATTGCTATCTCAAAAAATCCAGTCTTTCATGGACGAACTAAGCATATCGATATTAAATATCACTTCATACGAGAAGTGCAAAGCAAAGGAGAGATCGAATTTAAATATTGCAAGACCGAAGATCAAGTCGCGGATATCTTCACAAAAGCACTACCACAAGCCAAGTTCAAGACGTTGCGCGCTATGCTCGGAGTATCACAAAAATGGATCAAGGAGGAGTATTGAATAAAAGTGATCCATTTTTTTAACAATATTCTAGTCAAATCTAGAATTGTCTAAGTCAGCAACCCAAGTCGGCAACAATGGACGTGGGAAGCAAGAAGACTTGGAGAGAGAAAAATCTAGAGTTTTCTAGGACAAGACTTGCTACTAGAGTCTAGAAAAAATTTAGTCTTAGGTGGTGAAAAAGTCAAAAATGTTGTGCTAGAAGTCGGTGAAACTCTTCTATAAATAGGACTTGATGGACGTCCACTAACAAGAAGCAGAACAATTAGAAAACTCTCTCCTTCTTCCATTGTAATATCATTAAATAATAAAAGCCCTTATTGCTCTTGCTTTCTCTGGTTATTGCCGTTTCCTCCTCTCTTCTTCTTTAACAAAAAACCGACGAACACACCCTTGCACATCAACCAACGCACGCTTCCGCAAAATAACCAACACCACCTCACCAGATGGGTTGAGAGACATGTCAGTACTCCTGAATGAAGAAGACCGGGTTGGCCGACCACCACCCGAGCGACATGCAGGATCCGTGTGGTGAACCGAAGAAGGGCCGAAATCCGTTCCACACTTGACAAAAGAACAATGGTAGGAAAACAAGCGAAGAGAGTTGAAAACTAAAGAAATCAAAGGAAATGATACCTTGCTCAGATGATTGGCCGATGTCATATAGTGCAAGAGGCGCTGACATAGACGCAGAAGGGGTTTAAAGTACCCTACATATGACAGCTTCAGGATCCTAAGGAAACCATTCCCTGCGGTAAGAGACCCACCAGTTGCCGAAGGCAAAGGTACATTTCGGCTGGACGCGGAATTTAAAGTAACAGAAGCGTTCGATCATCTTATCTTTGACTTCTACTTGGCATATAAGGGCTTCGCGAGGATGACGATGCGCGCGAGGAGCAAAAGGGAAATCCATAGAGTATACACAAGGCATAGGGATTTCCTGGGTAAGCCGAACCGTCGTGCGCAAACTGGGGATGATATACTTCAAAACCAAGGAAGAACTTGCCATGGTCGGAGAAATCCAGGACCGGGTCAGCTGATACGAGAATCCTAAACCAGAAATCCTCATCCGACGAAAGGTGATCAGGGTCAGAGTATAGACCAGAGTCAAATGTCGGAGCAAAATTAAAGTTGTCCACCTCCACCGAGAATAAATGCCAAAGGAAACCTATAAAAGACGAAAAACCTAGAGGATCTGACAGCTTTCGTCGGCTAGATATAATCACTTCAAAGCTCTCAGGACCAGGAGGATGAGAGTGAAAATCATACTAGCTACGAGGGATTTTGGACTACGTGTCGAACAAAACCGGAAAATAAAGCCGAATCCAGGGTTGCAGTAGCCCTTTCTCCTAGAGGCCCGAAGAAAGGTTGAGGATGCTCGTCGACTAACAAAGTTTGGAAATCGGTTATAGACCTGTACAGCACAGCCAGCACCGTTCTCCCAAGGGCACAGTTAAGCCCCTTTGGAAGCCTAAAGGCAAGAGTACTAAATTCAGTCGAGACAAACGAAAGAGTGATGCCAAAAACATGCCGAGATAGCCAGTACAAAAGACAGGCAGTATGCTCCTCATCCGTTATCTCACCTTCGGTAGACATGTAATACTCTAGGAAGGTATCAAACCGAAGATCATTTAAGGTGAGGTTTTGGAAAAAGGGGCGACAAGAGCCAATCTCTTACTCACCGTCGGGCACAAAACCAGTCAGAACATGGATGTCCAGCAGAGTGACAGACAGCGGACTGACTGGTAAGAAAAAGCAGTGTACCGAGGGCGACCAAAAAGCACATAAAATTGCTATCATGTTGAAATCAATTCGAAAAAGGACAAAGCATAGTTCCAAGGCACGGTATATGCCAGATTATTTCCAAGTTGACGCCATACTCGGTTCAAGGTGACGGTACCAAATAAGGAATTTCTTGTCAAACTTGAAGTAATTGATGTAACAACTGTTCGTAGGCAGCCATAGGCGGTCTAACAGGAGGCTTCAATGGAGCGGAAGGCGCTCCTCGAAATGCCGGGGGAAGCATTCCTCGAAATGCCGGGGGGAGGCAGGATTTTGAAGTTAGGGCCAAGAACAACTTCAACCGTCTGAGAATCTTCGTTATCCTCTTCCCAAATAGAGGATCAGTGAGGGTAACAGAGAGGACTCCTTTTCTATCAAGACGATAGAGAGCTGAAAACTGACTGATAAAGGCACTCGGCCGGTATACAGACTTATTCGCACGTCAAGTACTAGGAGCCATGGAAGCTTTGCAGACTCAATGTTGTGGGTCGCAGTATAACGCTAGAATGGAAGAATACCCAACTATTAATAGAGCCAGGTAGCATGGTTGGAACTGCTGAGGCAGTTGACAAGACGTGAAAAGGAACCGAAAAGACATGGAGCGCAAGAGCAGTTTCACGGTTGCCGCAGCAGTGCGTCAATGGGCTCGATCTTGGGCATCCTGCCAAGATCACAAAATTGCAAAATCATCTGAAACCGAAGGTGACCGTAGATTCGCTGGACACCATTTCAGGTGCATGATCGTTGGAAGTGACTTTAAACAAACTAAATAAAGTGATTGAATTCGATATCAGAAAGCGGGAAACGGGATTTACAAAGACAAGTACAACCCTAGAACTTGGCGAGTAATTTTTCTACAACTGCCCTAAAAGACATAAGCTCTTTGTCTAATGCGATATGCTCTGCCAGAAGCCAAGGCTTGAGAACATTTTGACGATCCAGATCCGAGACATAATCTTTGTCCTCCTGTGTAGCTTTGTCAAGTTCCCGAGTTCGAATGTCGAGTGTGCCATGCTTCCGTCATACAGAGTTTGTGGGATATGTGCCGACATTGCGCCTAGCCAAGTTGAGCTTCAAGAAATGTAACTTCTCTAGCAAGGCAGGCTTCGGCTTGGTCCATGGCTTCATAAGATTCGAAAAGTTGAGTCGTTGCTTCCCTTTTCTTTTCAAGGCTTTCTGCCACAACTCTATATCCCCATTCTGATCGGGCCAAGAGGTGCAGCTGATCATAGTTCTTCTTGAGAGTTTCGATGTCGAAGGTGAGCTTCAGAAGATACTCTTCACAGAGGCTACGCTGTCACAAAATGCTGTGTGGAGGGTCTTCGCTTTAGCTTCCAACGATAAGTCCGAGAGAATTTTCGCCAATCCTCCATCGGAAAGCTTGAAAAACTCCTAGCATTTCCCCTTTGCAGTCAATGATGTGACTTCCTCGGTAAATAACTCTATCGGGGTGACACCCGGCGTTGACACAGCATTATGCAAGATCCGCCTTATGTTGGTCAATTCCCCTGGGCGATGTAAAGCAATCCTTCCGGCATCCAGTTCTGTGGTGGATCCAATAATTGGCAGAACTGACTCATCAGGAGGAGCCTGAAACAAATAAATCTAAGTGAGGAAAGGATGCTACTAAACCAAAGAATCAAATAGGAGGGACTTACCGAGCTAGAAGATTGGTCGCCAGTTGGGGCGCTGATAGGAGGAACATAAACAACCATCGGAAGAGCCGGATGCTCGAACTTTTCTGAAATCGCTACAAAAGATTCTTGACCAGTCTTTGCAATAAGTGTGGGCTGGTCTACCTCAAGGCCAACTGATGTGTTGAAGTAGTCAAGTTTCAGTTTTACGTGTCTTCAATAATGTAGTAGTGGAGTCCTAGTCAATAGGAAGTAGCTTGATTGTAGGAGTTTGTTTCTGCACATGTTCTAGTTAGTGGGATATGTTAGTGGATCTATGTTGTTGCTATCCTGTAGCTATTTTCTTGCTAAGTGGTTTGGATGTTCTGCCTATTTAATAGGCTTATGATCTGATGAATAAAGAGAGCGAGTTACAGCAGCAATTCTTTTGAGTGTCTTCTTCTCTGGGCTTATTTGATAAAACAAATTTCAACAGTGGTATCAAAGCCACAAAAGAAAAGTGAGTGTGTTGAGTGTTCAAAAGGAGAGTCTTGAGTGTTCAAATACGTGAGGAAAGAGAGTCCTAGATAGTAACTTCAATTGCAGCAGCAACCCGTGAGTGAGCAGATTATTTTTGCTTACAGCAGCAGCAGTGGTTCTTCTTTGCAGCAACAGCAGTGATGACCACAGAGAACTTTGTACAGCCTGCTATACCTCGTTTTGATGGTCATTATGACCATTGGAGTATGTTGATGGAGAATTTCCTCAAGTCCAAAGAGTATTGGGACATGGTTACCTCTAGAATTGTCAAACCAGAGGAAGGAGCCACGTTGACAACAGCACAACGGACGGCTCTGGAAGCATCAAAATTGAAGCTTCTTAAGGCCAAAAACTATCTTTTTCAGGCTATTGACAGGTCCATCTTGGAGACAATTCTCAGCAAGGATACCTCCAAGCATATATGGGATTCCATGAAGAAAAAATATCAAGGAACTGCAAGAGCAAAAAGGCAGCAACTTCAAATGCTTCATGGGGAGTTTGAATTGCTAAGAATGAAATCGAGAGAAACAATCACAGATTTCTTTTCCCAGACAATGGCAATTGTCAATAAGATGCGAATCCATGGAGACAAGACGGAAGACGTCACAATAGTTGAGAAGATTCTTCGCTCCTTGACACCAAAGTTCAACTTTGTTGTTTGTTCCATACAAGAAGCCAAGGACATTGAAGAACTCTCAATTGATGAGTTGCAAGGATCGTTGTTGGTTCATAAGGCCTCAATTGCATATCACTTTTCATCAATAGCAAGAACGAATAGTGGCAGAAGCAGAGGAAGGGGAACCAATGATCGCCGTAATTTCAATAAAAAAAATCTGATGGCTATTTTGCTCATGATTCTCAAGGCAAAGGACAAGGACGTGGAGGTCGACACTCAACTGATTTCAGACCAAGGTCAATAGACAAATCCAAAGTGGAGTGCTTTAGATGCCACAGGTATAGGCATTACAAATCTGAATGTCGAACCAATTTAAATACACAAAGTATGGAAAGGACTAACTTTGCAGCAGAAATGGAAGAAGCAAAAACTCTCTTAATGGTGTGTTAGGAAAAAGAGAAAACTTCATCAAACTTGTGGTATCTCGACACTGGCTGCAGCAACCACATGTGTGGAGACAAGAAAGCATTCTCTACACTAGACGAGTCATTCCGTACCACAGTAAAATTTGAAGACGACTCTACTGTGTCAGTCATGGGTAAAGGGATGCTTACAATTGTTCCTAAAGGGACTACGGTACATACCATCAAAGAAGTGTTTTATGTTCCTGAATTAAAGACCAATCTCCTAAGTGTTGGACAATTACAAGAGAAGGGCTATGAAATTTCACTCAAACGAGGTGTTCGCAGAATCTATGATGCGAAACTGGGTCTGATCGCTCAAGTTACAATGACTGCCAATTGAATGTTCCCACTACATCTTCATAGCTCTTCCCACTCATGCTTCTCTACAAGATTAAAAGAGGAAGCTTGGGTATGGCATTTCAGATATGGACATCTCAACTTTGGTGGATTGCGGACGTTACATCAAAAAAAGATGGTGGAGGGACTTCCCCTAATCACTGCTCCGTCCAAAATATGTGAAGACTGTGTTGTTAGCAAACAACACCGTGCTCATTTTCCACAAGGAAAATCATGGAGAGCAAAGAAGTCGTTGGCACTAGTCCATTCAGATATTTGCGGGCCAATATCTCCAGTTTCCAATGGAGGTAAACGGTACATCATCACCTTCATTGATGATTACAGCCGAAAGATTTGGATTTATTTTTTGCAGGAAAAATCTGAAGCTTTTGAAGCCTTCAAGAGCTTCAAAACATTTGCTAAAAAAGACAGTGGAAATCCAATAAAAGTCTTTTGCACAGATCGTGGTTGCAAATACAACTCGACTACATTTGCAGATTTCTGTGCGAAGCATGGCATTAAGAGACAACTCACTGCAGCTTATTCACCACAACAGAATGGCGTCTACGAATGGAAGAACCGCACCATTTTGAATATGGTGCAAAGTCTATTGACGGCAAATGGAGTTCCAAAGAGCTTCTGGCCTGAAGCAGTTAATTGGAGTATTCATCTTTTGAACAGAAGCCCCACTCTTGCTGTTCTAAATATGACACTTGAAGAAGCTTGGAGTGGACAAAGACCGGTAGTAGATCACTTCAGAATTTTTGGGTGTATAGCCTATGCCCATGTTCCGGACCAGAAGAGAAAAAAGCTAGATGACAAGGGAGTCAAATGTGTTTTTCTTGGCATTAGTGATCTATCAAAAGCTTACAAGCTTTATGATCCTACATCCAAGAAAATCATCATCAGTCGTGATGTGATCTTTGATGAAGAACAATTCTGGCCGTGGCGTGAGGAAGGTGTTGAAGGACAAATTCCAATGAATTTTGAAGATGATGAAGAGCCCACTACAAGCCAAATCACCATAGAAAATGCTGGAATTCCGCAGCAGCTGCAACACATGGAGAATGACCACAACGCGTCCGACGAAGGCCAGCATGGATGGAAGATTATGAAGTGTTAGGAGTTGAGCAATCCAAAGACCCCACTGATCCATTTTGCTTTGTTTGCAGATAGTGACCCAACTACTTTTGATGAAGCAATACAAAATAAAAACTGGAGAGTTGCAATGAATGCTGAAATTGAAGCGAATGAGAATGATACTTGGGAATTGATAGATCTTCCCAAAGGGCAAAAAACAATCGGAGTCAAGTGGGTGTACTAGACAAAATTGAATAAGAATGGTGAAATTGACAAATACAAGGCGCGCTTGGTGGCAAAAGGTTACAAGCAAGAATTTGGAGTGGATTACAAAGAAGTGGCTGCACTCGTGGCAAGACTTGATACAATCTGATTGGTGATTGCATTAGCAGCACAGAATTCGTGGCCCATCTACCAGTTAGATGTGAAGTCAGCATTCTTACAGGGCGATCTTCAAGAACAGGTATTTGTTGATCAACCTTCTGGATATATGAAGCCTAGTAGTGAATATAAAGTATATAAATTGAAAAAGGCTTTATATGGATTGAAACAAGCTCCACGAGCTTGGTATAGTAGGATTGATGCTTATTTTTTGAAGGAAGGATTTACAAAATGTCCTTATGAGCATACACTATTTCTTAAGATTGGTCATGGTGGAAAATTGCTTCTGGTATGTTTGTATGTGGATGATCTTATCTTCACAGGGAATGATAGTGTCTTGATTGACACATTTAAGAAGTCTATGATGGATGAATTTGAGATGACTGATTTTGGATTGATGCATTATTTTTTGGGTATTGAAGGGATTCGATCTGCAGCTAGGATTTTTGTCTCTGAAAAGAAGTATGTTCAAGAGATTTTAGACAAATTTCAGATGAAGCGTTGCAATTCAGTGACCACACCAACTGAGGTTGGATTGAAGCTGTCAAAGGATCCTGATGGAAGAAAGGTAAATAGCACTCTCTACAAGAAAATCGTGGGGAGTCTAATGTATTTAACAGCAACAAGGCCAGATCTATAAGCCTTATTAGCATATACATGGAAAATCTAACCGAAAAACATTTGCAAGCTGCAAAGCGAATTCTTCGCTACTTGAAAGGGACTGCAACTTTTGGGTTATTCTACAAGAAGGGAGAAAGATCAAACTTGCTTGGCTTCAGTGACAGCGATTATGCAGGAGATATGGATGATCGAAAAGGCACTTCTAGCTATGTGTTTATGCTTGGTTCAGGAGCTGTCTCATGGTCATCAAAGAAGCAGCAAATTGTTACTCTATCAACAACTGAAGCTGAGTTTGTAGTTACCACCTCAAGTGCTTGTCAAGCTATTTGGTTAAGGAAGATTCTTGGAGAACTTCAATTTAAACAACAAGAAGCAACAGCAATCTATTGTGACAATAGCTCGGCCATTAAACTTTCAAAGAATCCAGTTCTACATGGGAGGAGCAAACATATAGATGTGAAGTATCATTTCTTGAGGGATCTCACAAAAGGTAAAGTGATAGATTTTGTTTTCTGCGGGAGTGAAGATCAACTTGCTAATTTATTGACCAAGCCTCTCAAATTGTCTACATTTCAAAAGCTGAGAAAGCTTCTTGGTGTTTGTTCGTTGGATGCTCCAGATTAAGAGATGGTCTGTTTCTATTCCTTTAAACTGATTGTCTGCAACATCAGTTTAAGGGAGGGTGATGAAGTAGTCAAGTTTCAGTTTTACGTGTCTTCAATAATGTAGTAGTGGAGTCCTAGTCAATAGGAAGTAGCTTGATTGTAGGAGTTTGTTTCTGCACATGTTCTAGTTAGTGGGATATGTTAGTGGGTCTATGTTGTTGCTATCCTGTAGCTATTGTCTTGCTAAGTGGTTTGGATGTTCTGCCTATTTAATAGGCTTATGATCTGATGAATAAAGAGAGCGAGTTACAGCAGCAATTCTTTTGAGTGTCTTCTTCTCTAGGCTTATTTGATAAAACAAATTCCAACATGATGCAAGAGGTCCGAGGGTAACATCAATGTCATCAGAAAGAATAGTGAAGCCAGGAGGAGATATATCCAATTGGACAACGGACGATTCTCTACTTATGGGCAGAATGCGAACAAGAGAGAGAGTCGTTTCGACGAGTAAAGGTAGATCCTCGATGATTACAAGCACAGTCTCAACATCAAGAGAACCTTCAGCATCAGTTTGACGGGGTGGACTTGAGATGAGAGAAGTCACTGGCGAAGCAGCTTCAATAACACTAAGGGTTGGAACAGTCCTACGTCTTCTAGGCCGGAGAGTTTGTACATATTCCACTTCAATTGAAATCAGGAATTCAAACTCAGTAGTAATTAGGCAACACGCGGATAAAGATTCAAAATCATCAAGTCATGATCACTTACCTGAGGAGATTGTCCTTTTTTATCTTCTACGAGCGGTCGAAGAAGGTAATTCTTGTGTTATCTCGGGCACAAGAGGAAAAGGATCTTGAGTTTTGATCTTTTCAAGAACATATTCGGGGTCCTCTATAAAAGTACTTGCTCAGTAAGAGTCCCACCATTCGATAAATCTACCATGGGCTCCAAGAAGAGGAAGATATGGTTTGATAGAGTGCATCGTGAACATTATGTTAGGGCCAACAATGCAACCTAGAAGAGGGGTTGAATAGGTTAAATATGGATTTTAAAATTTTTGCAGAATATGTTAACTATCTTTAGTCAAGATGGTATCACAAATGATGCAGCGTGTGTGAAACTGATTAAGTGATTAGAGAAAGCCTCTGCCACAACGATATATAATGGTTCGGCTTTACCCAAAAGCCTAATCCACTCTCGATCTAATAGTCTAAACAATGGTTGGATTCTACTAGTAATCTTCAGATTAAGTTACAATCGACTGGTGTCTTTCCCTTTCAAGATAGATCACACTATCGGGATGTACAAACTTACTTGTCTAACAGATACTATGAGGCTAAACCAGTGTAGAGAGTAATACAATCAAATATCAGAGACACTTCAAACTTAAGAGAGCAATATGCAGTTTTCGAGTATCTAACTTTTCCTAGTAGCCTCACTCTCTCTATATATAGAGACTTCTTCAAGTTATCCATTGGTGAGCGTTCTCGCTTTGAAATAGTTGTTGCAAATCTACAGAGAAGATAAGGTAGCCGTTTGGAGTCGTTGAGAGCATGGGAGAAGTGCTGAAGCACTACTGCTGCTATCACTTCATCTATCAGCACTATTTTCCTAAAATAGGCTCTGCTACAACTATCTCTAGCTAATAGTCTGACATTTGCTTTTCTGATTGCTTTCCCGATTTTCTTGCTGCGAAATCCAGACCCGCAACAACTCTTTTCCGAACCATCAACGGTCATGTTGACTTGCGTATCTTACAATCATCAAACCTGATATATCACACTTTCAATCCATGTGCATTATCACCAATTCAGATTATTGGTTAGGTTGACCATCTTTAGTGAAGATACTAAGTTACTTCGACACGTGATGTTGCAATCAATGAATTCTTCCATCTTCATCAGTGCCAAGGGCTTTTTAGACTATTATATTGACTGGTACTTCCAATTTACAAAGAGGCTTGTTCTCTTAAACGTCAGACTAACATCTCACCTTTGCAACATGAAAGTTCATTAATGATGGTAACTAAAATCACTATCTGCATCAATCATGGAAACCATTAGAATAGAGATAATTTGGTAATCATCAAATTATCATAGGAATGTTTTCCAACAATCTTCCCATTTTTTATGATGTCAAAACTATCCCGCAGATATGAGAAAATTATAGTAGGAATATTAGAATTGCATTAAATGTAAAGAAACATGTATCGAATATCATTAAGTGAGCATATCAACGAGCATATCATCTTCATGGAAGATGCCTAAGAAATGTCACATGAATATCATAAAACATAAGAGTTATAGTGAGCATATGGTTAAGAATATTGCAGGGAGAAGGACACTAGGAGTGTCATAAATTTTGTATGGAGATCACTTGAGTGCCATAACTTTTTTAAAACGCTCACTTGAGTGTTATCAGCACTGGAAATCCGATGTGGACGTCGGAAATCATGCGTGAACACTAGAAGGACTATTTAATTATTTTTTTGAATTTTTTTATTTCTATTTTTCTTTTCTTTTCTTTTCTTTTCTTTTCTTTTCTTTTTTGCGACCTTGCTCGCCCACAACCGTCCTCGCCAAATCTTGGCAATAGCACCTCGCCCACGGCTAGCAAGGCCGCGATGGCCTCACCGACCATGAGCGAGGGTTGGCGGGGTGACGAAAGCCTTCGCCGGATCTGGGCAAGGTTGCCTCGCCCGCGATCGACGAGGCCAAGAAAGGCTCGCCCGAGGCCTTCACAAGCAAGGTGGCTTTTGCCCAAATTTGGCGAGGATGGCCGCGGGCGAGCACAGCCAGCAAGGGTCGTCGGTGACCCTTGCCGGCACATAAAAAAGAAGGCAAAAAAGAAAATAAAATAAAAGGTAAAATAAAAAAATTCAAAAAAATTATTTAAAATAATAATTAAATAGTCCTTCCGGCGTCCACGTCGGATTTTCGACGCTAATGGCACTCAAGTAAGCATTTTAAAAAGTTATGGCACTCAAGTGAACAAAAAAAAAGTTATGACACTTAAGTGATCTTCCTACAAAACTTATGATACTCCTTGTGTCATTATCTCAAATATTGCATGAATATCTCACAATATCATCTTTTCACATATGCATTCTCCCCCTTTTTGTCATTAGCAAAAAGTTAGTCTTAGAAAGATATGAATGAAAGCACACAGTTCATTGCAAATTATTAGAGAAACACATATAGACACCAAACAGCATGCGTGTCCACATATAACAGTTCAAAAAACAAAACAAAAAAGAAACTGAAGTTGCAAGCAGCACTTAAGAGCAATGGGTTCTCTTTTTGGTTGAGGGGGATGTTTCGGCTTATGGTTCTGGAATGGAACGGATAGAATTGTAGCATTGGAGGCTAGGAATAGATTGTTTCATTCGCACTAAAAACTTGCCCGTCTGTTCCAAGGTGCTTTGCAATCTTAGGATACACTCATAGATATCTGCATTGGAGATACTCTATTCTCCAGATTTAGACTCCCCTTGAGATGAAGCTTCCTTCCGCTTGAGGCGAGGAATTGGAGGTCTGGCTGAGGTTTGGTGGAGCTATCTCTTTTGCACGCATTGCCTTCTCAACACCTTCCTTTAAACGTTCTTGAAGGATCTTCACTGCTTCTTCTTCATCACCGTGTCCAATACCAATAATCTCACGGTCTTGTTTTACCCAACCTCAATTGGTGACTTTCAACTGCATTTTCTTTAGGGTTTCCTTCCCTATCACCACATTTGGTAGCATGTCTACCTTGTAATCATCACTGATGATGATGCCTTTGGTCTTGAGGATGAGGGAAATAAGAGCGCCGTAGGGTAGCCTTCCAGATTTTCGCTTGACCACACAATGCATGTGTAAAATTACCAAGTGTGCGAGTGAAAATTTTTCCCTTTTCAAGATGGCCGAAAGAATCCGAGCTTCATAGTGTGAAACATCATTAGTGAAGCTAGATTTTGATCGGAGGCACATGATCAAGATTTGTAAATCAGATTGTCTTTCAAGGGTAGCATTTTCAAAGATATTTTTTCATGCCGAATGGGTTCATCTTTTTCCAAAATAAAACCATAAGCTTCTTCGAGGCTAGCTGGAATTTTGTGAAAGCGATAAACAGGATGATGAATAAGCTCAGTCAAAGCTTCAACAATGACAGTATGAGTTAGTTTTTCAAAAGTGAAAGAAAAAATGTCCTTGTTCATAAATGGAGGTTGGAATAAAAACTAGCCACCACTTGGATAGGTTTCCTCTTGAAGAGTGCAGAAAAAGGTTAAACTAAGTTGTTCAAATAGATCGGTGAGAAAAATGCCATGATTTTCAAGATATTTGAAATCAACTGAGTGGTTTGCAATTGAGCCTCTTTGTAAAAGCAACATGTACTGATTTTGATGTTCTTCAGATAAAAACATATTGAAGTTAAAAGTGCGGTCAAGACGAAAACCTTCGAAGGGCTCGAAGAGTGCATAATCACGATCATCATCGTCGTTCTTCCTTTTGTCTACCACTTCTTCCTCGTCTTCTGTGGGAACATCAAAGGCAGTCTCAGTGCTGATACCTTCCTATATTTGCTATTATGATTCAACGGGTTGAGGTAGAGGTATATTAGTTGCTGCTACGAGTTCTTCTTCTGCAAGAGGAATTTCTTGTGTCATCGGCATTCTAGATTCCTTGGTTGGTTCAGCCATTTGTTGAGCAGATGGTACGATTGCTAGAGGTGTCTCAACTTCAGGAGGTGCAGTGGTTGTGGATGTTGATGCAAAGGCAACAGCCAATTCTTCTTGTATCTTTTTAAGAAGCTACTGAAAGAGAGGATTCGTGCCCAATATACAGATTAGGGTAATCATCTCTTGTTGTTGTTCTCGGAGAGTGTCTCCATATGGAGCAAAGACGAATTTTTTTACCTTTTTGCAATTTGCCACGCTGATTTCTTTACCAACTCTTTGGCGTATTTCTCTTGAAAGATGAATGTTCCTTCCTTTGTTTGCTTGACTTGTAGACCGAGGAAGTAATTCAACTTTCCCATTAAGCTCATCTCAAACTCACCTTTCATCATGTTTGCAAATCCCTTGCACAAATCATTGTTAGTGAAACCGAAGATAATATCATTAACATATATTTGCACTAACAATATATCGTTACCATTTTTTTTATAAACAAGGTGGTGTCAACCTTACCTTTTTCGAAAAGATTATCCTCAAGAAAATTGATGAGACTCTCATACCAAGCTTTAGGAGCTTGTTTGAGACCATATAGAGCTTTTCTCAATTTAAAAATATAATCCTGATGTTTTGAATCTTCGAAATCAGGAGGTTGTTCTACAAACACTTCCTTTTTTATAAAACCATTTAAAAATTCACTTTTTACATCCATTTGGTGTAGTTCAAAATCATAATAGCAAGCATAAGATAGTAATAAGCAAATAACTTCTAACCTTGCTACTGGTACGTATGTTTCATCATAATCAATACATTCTTCTTTAGAGTAGCCTTTTGTAACTAATCTGGCCTTGTTTCTCGTCGCTTTGCCTTGATCATCAATCTTATTTCTAAATACCCACTTGGTTCTAATTACAGGGTATTCATCTGGTTTATGAAAGAAGCTCTGCTTCGTGTCGAGGAAAGCAACTTCGAAGAAATTCTGGGACACGTGGCAAAAGAAAATAGGGACTCGGGACGACTTCTTCTTACTCTAACTCGATGGTATTTAAAGGTGACAAAAGGGAGTTGTCCTTATGCTCCAACTACTGAAGTGGGTCAAGCCAAGCCAAAAGGTTGAAGGATGGTGAGTAGGAGACCCGGTCATAGAGAAAGCCATGGTAGGACCCGAAAGAGAACGAAAAGAGCTCGAAGAGAGAAAAGATTAGAATATTAAGATCAGCTAAGGTAAAAATCCGATCTTGAAATTACCTCAGAAAATGTTATATACAGGCTAGCAAAAGTCAAAGGCAGCGTCCCAGATTATGCCACCTGGCAATTTGAATCATAAAGAAAGACTGCTATAGGAGTTGAATAGTGAGGGTGACGTCTTGAACGAGACCCTAGATAAGTGTTTGGGAACTGTACCGACGGTGTGTTTTAAAAGAATCAGGTTCTTTAAATTAAAAAAAAAAAAAAAGACATATGTTGACACCCAAAAATAATCTCATGAGCCATAACATAACGATAAAGCCCATAAGCATCTTCGGATGGCCAACCCATGAATTTAGGAAATTCGCAAATGAGGATAGTTGCAGTTACCGAAGAATACATAGAGTTTAAAGAGCAACGAAAATCTCGGACATACTACTGAAGAATCTGCTTAGAATAAAATTCAATCGCTTCATGGATAATGTAGTGCGGTTACTTAAGGATGAAAACTCTGGGAATAATTTGAATTTAGAAAGTAATCGCTACAACAGTTATTTGCCCAGTAAGGCTATAAACAGCCGACAAAGTGCTGTTGTAAAAGATCGGCAAATCAGTCAATAAAACAGCACTTATTCATTTTTGCAAATTATTCTCTTTATCATTTATACGCATTACCTTTTGCTCGCATTTCGCATTTCATATCCTTTAATTTGTTAATTAGTATCGAACTTTCTTTTACAAGTCGATGCAGAACCCTATTCACAATAAAAATCGAAGAGCCAACCTTTAGTGAAAGGTATTTCGTCGGAGACCATTTTCGGCGAAGCAAGTCCAAATCTCTCTCCTCGTCGGTCGTGAATGAAGCTTCCATGAGCGGTCCAAATTTGGTAATCCATGTTTTGGCGTTCTTCGTGTGGAAATTTATCAGAGCAGTTTTGATGAACAGGTGATTAATTATATTTTGGATTGGAATGTGATTAATGATTAATTGTTTTGGACTTGACCGGAAATTGCGAAAGAGTGTAGAGAAACGTGAGATGCAACAATTGTTTAGATTAAATATTTAATGGGGATATACATGAAAAATAACAAAATTGCTGTTTCGGTCTTAAATTCATTTACAAAATTAAAATTTATTTCTATGTCCTTCTATTGTTCCTATGTAGTCCTAAGACTTTGTGTGAATTATAATGTAGTTCTTCAGACTAATCTTCGCCTGAAAATGCTAACTCGACAGTCTAATCATCCCTGGCCATCTTATGTGCCATGGCCGGTGGCCTGACGTATGATAACTTTACTTGAAACAATGTTGTTTTGCTTACTTTTTCTGAAATTTGTAATTTTTTTCATTTTTTCTTTTCTTTTCTTTGTGTCCGGATCATCTTCAACCTACTGTTGATCTTCTACCACCACCACGAGCTCTTCATCATCCTCCCCTCCTCATCCACCTGATCAAGAACCTACACCAGTCGATCCACCCCATCAACCAGAATTGCCCGAGACTCAAACCCTAACATCGAATTATAAATTCATACTCATTACGTGAAATCACAAGAATCTTGTCAACAACGATAACAAAAGTAGTTGTGTTTCTACATCAGTGCGACCAAAAAGGTACGTAAAACATAGATTGTCTAAGCTAACAAGCTAAAGCTTCTAAACTTCCTGGACCTTCAGAATTTGGTATTGCTAAAGTGTAGACATGGATGGACCTGCAACAACAATCAAATGTTCAGCGAATGGATTTGATTGTCTATGGGACCAATAGGAAGGGTAGTTTTGGAAATGAGATGGTGGGGAACCGGGGTAAACTGTTGTCAAAGGTTGGTTTGTTACTTTTTTTAATCGAGAAGGGTATTTTTGGAAATTAAAAAATGGGAAAACACCTTGTTCTTTTTTCAATATTAGGGTATACAATAAGAAACCATTTTGCCAATTCTACCGAATTATACTCACACTTTGCAAAGAATTTACACACGCAATGTGGAAATGAGAGCAGGAGAAGATGAAGATGACTCGAAAGCATACCTCCTATTCAAGGTCGTAGCTTCCAATTTTCTCGATTGTAGCTATACATTTTTCATCTCCCCCGTCAAGACTGTTAGCTATCCCAACAGATAAAAAAAAAATACACACCAAAAAGGAACTCGGCTCGGAACCTTGCAGCGCAACTTCTCTTTTACGAGATTACCTCTTGTTTATGAATTTGAAGATGGTTAACATGCTTGCAAAAATATGGAACAATTAGCAATAAAAACATAATGTTTGACCAAGGGTAATTGGTCAACTAACCAAAAATGCTGTGTTTCCAACCATCAATGCCGTGGAAATAGATAGGCCCTCCCAATGTTATTTCAATAAATAGGGTTGTCATCAAGGAAATGACTGTAGAACGTTTAAGAGGAAATTATGTAGGAATTAAATCACCATTCTAATTAAAACGGAGATGAGTGGTCATGAATAATAAGTGAAAGAAATGATATGAAGGGCGATTGCAATTTGAGGACTAAGGCTCCACTCTTTTTGCAAAAAAATGAATGACTTGCAAAACATTCTCTAAAAAATAGTCACTTGTGTTGCTTTTAAAAATGAATGAACGAAAAATATTTTCACCATCCATAAAAATATTTAGACATAAATTATTGTCGATAATGAAAACATCTTCATTGACTAATTATTTCAAGCAATACAAGTTATTATTTTTAGGAAAATATTTTCCAAATCATTCATTTTCCGAAAAAAAATAAGGAGCCAATAGAAGAGCGATTTTTCTTCTCGAAATTCCAATTCCAATTGGACAATCTATTGACATATCAAGTTGTGAAAAAGTTTCAAAATCCCATACTTTTACAAATAGATTAGTAAATTCAAGCCAATCTAATGACATTATTAATGTACATTATACTAGATGTCTCTATTTCAATTTATTTCTGATTACAATGCATCAATTCAAGGATGATTATACCTCGGAATTTAGGGGCCTGATGATAATTTAGGTTAGTTTATATTTCAAGATTGAGAATATAAAATGAAACAAGATTAATAGTTGACTATAAGGACTAAGGGTGATCATAAAATTAGAGGTGGCAATATGGGTCACAAACCCATATTCAACCCATATTTAAGGGTAATTGATCATAAATGAGTTGCTTTAAATGCTTAAGTGAGTCATAAATAGGTTAGTTAAAAATTTAGTGGTCATAAATGGGTTTTAAATGGGTCATAAATGGGTTAAACATACTAACTCATTTAAGTGAGTCATAAATTGGCCATTAGCCATTTTCTGATTTTTTTAATATTAATATTTTATTTTTATCTTCTTCTTTTTTTTGTCTTCTTCTCTGTTGGTGGCCGGCCATGAGCTCACCGAAGGCTGGCAAAGCTCGAGCTCACCGATCTGGCGAGGCAGAGGCCTCGCTGGCCTCTGCGAGCGTCAATAAGCCTTGAGCTCACTGATCTGGCGAGGCCGAGGTCTCGCCAGTCTTTGCGAGCGTTGACGAGCCTCAAGCTCGCCGGTCTCTGCAAGCGTCGGTGAGCTCGGCGTCGCCGATCTCTGTGAGCGTCGGTGAGCCTCGAGCTCGCCGACCTCTGGTGAAGCTCGAGCCTCGCTGATCTGGCAAGACTCGAGCTCGGCCTCGCCCGAGGTGGCGAGGCTCGACCTCGCCTAAGCCGGCGACCAGCCAAAAGAAATAAAAATAAAATAAAATAAAATCGATTTTAAAAAATTTTCCATTAGATTTGTATTGTATGGAATTGTTTTAGTAATAGTATTTTTAAAAAAATCATAAAAAAATAAGTTTTTCTGGATTTTTAATTGAATATAGAAGTGTTTTAGCAATATGAGTTGGGTATGGATTGGGTTGGGTTGGGTATGGGTCAAAGAATTTACATTACTGATAAATGGGTCATAAACGGGTTAATGGGTCATTTTGGGTCAGACCATTTATGACCCGACCCAAACCCGACCCTACCCTACCCACCCATTTGACAAGTCTAATTTTAAGGTAATTCATTTCAAAGGTGGAACTTGGAACCGACCCAATAAGGTATAAAATGGAGAATTGTAAAATTGAAACCGAAAATTGAATCACGTAGGTCTAGAACTGGCTTGGAAAGTTGTCGAGTGGACTCAAGAACCCGCACTCCTCTTCTTCTTCTTTCCGTTAAAAAGCACGAAAATGTATGGGACTTGATTTCCTTTGGCAAATGAGGTCAAGTGGAATTGAGGACCAAATTGAAATACCTTATCAAATGTAACAAGTAATGACTAGAAACTTCATAAAGAAACAAGAGCAGAAATAGAAAAGCCACTTCATCTAATTCAGAATGGAAATAATTGATCTCCCCCATAAATTTCGATTCTTACTAACCTTGGACTTTATTATTAAATTCACGAATCACAATGAAGATGAAGAATCCTTCGACTTTAATACTGGCCATGTCATTAAATGCACTTGTTTTCTTGGCGCTTGAGAAGTTTCATGCATCTAGCAACGCAATTTTTTAAAGCTATGTTGACCTGGACCGCTGACCAACCTTTTGCTAGCTCTTTTCATCTCAACATGGATAACCAATTTTGTATTTTCCGAATAATCGTCCATGGTAAATTAGTTACGTACATCAAATGTAAAGATTATAATAATATATATAATGCAGTATACTCAATAGTTATAAACAGAAAAGTATAAACTTTGATCTTGAACTCGAGCAATATCATCATTTGCCTCCAAAAAAGAAATTTTAGATGTCATGTGACGTCCATAGAACAAAAAGGATCTATACGATCTTAAATGGACAATAAATCTCCTGATCGTCCTCTTGATGTCCTGCGTACGTGATATTCCTACATGAGATTTCACTTATATTTCTCCTTTCCGACGCGGAATTTACTTTAGACCCAAAAAAAAAAGCACAAAATTTACCTTTTTGGTGAGAATTGGCATCATTTTTCATTGATTTGCCCATGCCATCCTCATGCAAGGGCAAAACATATATGAAGAATTACGATTGGCCCAATTAGGGTTTTTTCCTTTTCACCTTCTAAATCTTCATAAACTACTCATATACGATGAAAATTATTTCCCTTTTTAGATCAAAAATTT
Source organism: Metrosideros polymorpha var. glaberrima (assembly GCA_001662345.2). Taxonomy (NCBI): domain Eukaryota; kingdom Viridiplantae; phylum Streptophyta; class Magnoliopsida; order Myrtales; family Myrtaceae; genus Metrosideros; species Metrosideros polymorpha. The sequence continues at coordinate 16,803,655 of BCNH02000006.1, read as the reverse complement.
TTTCGTGGAATGCATCTTTTATAGATTTTTTTTTTTTTATTAAACAGTTTCATCGCCATTATAAAAAAAATCCTTACACATTCCTCATTCAATGAGTAAGAAGTGTGTATGAGTTTAATTTTATAACCGATTTGATTACGATAAGGGTATGAATTATATTTTACATCGAAAGCGGACTGATTAAAAGATGTATAAGTAAAATTGCGTAACCTCTATAGATGGATTATATAAATAAATAAATAAAGGATAGGATAGGATATACTCGAATCAGATGGTCAACGCAAGACCATCGTTCACAGACAAAAGCCCCGTTGCTTCGCCAATCCCAGACAACTGGAAGAGAGAGAGAGAGAGCAGTACACTGAGCAAAATGGCGGCTATATCTTCATGGAATCTCGTGTTCACCCAACCCTCAAAGAAGCGCTCTCTGTCATCTCTCTCATCTCTCTCGTGGGCTCGCTCTCTCTCACCCTTCGCCTCCGAATCCCGACTCTGCTTCACCCGCGGAGATGGCGGCGTCGCCCCCACCAGCCGTACCCCATCCCTGACGATCCTCTCGCTCCTGGACGCGAAACCCACCGTCCTCGTCACCGAGAAGCTCGGCGAGGCGGGCCTCGACCTCCTCAAGGCCTTCGCCAACGTCGACTGCTCGTACAACCTGAGCCCGGAGGAGCTGTGCACCAAGATCTCGCTCTGCGACGCCCTCATCGTCAGGAGCGGCACCAAGGTCACCCGCGAGGTCTTCGAGTCGTCCGGCGGGCGGCTCAAGGTCGTGGGTCGCGCCGGCGTGGGGATTGACAACGTCGATGTCTCGGCCGCGACGGAACACGGGTGCCTCGTGGTCAATGCGCCCACTGCGAACACCATCGCCGCCGCCGAGCACGGGATTGCCCTGCTCGCTTCCATGGCGCGGAACATCGCCCAGGCGGACGCCTCTGTGAAAGCGGGTGCGTGTTTTTTTGGTGCTTTCGGGTAGCGCTAATTTCTTGTAAGGTCTCGGCGTGGAATTTCTTCGAGCAGTCTGGGTGCAATACGGGTGATTTTGAAGCTTTTGACGTTGTTGGTTGCGTAGGCCGTTTGCTTATGTTTATTATATGGTTGATGGTATAGTCGGCCCTGTCCCTTAGGTTTTTGGCGATTGGCAGTGTTGAATTTGGTCGACGCTTGTTGAAGTTTTTCTCTCAGTTACAGAGAATACAGAGTATATTGAAGGTTCATGATCAAATGACAATTCTTTCAAAATCTCTAAGGGAGCCCATTTTGTTTTGCAAGCTGTAAACTTTCAGTATTCTATATAGTAATTGGCTTCTTATGGCCGTGAATGCCCTCTGGTGGTGTTTCTTATGGAAATTGCTGGACCTCTCACTGTCTGGGTCATTTTTTTGTTTAGGGAAGTGGCAGAGAAGCAAGTATGTCGGTGTTTCGCTGGTGGGGAAGACTCTTGCAATTATGGGGTTTGGGAAGGTTGGATCAGAAGTTGCAAGGCGGGCCAAGGGTCTTGGCATGCACGTGATTGCCCACGATCCATACGCTCCTGCTGATCGCGCACGTGCAATCGGAGTGGAAATGGTGAGCTACGACGAAGCTATCTCGACCGCAGATTTCATCTCCCTGCACATGCCTCTTACCCCTGCTACATCCAAGATGTTAAATGATGACGCTTTTGCTAAGATGAAGAAGGGCGTCCGAATTGTCAATGTTGCTCGAGGTGGCGTGATCGATGAAGAAGCTCTTCTCAGGGCTCTAGATTCTGGAATTGTTGCTCAGGTTCTGATTTTCTTTGATCTGTTTGCAGAATTTTTATGATCAATTCATACAATTGGTGAACGTATGATAGTTTTTTTTGTGCAGGCTGCACTTGATGTTTTCACGGAAGAGCCTCCTCCCCAAGACAGTAAGCTAGTGCGGCATGAGAATGTGACTGTTACGCCTCATCTCGGTGCTAGTACAACTGAGGCCCAGGTAAGTTTGGCTAACATACTGTTCGTAAGTTCTGTTCTTTCCGGGCTGGATTAGTTTTCCAACCTTGAGTGTCTTTGTGGATGTAATCAGGAAGGTGTGGCCATTGAAGTTGCAGATGCAGTTATTGGGGCCTTGAAGGGTGAGCTTGCGGCTACTGCTGTGAATGCACCCATGGTGCCTGCCGAGGTAGGATGTCAAACTCTGTTTTCGTACTTTTGTTGCGCTGCATATTGCATTGACCTTCAGTTATTTTGCTCCAACCACTCCTTCCTCATTTAGTACAAAATAACTTCATCAGCCACAACTGCTTGGTTTCACAATAGTTTTAATTGACCAACATGGATTGACCAGTTTTGGAGCATGACGTTCACTTATGCGCTGTCTCTCAATTCGTTAACAATTCGCAAGCATAACCATGTGTTTGGTGCATGCTTTAGGAATTTAATTGAGCTTGAATTGCTCTTTCCTTTAATTGTTGTCACACTGTTCATCTCATAGTACTTATTTTCTATGAGAATTGTCGAATCTGACATGTTATAGAGAAGTGCCTCTTAGTGAGAACAATACAAAAACCGTATACTCAAAACTAAAGAGAGTCATTTTCATTTCTTAGGGTCTCACTATGTCTATTAAATAGACTCATTTTTTGGTTTTTGTTGTTCATTCCATTTGTTCCAGACACGGGCATCAGTTGTTCTAGCACTATGCTATGTAAATTCACATACTTTGATGGGAGTGAAGCTCAAGTTCATTCATGTTGCTCGCAGGTTATATCGGAGCTCACTCCTTATGTTGATCTAGCAGAAAAGCTCGGAAGACTAGCCATACAGCTTGTTGCAGGTGGAAGTGGCATAAAATCGGTGAAGGTGGGATATGCTTCAGCCAGAGGTCCAGATGATCTTGACACCCGGCTGCTCCGTGCTATGGTCATCAAGGGTCTAATTGAGCCTATATCCAGCGTCTTTGTAAACTTGGTAAATGCTGACTTCACCGCCAAACAAAGAGGACTCCGGATCACAGAGGAGAGAATCGTGTTGGACGGATCGCCCGAGAACCCCCTTGAATACATCCAGGTCCAGATCGCCAATGTCGAGTCGAAATTCGCCAGCGCTATCTCAGAGTCTGGAGAGATCAAAGTGGAAGGGAAGGTGAAGGATGGGAAACCACATCTCGCCAAGGTTGGGTCGTTCGACGTAGATGTGAGCTTGGAAGGGAGTTTGATTCTGTGCAGGCAGATCGATCAGCCAGGCATGATTGGGAAGGTGGGTAGTATATTGGGTGAGGAGAATGTGAATGTGAATTATATGAGTGTTGGGAGGACGGCTCCGGGGAAACAGGCCATTATGACAATTGGTGTGGATGAGGAGCCAAGCAGGGAAGCCCTAATAGCTATTGGAGATATTCCTGCCATCGAAGAGTTTGTTTTCTTGAAATTGTAGGAGATAAAAAGATCGCACTGTCTGTCTTTGCTGCTGAATTCTTGAAGGTATGGTTTTTGCGTGACACAGTGTTATAAATATCAATAAAGTTGATTATTAGTTATTGCTATCGACATAGATATATATATGGCGTCGATGATACTTTTGATTAGACTATCATCTGGTATCTGTCTAGGTACCATACAGTACGCCAACACATATCCTTCTTCAGGTGAGAATACGTCTCCCGATGCATCCGATAAAGGTTCTGTTTTCAGTTTCATCGCTGTGCTTCCTGTCTATATGAATGTCTATGCTGTAACTGTGGAAAACGCGGTTGCTTTCGTGTTATTCCGTCGGCAGTGCTGCATATGGAATTCTCATGCCTAGTTCCTTCTTTTTCGCGATAATCTGTCTTCCACTAGTTTAGCTTGCCTGGGCGTGTAACAAGGACCGTTTCAGGAATTTGCACCAGTCTGCTTTTTGCATAATTTCACCATGCAAAACCCAATTGCCTCCATCTTGTATAAACTTGTCAGTCACTGAGAAAAAGTTGCATGAAGAATCGGTTGCCACACTGGAAATGGCATGCTATTACACAAGAAGAGCCTTGACATGCTCATGCTTTACAGTTTTCTTGACCCGCTCTACATTTTTCTGTATGCTGCTGGTTCAAATGCGAAAGGCGTTCGATCCACAAGTGCAAGTAACACACGAGAGATCTCGAATGTGAAACTGCACATGCCGAGAGAGAGAGGCTCTTAATTTTACCGGTATCATAGACATTTCCGGTAATTCGGCCATAACAATACTTCTAAATGAACCAGCACTGCACTGCACTTCTCAAACATTCAATAATACCCAAGATATCATTAGAAACACTTGCATTTTCAAAACTAGTTAGGGGAACGGATATTCCATCCTACATACTGAAATAGCACACAGTTTATTCACAAATTTCTACCAAGAAGTACTCCACTTAAACAGGAACAGTTCCATCACAACATCATATCGGTCCCCAACAATAAAGTTGGAGATCACAACAAAGAGTCACCACCCAAAGCACACTACCAAATCCCAACCTCCATGAACCCACCCTCAGTTGCAAATCCCCTGAACATCCCATTGGTGTTGAAGCCACAGGCCACCTCCCCATTCTGCGACACAGCTATCATCCCCGCCTTCCCTTCGTCGAGCCTCTCCTTGACCACGAAGTCGACTGCCGCCTGAAGGCCCAGGCCCTTGTACTCCATCATTGCCGCCACATCGCGGGCCAGGGTCCCGCGTATGATGGCCTCCCCCTCGCCAGTGCACGAGACCCCGCAGAGGCCACACGCATAGGTCCCTGCCCCTATCAGGGGCGAGTCCCCGATGCGGCCACACATCTTGTTCATGAGGCCGCCAGTGGAGGTCGCTGCCGCGCACCTCCCCTGCCCGTCTACCACCACACATCCGACCGTCTCCGGCGCATAGACACTAATCGGGAGGCCATTCATCTGCAGGGGGTTCTCCATGCTGGCGCCGCACGTATCCGGGAGGACAGTTGGGATTCTATAGTCAAACTGTTCCATCCAGCCAAAAAATGAAAAACATAAGACAGACAATGTTCAGCCTATCGCCCGGAATGAGACGCAGCGCATTTGGGGGGTAAAGGAACATCAAATTCAAATGAGATTGAGAATGAACTTCACCATAATCGTGTTTGCTTCTTTGGCCAATTTCAACATTCCCTTATTGTCTTCAGTGATGAAATAGTCATTGTCCACCACCTCAACAGCCTGTGCATATCAAGAACCAAGAAATCTCAAAAAGGGGAAGACGACAGCAGTAATCATGTCACGATTCTCGTGCAAACTAGCAACTATGGTGCACTGCATAGCAATTCAAACTCACTACAAAAACCAAGTGCCGCACCAATCTTTACAAGAACCACAGCACCGACAACCAAAACATAATTGACTTGAAAACCATCTCAAGCAAAACCTCGTGGAACCTAATAACGAGAGGCAAGAACCCCGGGTTCGATTGAGACAGACACGTGTGGAAAAGACACGACCGCCGGGTCAGAGGTTCGTGCACCGTTTAAAAGCACGTGGACGGCGAGACGTAGAAAGTGCTACGCAATTGACATCGTTTCGTCTCTCGTGGCTGCTGTTGGGTCCCAACCGCCGTCTATGCCAACGTGATTTGTTCACCATTCGTTCGACAGAGAAGATAGTTTTTGATTTCGAGTTTGCGACTGAGTATTCCATTGCAAAGGTCGAGATTGTTTATCGAGGCCGTCCGTGAATAACATGGCAAAGAAACTCTTCTCGAGGAGAATAATGATGTCGTGAATCGAATGCCCAACCCATATGAGCAAGAGGAGAAGCAAAAAACTAAAGGAGTAGGCAGAAAGTACAGACGTGGAGGCGGGCGAAGTCCTCGGCGCCGGAGAAGGCGAGATAGGAGTGGGGGGACTTGTCCATGACGAGCCTGGCGAGGGAGACCGGGTTCTTCACCGTCGTCACCCCGGACACCGCGCCGCACCTCCTCCCCTCCCCGTCCATTATGCTCGCCTCCATCTCCACCGTGCCTCTCTCCGTCAGGGCCGATCCCCGCCCCGAGTTGAACACCGGATCGCTCTCCAGTTCCCTCACCTGTTCGCATCCAAAGAAGAGAGGGAAAAAAATACGAATGAGACTGTGTAGTTCGTTTTTCGGTTGCATTAAAATCGGTGTTGCGTGTCAAAAAGAAATAGAAACAGAGACAGAGACAGAGTGTCCATGTGTGTTAGTACGTACGACGAGTTCGACGACGTCGATGGCGGGGAGAGAGGAGCGGAGGGCGGAGATGCCGATGTCGAGACAGCGGGCGAGGACGCGCTTGGCCTCCTCCTGGCGGTGGTGGGGGAGATTCGGGTCCACACCCGCGCCGCCGTGCACGGCGATTGCCCACCCTCCCATCTCTACCTCCCTCCCTCTCTCTCTCTCTCTCTCTCTCTCGCGCGCGCTCTCCGTTCGGGGTGGTGTGTGTGTGTGTGTAACTGGTGGAAGTCTCTCTCTCTCTCTCTCTGCGTGGCTAGTCTTCTTATCACACAGAGAGAGGAATGCGGTGGAGAAGAAGAGACTGCGGTTGTGGGGGTACTTATAGGGGGGAAGTCTGAATTAAAGGGCCATTAATGCATTTGTCCAAAATCATATTCTTAAAAATCAGTTGGATTTGGAATTTCATTTAATTTTTTTTCCCCATTTTATCTTCTTTTTTTTGGTTCTTTCCTTTTTAGTTTCCGAGACCGAATCGGATTTGGGTTCGTGTTTAATTGGAGTTTGTCCACGGAATGCGTATTGACGAAACTGCCGCGAAGGAGAGCGGTTTGGGATCGTGACCCGATGGGGCTCCAATGCTTGATGTTACTGAGAAATTCTACTTTAGGGTTTTAGTTAGTAACGAAAATGTAGTAATTCTTTGGAAAAAGTGTCAGAAAAGTCATAAACCTATTGTATTTATGCCAATTTAATCCTAAACTTTTTAATTGTGTCAATTAAGTCATAAATTTGTGATCTAGTGCAAATTCAGTCATTCTAGTTAATTTTAGTAAAATTTTGCTGTCATGGACGATTAACGCTGACGTGCACATTTTTCAATAATTTTTTAATTTTTTTCCTTTCTTTTTTCTTTTCCTCTTTTCTTCCTCGTCTGCAGCTCCTCCGATGGCCGACGCAAGGGTGGGCCTCACCGCCACAGGTGAGGTCGACCTCACCGAGGCGAGGGCCAACGCCGACGAGGTTGACCCTGGCCTAGGTGAGGCCACCCTCGCCAGGCCATGCCCAGGCCGAGCGACCTCACCAGGCATCGCTTGGGCCAGGGTGAGGGTTGGCCTCACCCAATTTGGCAAGGCCACCCTCGCACCGATCACCGAAGGAGCTGTAGAGAAGAGGAGGAAGAAAAGAGAAAAATATATAAAAAAAATCAAAATTTATTAAAATAATATTTAAAAAAATATCCACATCAACACTTATTGTGCCACGTAGGCCAGCCGGCGTCTACATCAGGAAAATTCAGCCAAAATTAATCGGAATGATTGAATTGGCATTAAGTCAAAAGGTTTATGACTAAGTTGGCACCATTAAAATGTTCAAAACTAAATTGGCACAAATACAATAGGTTTATAGCTTTTCTAACACTTTTCCTGTAAATCTTTAGGCAAGGCCCACAAAAAAAAAAAAAACCTTAAATTATGTTCACTGAGACACGTTTATCCTACAAACTTTTTTCTGTGACACAGAAAATCTCAAACTTATACATGTGTGACACATTATCCTCCATTTAAGTTATGTCAATAAGAACCATTCAAAATCTGCTTACCATGGAAGCTAGAAAGCGTAGTGTTGGCACGGTGCCCACGTAGCTTAAGTAAAATAAGAACAATATTATTTTGGCTAAAAAATTATCTAATGAAACCTTGAGAAAGAGTAAATGTGTCACATACATATAAGTTTGGAGTTTTTTATATTACGAGAAAAAATTTAGGGTAAATGTGTCACATTAAGTATAGTTTGAAATTTTTTATGTTACGAAAAAATGTTTAAAACGAATGTGTCACAAATGACATAATTTGAGTTTTTCGTGGCTTGTTTCCTAAATCTTTTATGTTGGAGCTCAGCCCCACGTCTTCTTTTTTGTAAATCAAGGGCTTATTCAATAGAATGAAAGGGGATCTTCCCTTTCTTAGAGTTACATACACTAATTTGAAAATAAAGGGAATTGGGTTTTCACGAATTCTCTCGTACATGTGATTGTTTCGGGGCTTGAGAAGATTGCCAGATAGATCGAGAGTGATGCCGACGTTTTTTTGAAGCTCTCGATGAGATTGGATTGAAGTTTTCGTGAGAACGTCTCCGAGAGTAATCCATGAGATTGTGCAATGCGATCGGATCTTGAAAATTCATGGTGTCTATTTGATGCAATCTAATAGTTGTAATTTAGGTTGCGTCGCTTGCTTTATAGTTCAATCTTCTGTTGTCTTATCAACAAAAGGTAGCTCTCATCGTCCAATCACAGATCCCGTTTGTGATTATTCATACCTTGTGGTTTATCGTTTATTTTTCATTGCCGGAAAAGAAATGTGAATAATCTTGTTTAAAAAATCATAAATTTATTGTACGTTGACTAATTCAGTCATAGACCTTTTGATGATTTGTTAATTTAATTTTAAACTTTTTGAAATTTTTCCAATTTAGTCCTAAACCTTTTGAATTGACCGTTGTACAAAAAGTTTAGGACTTTTTAGATAATTATCCCAAAATAGAGTTATGTCGATGTTGGTGTTGGTGTAGATACAAGGAAAGAGCTCGAAGACTTTGATGCAAGGAAGTAGAATATCGTTTTCAAAACCATCCTCATGCCTATCTTCTTCTTTGAGGCTGCATAGCAATCTTCAAGTCTATTCAACGATTTTTTTTGGGTCTAATATTCAACGATTGAGTCATTACTAATTTTCGAGATGTTGTAATACCAATTCATTCCTAAATTAGCCATTAGTAAGGGGCATGTACTTGAAATTTTCTAATGAATTTCACATGCGACATAAATTATAATTATGTTAAATGGGCAAATATGTGAGAGAACTTATGATTAGCTTTTAAATTTACGCGTTACTCCTTCGCTCGTGAGCATACATATTTCATGACAAGGGCTCTGTATTTGTGATTATAATTCTTGCCTAAGAAATATTCAGAGTGTTGCATTCCAAGCATAGTACAAGTCAATCTTTGGATAATTTTTCGTCCGGGCCCATTAATTTTAATGTTATCAAGTGTTTAGTATAAGTAAAAATCAAAACTTAAAGGCTAAGAGTAAATAGGGTTTATACCACAAAAAATTTCAAACTATGTCCACTGTGATACAATCCCAAACTTTTTTTGTATCACTAAAAGTCATAAACTTGTCCATCGTGACACAAATATTTCAAACATTTTTTATGTCATAAAAAGCCTCGAACTTATATTAGTGTGACAAATATATCCAGGATGAACATTTTTTCTTAACACAAAAAAAAAGTTTTGGATATTTATGTCACAGTAGGCAAATTTAGGGTTTTTGGTTATACGAAAAAAAGTTTGAAGTATTTGTGTCATAATGGTATAGTTTGAAGTTCTTTCTGGTATTTATCCAAGTAAATAAAAAATCAGAAGTTACAAATGGATAAGTATAAAGTATGCCCTAATGTGCGTGTCCAAATTCACAAGCAGCTAATGATCTTTACTATATATTCTTCAATCGTGTTCTCGTTAAAGAAATATCGCACTAGATTCTTCTTGACTATGAATAAATGGGTTGACAATTCTTGTACGATGTCCTCAATTTCTACATGGCATGGAGACAACTATAGGCTAGAACCACGAGATCTGTTATTTGAGCATAATAATTTATTTTTAATTAAATCTGAACAAATTTTTTATTAAAAAATTAAATTTGGGCCAAAACGACATTGTTTTATCCATGTCAGCATAATAATAAAAAAATTATCACATCAACATTTTTCATTAATTATGTTAGATGGAGTTAACATAAAGATTTTATTGCACTTTTTTTATATATAGATTTTAGGATCCAATTATACTTTCATGATAAGTTTTTGAGTTAATACCACGAAAAACTCCAAACTAGTATGTATGTAACAAATTTACTCAAAACTAATTTTTTTATCACGAAAAATTTCAAACTGGTACACATGTGATAATTTTACCATAAACTAATTTTTTAATCATGAAAAACTTTAAACTGATACATTTGTGACAAATTTACCCCAAAATAGTACACCTGTAATAAATTTACTCTCCGTTAATTTCCATTAAATTTGGTTAATACTACGAAAAATTTCAAACTGGAACACCTGAGATAAACGGAAGGTAAAACACTAAATTGGTACACATCGTTAACTGTCACATGTCATCAAACTTAATAATTTGACAGAAATTGACGGAGGATAAATTTGTCATATGTGTGCTAGTTTGGGGTAAATTTATTATAAATGTACCAATTTAAGATTTTTTGTAATAAAAAAATAATTTAAAATAAATTTATTATAAATGTACCAGTTTAAAGTTTTTTTTATAAATTTTAAGATTTTCAATAAATATATCTCAAAATTGGATGTTGTGTGGGAGAGAGTGTGTGCACCCACGTGCGCGTGTGGGTTTTGTGAGAAAAAGGACACTTCAAAATCAGAGAGAGAGCACAAATGATGACAATGGGACAGAAGCTTTTATTATTAGTGAGTACAAAAGGAAGGAGGTACTGAGGTTGGTGTAGGGCTAACCCCACACATAACAAGAACGAGTACAAGCGCTATTTATAGAGCAATTCCATCGATATAATGTAGATTTTTCTGCAACTTAAAGATTATTTTAATACAAGCTCTAGGCTCCCCTAAGGATGGATATTTTTTCGGATACTTCTGAACTTCTCTTTGCTTGTCTTCATGTGAGTCTTTCAAACTTCAACTAGTAGTTTCTAAATTTAGTTTAGAGAAAATGGATCACAATTTCAAACAAGTGCAAGGAGAGGGATGCGAGCAACAGGCAAGGGCAAGGGTATCGTCATCAGCTTCGAGTCGAGCTATGGCGTTGAGCCGCCGCTCAACACTATGGGGGTGACTCAGGATTGTTTCGATGCTTAGTGTCGTGTGTAACGGAAGTGGAGGAAGAAAGTGAGGGAGGGGTTTGGCCCTTTGCGTGTAGTTTTTAGTCTGCATAAGAACAAATGAGTCTTTTTAGTTTGGGGAATTGCAAATTGTAGGTTTGGAAATGTGATGAACGTACTTGTTATACATAGAGGAAAGTTGAGAATGGTTTTTGCAATTATTCCCTAGATCTTTGGAGGCTTTTGGCTAAAACTCATGTTTTTCTCAAATTCCTAATTGAATGAAACTTCCTCCCACTATGTTCTCTCATTGGCGAATTACAAGTTATAGCTCACCAATTAAAATTCTCCAATTAGAGATGGAGGAAAATATACCTTGATGAAAAGCCCTGGTTGTTCGATGTAACTACTTGCATGTCGGGTTTATGTGGTTGCTCCCCTGCTTTCCTCTCGTATATGGGAGATTATCACATGTCTAGGTTATCTATTCAAAATAAAGGTCTCTGAACATGGGGATTTTGTCCCACATAGTTGAGATGTGCACATAAAAGTAACATCTAACTCAAATTAATAAGGATTTAAACTCGAGCACTCTTTTGGATTTGGCATGTTGAGCTATTCATACTTGCATGACTTTTGTCTATGAGGTTTATGAGTTTTGGCTTATCGAGCTATTCATACTTGCATGACTTCTGTCTGTGAGGTTTATGAGTTTTGGCTTATCATAGGCAACCGTGACAGAACTATGTAAAATATTTTAATGCCTTTTGTTTTCACTATAATTTCTCCCATGGAAATTTGGGGTAGAAGAAAAAGAGAGAGAGAGATAGTGTATATGGTCAATGGATAGAAGATAAACTGATTTAATTTCTCCTTTTTTCGATAGATAAAATGGGTGGGGCGCGACCAGCATCGGTGACCCCCTCCCTATATAGAAATTTCAGACATTCGACAAAATGTTCGGTTTGCGTCATAATTATTACTCATTAGAGGGAGCCTGTGGGCTTGATCCCATCAATGAACTAGTGGTAATAAGGTTGGAGTTATCTTACGTCAAGTCACGGTTGAACATGAGCCATAAACGAACCACGACTTCATGAGGTTGAGAAGCGATTAGAAGATTTAAACCTATGATCACGATGACCCTTGAAACTATTTGAAAGTAAGCCCTAGACTATCAGAAGAGCCACCGCAGCAATCGAACTAGTTTCTGCTGCATACGCATAGCAATGCACAATTTTTGACATTGCACGTATCTGAACAGACATTAGCCACTTGCCCAGGCAACCAAGCACATGCAAAAACTCTCTCTCTCTCTCTCTCTCATCGAACAATTATTTTACTTCTTTTTTTTTGTTTTTTTGTTTTTGGTCAGAAGAACAATTATTTTACTCAAATGTGCAAAGTGCGAACCCATACAATGTCCACATGACGAAATTTGAACCTGACGTGCCATCTCTCTCCCTTCTCGTCATTGTCTTAATCTTTGCCATGGCCACCTTCATCTGTTCCTGGCCCTCTGGGACTCTTTCAATTTAACCCCTAATTCAATAATTTAATGGGAAAAGGCAATCTTGTCGTTGAGTCATCAGCCTCACCGAATCCACCCAATCAGGCGTTCCTATCGCTCCCTCTATCGCAATTCATAAATATTTTCCTCTTGTTGGGAGCCCACTTCCAAGAATCCGGCAGCTGTGGAACCTGTGGTGCCCCCCTTCACCTTTTTCTCTCTCTTTTTTTTTTTTCTTTTTGTCTCTCTCTCTCTCTCTCTCTACTTTACAAATTACGTGCTCTCTAGAGGTGGAAAAGTTTGACATAAATTGATTTTCTAAGTTCATTTCAGTAGGTCACGTGGTATATGATTTTTCAAGATTTTTAAATACAGTACGAATAAGAGAGAGCAAGGCCCAAAAGTAGATATGGATTTTAGTGAATCTTCAAGCTCCAGGTCCGCCCAGTCGATTAGGGTGTTAGGAAAATTTGCAGCTCAGATGTTCATATCTACCCCGAATGCGTGCGAACTTCTGGGTCATGTTTACCTACACAGACCAAAAGGTCTTGAGTTAATTGGCTTATGGGAATTGTAAGGCGTTTTATGAGTTTCCAAATCCGAACATCCACGCTCGTGTTTGTGGATTATAAGATAACATAATAGAATTCGGAAAAGGAAACCTTAATCGAGCTTTAGGATCCATTTTTTTCGCAAAAAACATTTTTGAGGAAAATAGTTTCCTCATTTTCCGCCATTTGGATCACTAGGAGAATGAGTTAATGGAAAATGTTTTCTTAATCAACAGAAAATGTTTTCCTGCCAAGGCTTAAAATCAGGAAAATGATTT
>BCNH02000006.1:16745977-16789614 GCA_001662345.2 Metrosideros polymorpha var. glaberrima | reverse complement strand
AATAAAAATATTTAAAAATCTTAATAAGAAATAAAAAAAATTGAAATTGAAATTGAAATTTTTTCCTTACCAAACAATGGAAAATGTTTTCTGGTTTATTTTCAAAATTCAGCCAAATACCAGAATATAGTCATTTTCTTGGAAATTGACTTTCCAAAAAACATTTTTAAAAAATGTGACGTTTTTCACGAAACAAATGGAGCTTAAGACTCCTCTCCAAGTGGAAGCATCACTCCAACAAAAGGCAATGCATAATTATCTGTCTCCATAAGCTTTTTTATTCGCCTCTAAAAGATTTGTAGGAGGATAACATAATTGCCAGATTTGCTTTAACACTGAAGTGTTCCACATGATCTTTTGAATTCCACAGTAGTTATGCAATGTGATTAGTTTTATCTATGAAATTCCAGCAAGATACACACGAATTACTCATTGAAGATTGTATATTAATTTGTCTCTAACTAAATTTCCTTGAAATTGCGAGGTGAGTGTGGCAAATTATCTAATACACTATTCACTTACAGCAATTTATTAGAACATAGAATGGCAAATAAATAGTTCATTCCTCGTAATTTAGTTAAAATTAAGGGAAAAAAACTGTCCAGAATGTGAGCATATTGACGATTTCATATAATTGCTATACTTAATGCTGAAATTCGCGCAGGAACATACTGAAGAAGAAATTCTTTCCCATCGACAAGGAAAAAATTTCAAGAATTCTTTGTTTTTCCTTCAGCATTGCATAGCTTAATAAAAATTTATTAGAGCGTTCATTTGAGTCATAGGTATCGAACATATTCATACCTAATGATTTTCCATAAAGTGGTGACGAAAGGTCTAGTTTGTACAAATCTTTCAATATTTGTTGAAGATCACTTAGAGGATCTCCATCCTATAGAGATCTTTAACGAAGTCAACATAGAAAATCATTTACAATTAGCGAAGTGAGGAAACTGATATCTACGCAATTTTCATGTATTTAGAGAATGTTGGTAAATTCCTTTAATTTTGAATAAGCAAATGTATATATTGTTGCACACGTGACAACGGACATTAAAAAATTAATATTTCGAAAAAGTGCAATTTGATCTGTACTGTTTTTTCGATGCAGTCCTTGAATTTATAATATGCGCAAATAATTCCTTGAATAATATTTCTAATCAAGTTACTATGTCTTCGATCCCAGTAAATTGAAGCAAACAGGTTTGTCGATGCAAGCCAAAAGTATAAGGTGGAAAAATGTGATGTCCCAGAGGAAAAATCTATTCAAGCTGACCAAATTGCAGGAGCAATAATCCAAATAAGGAAATATTCGGTAGCTTCTTATTTCAATATTAGACTTTAGGCCAGTACCAATCAATAAGGCTACTCTAATTTTCTCGAATTGGCCACAGAAGAACTTAATTTAAAAAATTATATATTAAGTTTTCACGGACATGTAAATATTCAGGAAAATTATTAAAAAAAAGTCCTAAATTTATTGCAATTGTGGCAATTCAGTTCTAAACTTTTTTTTTTTTTTGCCAATTCAGTTTTAACCATTTTGCATTTGTGCCAATTAAATCTATTCGACGAATTTTGGCCGGTCGTCCGGCAACATAATATTTTAATATTTTAATACTTTTCTTTCTTTCTTTTTTTCTTTTCCTTCTTTTTCCTCCAGTCGATCACCGGAACTTGGTGACCGACCAGAGGCAACGGCCAGCGAGTCTGACCTTGCCGACCTCAAGCAAAGCTTGCCCCTCTAACCACTGGCGAGGCTAAGCATTGCTGGCCTTTGGCGATGGTTGGCGAGTTCGACCTTGCCAGCCTGAGTTGAAGCTCACCCCACCGACCACTAGCAAGGGCGAGCCTTGCCATGGCTAGGACCTCACCCAGCGATAGCGAGGGGCGAGGCCAAGCCTTGCTAGCCCAGATCTGGTGATGCTCAACCTCACCAGGGGCCGGCAAGGCTTGCCCTCACCAGTGGTTAGCAGGGGCAAGCTTCACTTGAGGTCGAGGGGTCGAACTTGCTAGTTGTTGCCACTAGCTGGAGGAAGAAGGAAGAGAAAAAATAATAATAAATAATAAAATGTTAAAATAATTCATAAAATATTAAAATATTATGTCGCCGGATGGCCGATGTCAGCCAGCATCCATGTTAGCGACAACCAATCAAAATATACCGAATGGATTGAATTGGCACAATTATAAAAGGTTTAGGACTAAATCGACAAAAAAAGTTTAAGACTAAATTGGCATAATTACAATAGGTTTAAGACTTTTTTGATAATTTTCTCGTAAATATTCTAATGAGAGTTACTAAAGAGAATATTCTAACTTAGCTAAACTTTAAAGGTGTGTGAAAACATTTGATAAAAAGATTTGTTCGCACCACTTTTTTTCCACACCACTCAACAAGTAGCTGTTTACAAAACTTTTTTAATAACTTTAGCATTATTACTAAAGCATAAAGCATAGTCTTAAGAAGGGGAAACTACACAATTAGTTAGAAATCTATTGTGCGGACGCCAATTCAATCTTGCCACATCAGTGATTTTCTGCAAAACTCGGTCGAAATGATTATATGAAAATTCCACGCAAAAGTTTGAAACTAAATTGACAAATTTAAAAACATCCGTGCATTAGGTTTAGAAATTGATTGGACAATTTTGTCGTGTCAAAAAGATTTAATTAATATGGGGAGGCAAACTGCGTGAGTGAAGGATTACGGAGATCGCATTCGAGCCCCCTTTCTCTTTTATGGGAATTTAGGTGTCTACATTCACGCATGTCCAAAAGGGAGCGCAAATTGCCAATTGAAATTGGTATGCGTCACATCCATGATACGGCTATGGAATCTCCACGATCCACTATGATTCTCCTATTCTTCCCCTATTACAGGGACAGCCCTTTGTGCGCTCCACAAGGATTCCCATCACACGTGTGTGTGTGTTGTCTCAGCAAGCATTAGGAGAATTTCATTTTTATTTTTTTATTTTTTTCTTTTTTCTTTTTTCCCCTCTTGAGTTAGGACAGCTCTGCGTCTTAAATGACATGATGCTTTCAATTTGGTTTTTTTTATTTTTTTATAGTTTGAAACTTTGCCAAAAAAGAAGAAGAAGTGATTCCTCAAACGTGATATGATAGCACAGGTCACGAGCTTGAATCCCGACGCCCTTTCTATATTCGTTTAATCTATTAGATTCGTCATTCTATGCCCTCTTGTGTTTAGTACTGTGGTTGTGTTCACGTCTTGTGTTCCGTGTGTAAATTTTGATTTAGGACGGAGTGTGTGAAAGCCGTAAGCATATGTTGAAGATATAATCGTCAGCGTGCTTTTCGACGGTGTAAGTTTCTTATAAAAAGCGACAAGTCTTAACATTGAGATCGTTCGGTCACAGACCGGTGTAGATAATCTTCTAATTTTCACGACAACTTTCCTTCGTTCTTCACTTTGGATTCTACTTAGTTACAAGTATCATCTCCTCGTTGCAATATATAATTTCGTTGCATCCTCCACAAAAGAAGCTGCCAATGTGTCGTTTCAACTTCTAAAGTTGAATGAATTGGGTGGTATTGCCAGCCGAATAAATGTAGTGGATATTTTTTTTTGTATGAGCACGTTTATCATTTTCCTGCTCCATAAATTGCAATATTATATTTGTCATTAGCCTTTTGCTTCTAATGAGATAACAAAGAGCATTTTTCTGAAATAAGCGAATGAAGATGTTCCAATGTGATGTTAGTTTCACATTTTTATGCTCCATAAAGTAATTCTATTTTGTTCGATTTGCTTTGGTTAAATGAGTTCTTTTTACGCCTGCACAATGCGTGGGGTTCACGACTAGCACATTATCGTTCTATCTATTTTGTTGTCATTCGGGCCGTCCTTAAAATCCTTGCTATCAACTCTCTTCGTCGAAGTGATTACTTTTGACAAGCCGAATCCAAATGTGTACGCAGGAGCGATTCGTTTCAGACAAAACCATCTTAACCACAGTTGTCCAGTCCCTTAAAAGACTTCCATTTCATGGAAATCCATCTCACCTCGCTTTCATTCCCCCCCAAAAGAAAAAGGAAATTTCTCTTATGACCATCTTTTTCCCAAAGAACAAAAGAGTAATATCCTTTACGCTTCACACAACAATCTAGGCCATGTAATGCGCACTTCACAAGCAGGTTAGCAATGGACGTCCTTGTCTTTGCAAATCGTCCTCGTGAAGACAAAATGAGAAAATGTCAGAAGGCATCGCCAGGCACTTTGCATTATCCCAATTGAATCCTAGAACAAGTTGAGTGGCTCATCAACTTCTTCGATACTTCGCACTTTCGGCCCATCTCCCTTGTCCTTTCGCAGATGCTCTAGAGCAAAAGATGAGAGGACAAGCAAACGCTAACAGGGTAATTTGGCCGGAGGACAAATGCTTGTACCAAGAATTTTTCCCTTTTTATCGGTGAGAAAAGTAGAGAAAGGGCGACCGGCTCAGCTATCTTGTCTGGACGTCCGTCAAAACTCAGTAGGGTCCAACACCCATCAGAAGATGTTCGGTTTGAAGCATAACTCTTTGTCTATCTTTAGGTATAGGTCCATCACCACAATCTCACCAGCATGGTAGAAAATCTCTTCACTTTAGCCAATACCCAAGGCATGAGCTAGCCAGAAATCTTGCTCACGACACCATTCAAACTTGCGCCCTAGGGGAAGATAGCATGACCCCATTTACCACTAGTGTTGCCACTAGAACTGTCAATGGGTGGGTCGGATCGGGTTTGGGTTGGGTCGAAAATGGCCCGACCCAAATTAATCCATTCAATATAGTGCAAATCTAGTGATTTATATTGCTAAAACACTTCCATATTTATCCCAATTTTGGAAAACTCATAGCCAAACAAAGGTGAGAGCGCAAAACAAGCTAGCATGAGACAAGTGATGGCGAGAGAGAGTGAAAAAAGAATCATAGAGGTGAGTTGGTCTAAGTAGGTTGTGAACTCATTTTACACTCATATTATTTTGGGTTTTATCATTCTAAACCCATTTACTAAATATAAATAATCCATTTAACAACTCAACTCATCAAATATGGGTTAAGAAATGGGTCAATGACCCATTTTGACAGGTCTAGCTGCCATGCTCAGTGGTATCTCTGAAAATTCATTCATCCATCAGACAAACATGACAATAAGCATTCATGAGAATGTGATTAGTAATTATCTCTATGGGTTCATCTTAAACTGTTCCTAAAAACTTCAAGAAAGCCCATGATCTACTGTGAATTGCAAAACGACGGCATATTGCTAAAATAATGGACAAATCAATATCTAAAAGGATCGAAAATGACTATGGTCATGTCCCATAAATATCTAGTCGAAAATGCACACTCTTTTTTTCATTTTTCTTTATAAATTTCTCTATTTTTCACACACGTTATGTGGGCGCCTTTTTTTGTGAATGCGTTTGAAGGGAGTCTCCCTGGAATAAACAACAACTGATTAAGCTTAGAAGATCCGTGAATGAATTTCTGGTTCATGTCATTGTCATCTCCGTTTGAGATTTCCGGTAATCTCTTGCACGGGCGGATATTTCAAACTCCGGCAACATGATCACCGAAATTTACGCATGTTTTTCAATTTCGTGAAAAAGTTTTCGAGTTTGGACACTTTAACATAATTCGTCACATCGGGTCAAATTTCAATTTTTCGCGTCTCATTTAAGATTTCATTTTCTATGCGGGTTGTTTCTTCGTCTTTATTCTCTATTCCCCGCTTGTCATTTTCTTCCTAAAAACGTTGAATTTTTGGGTTTCTATTACTTAATAAATTTTTTTTTTTAAAAGGTGAAATTTTGTGGGCCCATCCGGGTCCAAAAAACCCAAATAAGGAAATAAAATGTTTGGGTTTTTTTCATCCCCTGCCATGCTTGGGCTTTGTCCTGATTATAACGTGCCCCTTTTGTCACCGTGCATCATCTCAAGATGATTGGGCCTAATCGATCAGAAATTTAAGACCGCCGCACATTAGTGAGACCGATAGACGAAGACCTCCTTCCATTTCTTAATTCACGGTAGAGATAAGATGGTCATGCCAAGAAGGAAAATCTAAATGAAGACCATATCAGTATACTCATAACAAAATTTGTCTACCCTAAATTGTCAGATTTTTTTTTTATAATTATCGTGTGCATGATGTGTCCCCCTTCACTAAGAACGCGGTCTTCACATTTGTCGAAGTTGTTGTCGCATCAAATTTGGCTATTTTATTTCATAGAAAGAGGCATGAGTCATTTGCATCGATTAAAATTTTGTTTTTTTTAGCATTTGGATTCACCCCCCAAAGAAACCGAAAGGTGAAAATTTTGCCGAATGTTCTTTATTTTATTTTATTTTTGTCAAGAAACTTTTTTGCCCAATGTTAGTAAGGGGTAAAATGTAGAAATTATATGAGATTGTGGGAAGCTTCTTATGCAAAATTTTCACAAATAAAGTACCATAAATTATCTCATCCAAACTTTTCAGAAGCATGCGATTGTGGATGCACTGTAACCAACGCAAGACTGATGCTTCGTGTTGAGTAGACTCTGGACTCTATTAATGTACAAGTATGTCCATTGCAGCTTGCAATCCCTGGAACAAACTTGCACTGGTTCTTAGACAGTCTATGCTGGCGTATCAAGCTTTTTTTATAAATGAATTAAAAAAAATTCAAGAAATCAGAGTAAATTAGAAACAAAATCAGGAAGAATGGGCTTTCCAAGCCCTGGATGTCCCCCAGAATAGGGTGAAGTCCCTTTCATTCTGCCCTCGAATAGGGACACTTGAGGCCTGAAACTGACTTGCATACTCTATTGGCTATAACTCCCACTTACCAAAACTTAAATAGTTTAAATAGAACAAAGTAAATGAGAGAGAGAGAGAGAGCCATAACTCCATGCAGTGTGAAGGACCACACAGAAGACTCTATAATACAATCTACATATCCTACCAATTCTAAATACCCATATTCTCTCTCTCTCTCTCTCTCTCTCTCTCTCTCTCTCTGAAAGTTCCTGAGAATATTGGTGCCAATAGAGTCTGACCATATTAAATGACAAGAAATTAACTTCCCCTGCATTTCATCAGTGCTTGATGGAGTACTATAGTGACAAGACTCCAGCAGCATCTCTTCACAGATCCATATTTTATGGGTGCTTTTCCATGTCTCCTGATACAGTTTTGCTTAGAGGGGGCTACACAAAATAATTCCAATGCAAATTATTAACATAGGTTTCCTGGCCCTAATCAAAAGAGTTGAAAACCATGAGGGTTGGCTATGACCAAACATCTTACCCCCTCAAATGGGCTGGCCCCCTCATTGCCCATTTTGAAAGCAGGAGAGGTTTTTACTGGTTTGTTGTCACTTGTGAGTTGTGACAGAGCATGGGTTTTTATTTTTGTAAGTTTTTCATTTTTACATGATCCTATCACTGAATGTCTCAGGCTCATGGAATCAGAGAGAGAGAGAGAGATGGTTGGTTGGGCATCAAAATATGCATTCCAATAGGTGCAGATGGGAAACTAAATGCAAAGCTTGTCTTATACCTGTCAGGGGGATGCTGCACAATGAATTCTTCCCTTGGCATTTATCTGAGAAAGTGACAACAATTGAATGCATGCACAGAGCAGGTCAAAAGCCCAGCCAACCCGGCCCATTGGATGCCATCCTGTGGGCCCACCTCACCTCACCACATAGGTCCACAACAAGAATCTCACCAAATCAGGTGAAAAGGCATTATAGTTTTTTTTTCTTTTTCTTTTTTTCAATCTTTTGCGCGGTCTTATCTATGATTAATACCGCTCAAAATCACGAAATTAATTTTCATTGCGCAATGGTTCCTCCGACCCAAATCTACCATCAGTCGGCGGTTAGGGATCCAATGTGAATGGTAAGATTTGGGCCAAAGGTATCGATTTAGAATCTTTAGTGAGATGAGTATTAATTTGGAGTAACTGTGCTGCGAAAGTACCGGTTTGGAATCTTCTAAGTCAAACGAAAGCTAGTTTCAGGCAAATGTGTTGTGAGGTGCCAATTTGAAAATTTTTGCGGTATTGACCCTTCTATTTAGGTGAGGTATCCCAGACGAATGTTAGTGATCCGGATGAATCTCGTGTAATTTTGAAAACTGGTTGATAGTAAATTGAATTTTGTACGTACTGCGTATGAAATGAATGTCGTAGAGACATGGCGATAAGAATTGTAACATCAAAGAACAGGTCGAAGGCACACAAATATTTGGGATGGCAGGATCGAAGGATCCTTTACAATAAATAACGCTCACGCACGAAGTGTGCAACCCCTGGCAAGTAGCAACTGGTGGACTGAATCGAAAATGTTTCTTGAATATTCATATTTCCCTTCCATATAATAATCACATTCAAAGTGGCCCCATTGCTTCATTAAATTCGAGACGAAGCTTCCTCTTTTTTATTTCTTGTTTGGAATAAATTACAAATTTTCATTTGTTTGGCACTACGGTAATTTCAGGAAATAAATACTCGAAAACTCATATAAATTAAACGCGTGTGTCGTTTGAGCGAAAGAATTCTCTGCAAATAAGTTCTATTAACTTTCGCGCATTTGGTTCGCTGAAAATGATTAGTCAACTGAAAATCATTTACGATCAAAGAGAATATGCATGCTTAAAGTTACGAAAATAAATTTCCTAATTCGAAAAGGGGAAAATGTATTCCTTGAAAAAAACATTTTCCTTTATCATGAAATTTTTCTCGAAACAAACACACATGAGTAATTATCATCATACAGCCTTCCCTCTCTTCATCTGAAACCGAATCGTAAGTCGTTATTCAAAATAATTACTTGATAGGTTTGATAAAAATCATTGGCAAAATAGATGGAGCATTTAATATTATCAATTAGTTATTTATTATATCTCCGTCGGTTGATGGATCAGATGGGTCCAGTGAATTAAATAAAGACAAAGAGTAATTCAATTACATGGGCAAAAATTCCTTGAGCAAAATCATTAATAGCAAAATTATTTATTGGGCATGAATATTTTGGTAAAGATTATAGAGCCGACAACTAATGGAGGACGCTCAACAACTTCTGAAGTTTGAGCCGTAAATCTACAGATTTGGTAGTCTCTTTGTCTATTAGTTTTAGGGTTTTTTATTATTATTATTTTGTTTACTGATTTGATCTTGGCCATTTGTAATTATTTATGTTTCAACAGTTGGGGTGAAAGTATAATTATGCAAAGTCGTGGGGGTCCACCTTGACTGTGATCCCCTAGGGTTTAATTATTTTTATTGACCCTTTAGGTAAATTACTCATTCCTTATTTATTTTAGTTGTTGTCGTTGTTCCTTTTTCTTTTATTTTGGAAAAAGTCCTGGAATTAATTAGCAATGACTTAACTGAAAGAATCGTCGGTTTAGCATTGACTTGACTCCACCCAAGGACTTTGCAAGATGTTTTCCATCGACTACCGAGTAATCGGGCCTTGTATCCGTGCTTGTGCCCCGGGATTACAAGAAAAAAAGGCATCTTCTTCGAACAAAAAGCACTAATTTTTTTTTTTTTGAAGATTGACTCGAACTATGCTGTGCATAATTCATAGGTTGATTTATGAACTTTTAAGGAATTATCGACGCGAGAGATTAAAAGATTTAATACTGAAATAGAAGAATGCGATTCTTATGGCGACGAAGCCCTAATCCGAATAGAATCATGACCTAAAGGTGTGAAAGGGTATGTGGATGTTAAGAATTTTATGTTAGAGAAGATAGAACCAACATGTGTCACATAAAAAGGAACGGCATTAATGATTAATTCAAAAGGAAAAAAAATATAACGTGAACCATGGGTCTTTGCCATGTAAAAATGGCTACCAATAATTATTTTTATTTTTTCGAAAAGGGATATTATTCAATTGATTTCAATAAACATTTAAACATCATATGCTCCCTAGGTCAAAAGGGACACCGCTGAGGAGCCTAAAAGATGGGAGTACTGTCCAAAGATGCTCACTGGAACCAATTGCTCTCCTCTATCTGTATTCTTTTCTTCATTTGTTTTTCATCCTTTTTCTTTTTCTTTTCTCTTTTTTCCATACTGTGCCAAGCAAATATCAAAAGCGCTGAACAAATCAAAGAAGCCAAAAAAAAATGGACATAAAAGAGATAGTGTCCCCCAATTTCAACATTCTCACCCTTAATTTAATAATATATTTCACTTTTTTCGTTGAGTGTTGTTTTTTGGTGGATCTTCTCGTGTCTACTTTCTTTTTGAGTCGCCTTTCTTATATTCTTCTTTTTCTTTTTTCTTTGTCTCTCTCTCTCTCTCTCTCTCTCTCTTTTTTACCTTTCCTATATTCTTCAATCCATCTTTTCTTGTCTAAGACAAAAGTGGGCATATTATCTTGCATCTCCAATGAGAAAGGGGCAAAAAATCGAAAGAGATCTCGTTCTTCTTTGTCCCATTTGAGTTGAGGAATAGGATGAGTCCTCTCATCCAGCATGAGGGTCAACCCCAAAAAGTTTGGGAACGCATATAGTTTTGACAATTCGTCTTCCGTGTCATAATTATGAGTTGTAATTCGCGTTAGTATGAGGCGTCACAATTTTGATTTTATCTCTATGTAATTGACTTATATTAAAAACGTGTTAATTCGTGTCAATATATGAATTAAATAAATGAGCAGCGTCATGTCTAATCGTATTTGGATTTCTTATCTGTAATGCGTGTTTTGTCCCGTATCTTGCTCGTCTCTTGGTTGTAGTGTTCAAATTGCCAGCTCGACTCAATACAAAACTCGGGTCAGGTTCGAGTTCGTTTGGATAGTAAATGGAAAAAAAATTGCAAAGCATATGATTCGAGTTTTAACATTCAAATAAAAAGGCGTTTGAAATGGTCAATTCGATTCTTACTTGACTTAGGTTCTCTAGGCCGGCACAAAAGAAATTGTCAATTCCTCACTAATTTTTCTGTCCTAACGTGAATGGCCTATGTTCAACCGAACTAAGAAGAAAGACTTGGGTTTCGTTTGTTTCACAAAAAATGACTAATTTGGAATACATTTTCCTAAAAATGATTGCTTGTATTGCTTAAAAAAAATGAACAACTATCGTCCATGAAAATAGTGACACATAAGTTATTGTCGATAATGGAAGCATTTCTTATCGGCAATTATTTCAACCGATACAAGCGATTGTTTTTAAAAAAAAAAAAATTCCAAATTATTCAATTTTCGCGAAACAAATAAAGCGTTGGTCCGATTGCAAAAACTAACTCGCATTTTCTAGGTTTCACTTCCATTAGAATTCTGTTCATAAACTCATTTTTGGAAGAAAAAAAAAAGAGAAAAGAAAAGAAAGAAACTGCTCATATACCACTTGATTAGAGCAGGAGTGACCACCCAATAGCTACACGAACGACAATGATCAATATGACATCAATGAGATTGTCAAATTCATATGACCCCGACATTCACGGCGCTATGAAAGACCAAAATGAATGTGGATTTGATAATTAGTGAATGACGCGAGTGACATTTTATTTTAATTTAATTTTTTTATCCACTTGGCATTATAATATAAAGCCCAGATTGAGAGAATAAAGCCAAGTCATGATTCCAAAAACTTTAATTCAAAGAGACGGGGGGGTGGAAAGCACATGCAAACCCATCTTGTGCATGTCTTTTTCTGTACTCCCAACAACTCCCCTCAGTCAAAAATCAAACTAAATTCTAATTTTATTCATTTATTTAATTTTCTTTTTTTAATGGCCATTCAGTGAAATTTAATTCTTGCTTCTTGTCATAAGCACTTGTACTGTGGTCCTCCTCTGTTTTGAGAATCTCACACCCCGCGCACGAGATTTATTGCACGTTTGATTGTAGTTCCATTGCAAATCTATCACGGATCACCCGATTTGTCCATTAAATAGCTATTGCATTGATAGATCATCCAAGTATTCAACTGTGCCTTCATTTGACTGCCATGAATTTTCATAACAATCGGCGATGGTCATAAATTTTTTTACATAATATTAAAACAGGAGGTCCTACATTCAAATCTTTGCAAATCCATTATTTGCCTCCCTCATTATATATTTCAACGCTTGATTTTAAGTCAAAGACCAACTTGCGAATTGCTAGAACATTTAAATGTCGACCCTTATTACATATTAATATATTTCCACCCTTATTATGTATTTTCATGCTCAGTCTTAGGTCAAAGTTCAACTTACGCATAAGAGGGGAGTGTTAGTATATTTAAATATTGAACCGCGTCTTTATCTAAAAGCTTTAAAACAGTTGATAATGGTTCAACAAAATTTTACATGTATAGCCTCTGTATGACACTTAAGTTGTTAAGGGAAATTTTTGGAAAGACAACCAATGGAGACATTTTGATTGCTGCAAAAGCAGAATCCACATAGTTGGTTTCCTCAATCAAAGTTGAGGTCAAATTTCAACTTCTAATCAACACCCTTTTTTTTTCCTCACCTACTTGTCATGCTATTGTAATGCAAAATGGTTTATGAGCCAAAAAAAAAAAAGCATTTTAGGGTGGGAAAGCAGGTGCTAATTTCTTGAATTTTTACATTGAAATTCTTAAAAGAAAAGGGGAAGGTTCATGACTCTTGACCTAGTGCACAAAGTCCGCTGAAAATGAAAGCTACCCCAAGTGTTATTACCAACATATTTAAAACAGATCAGGCAACAAGATGATGAGAGTTTGGGAGGATCTGAAGTCTGATTTTGCCTTCACAAAGAATCAATCAACCCCCAATGCAAAGCAAACATCAATTTATTGTGCATTGGAAATGTGCATAACGAAGTCTGTTTTTTGAACTCCCACCAAATTGCCTTCAAACATGCAAATAGACTTCCACCTAAAGGAATGTTCATTAATACCAACCCATTAATGCAACTTCCCTTTTGCATGTGCTTCTCTCCTTGGACTTCTCCTTCCTCAGATTGAATTCTGATTACTCTCTCTCTCTCTGTGACTCTGCGTTGCCCTAATCCCTCCCCCTGTCATCTCTGTCAAAACCGGTATATTTATTAATCTCCCAATTCTTGTTTTTCATGTCGATTTATGATAAAGATGGGTGTGGATTCAACTTAAAGAAATAGTGCATGATTAGCAGCATTGGCTTTTAAGGGCCGTTCTCGAGCTTTGTTCTGCTTGGAACGATGAGAAGCATATAAATGGCATAAATGATGGGATATATATATATATAAATTATATATATTATATAGATATAGATATAGACATATGTGGGTTTTCTTAATTCTTATAGTCACTTATGGGCTCCAGCTGGGCACACCTAGCTGATGAAGTGTGATTTACGAATTTTTATATCTTTTATGATGGGAATTTCTAAAAATCTGACTTGGGAGGGCAAAGTAAGTAAAGATAATTCGAAATTTCACCGGCATAGAGTTATTAAAAATCACATTGGGCAACTAGCATCGATAGGTGTAAGACTCCAACCATGATGTAATATACCTTTCCCCTCTACCATATAGAGTGTATAAATAAGTGTGTGAGATAGAACGAGTACATACAGCTATTGTCGTGAACAATATAATCGAAAATGTAGGGTACGATGAATGCCTTTTCGTCAGAAACAATCTAGTATTCAGTATTATACATGAATAAGTTTGTGAAACTATTGAATTTTATTACTTATTGCTATCTAATAAGAAAACCAAAGGTTAAATTTTATGATACCATTTCATGTTTTGTGTAGGTCAAATTTGGCATGCTACATAACATGACCAAAGTACTCTTAATCAAATGCAACCCTCTGTAGACTATAAATTAATAAATAATTTGATTGTAAAAAGAAGGAAATTTCTCACATAATTCTAAGAATAAAAGTAAAAGTTTCATCAATGATCACATGTGTAAGGTAAAACCACCGACTCGCAAGACTATTTTTTCACAAGAGCTTTCACTAGCCGCCCTCATCTACTCCAGTCTTGGTCAATTAGGTGTATTTTCGAACGCAAGTCTTCCGCAAAAAATGAGCTCTTCCAACGAGGTCAAACCGAAATAATAGTCCGAAAATAAATTATTAAAGAAAATGTGAGTGGCCGACTTCATGTGATGTTCCTTCTTTCACATGCCAAAAACAGAAAACAAAAAATAAAAGGTACTATTATTTCGCAAAAAAAGTAATAATTTGAAAATATTTTTAAAAAATAATCACTTATATCGCTTATAAAAATGAAGACTTTCGATGTTCATTTAAATTGTTATCGATAATGAAATATTTTTATTGACTAATTACATCAATCGATACAAACGATTATTTAAAAAAAAAAAAATTTCGAATCATACATTTTTCGCAAAAGACATGAACAGCCTAATTATTATTATTTTTACCAATTTAATGAGAAACCGATTCTTCCAAAATCATGGCCTTTTTCCATATGTATTGCTAAAAAAGTGTTATTGGATGATTTTTTCACAGTGTTCGAAGGATTTGACTTTTCTTTCTAAAAGATAAAGCTCTCCTAGAAACGAAAATACAAGAATACTGGCCATGTTTTGTAGCATGGACTTTTTAAAGGTATCCCACAAGAGAGGAGTCAAAAAAACAAATTAATAATAAGCGTGAGTGTTGCATCCGGGCTTTCCACCGTTGGATCGAAAAGCAAATAACGACCGCTTTCCAAACTAAAATCCGTCGACCGGCCGAGACTCGTTGCATTTCAATCCAACGGCGAAAGATTATAAGGACGCCCGCCTCATGCGGGCCATAAAATTTCGCTCCGAAGAATATCCTACCAAAGGTAAAAAAAAAAAAATTGAAAAATATTCCAAAGGGTTTGACATGATTTTGTCCAAAGTCCCCAACTTTAATTTTCTTTCACTTCCAGGCTTTTTATATGATTAGTCAAAGGACCCAATGAGCAAAAACAAAAAACATCAGAACAAGTTGCTCACCCCTCATGATGAACTCTCTTATTCCAAAGTACCTATAGCTGAAGTGCTTCGATACAGAAAGAGGGAAAGGATAGGGACCGTACAGCAAAAAAGAACAACAGGAACAGCAGCAACTCCTCCTCCCAACTATTTCTCTTCTCTTCATTTTGTTCACAGTCCTAAAAGTTAATCCCGATAAAATGCCAACCATCTCCATTTCCAAATCTCGAAAGCCTTAAAGAACCCAACAATCCCAATTGAGATTCGAGAGTTGGCTTCGCATCTCCCCATTCGGTTTTCGATCGTCTGGGGAATTAGGCTGGGAAACGAGAGATGGTTGGCAATTTAACTCGCACATTACATGAACGCGTGAACTGTTATTTCCCAACATATTAAGAGTATAATAACCAGAACCGGAAGAAGTAACTCAGTGAGGGAAGCTGAAGATGTCCGCGCTCGCATGGTCTTCGTCCTCCAGCCCCCGCGGGAGAAGCTGGTCTTCGTCTCCTTCGCCAGCTCTGCTCTTCTTGGAGTGAGGCTCTGGGGAGGACGAAACCGAAGCCGCCACGGCCCAAGAGTCATTGGAGCTGTCTGAGCTGAAGCACATTTCCATTACTCCTCTGGGGCTCCCGGGGACCGAGCCAAACTTGCGTTTGTTGTGTGAATATCTCGGGCCTCTTGAGGCGTGGTCGTTGATGAGCTTATAGCAAGCATCGACCTTGTCCTGTTCGAAGAGCGATGCCAAAGATCAGGTTTAGGATTATCTATTGAACAAATCAAGAACGTGAGGGAGGGTGAAGTGAGGGTAGAGAGACACCAACCATGCCCATCACTAGGATTCCCAGGAGCTGGGTTTGGTCTTCGACACCGAGACGAGGTTTCAGGCCATTGATGACGTGCAGCATTGTGGAAGCAGCTATCACCGAAGGAAGAAAGCACGTGAATCTGCAATCTGTGGGATGAAGAAATGCACGGCGAGTCAGGAAAAAAGAAAAAACACCCGCAACTATCACAAGAGATTTATACACCGAAAGGATCGGCTAAGCAAATGGAGTCGGGCATCTTCGAATGACCTACCTGAGATTACAGAGAGGAGGACGTGCTCGCACCTTCTAAGGAACTCCCAGCACAGATGGCCCGTCAGCCCAAGTCTCCTCGTCATGTAATCAAGAAACGATAGAGGGGTCACCGGATTCATCTTCCATTTAAGCGACGAGAGCACCAGGAGCTCCATTCTCTGTATGTTCTTCGCCTCGAAGACGGGGCTACTGTCCTCGACCTGAAAAGAAAAGAAATTTACATAAAGCAACCGAACCCACGCTGTCGATTAGCAAGCAAATCGAGCGACGCTTTTTTTTTTCAGAGGCGTTTTATCAAATAGCTGGAGGACGGGCAGCTTTCCGGCGACGTACTTGGAAATCGATGAGAAGAGGCACTTGGGTCTCCTCCACTTTGGCAGCGAGAGAGAGACAGGCGACGGCGGAGAGCTGAGTCATCCACGGCTTCTCTTCCTGCAAAGGGAAGCTGCACATGAACCTATCCCAGTAGTTCACCGCGAGCAGAGCCGTGAGAGCGGAGAACGCGTAGTGCGCGTGGACTCTCATTATCCACTCCACGGCCTCGCGGCGGGCATCGGCTAGAGACGGGTCGTTCTCCAGATTCGCACGCAGGCCGCTCGGCTCTTCTTTGGAGAAGAGAGAGGCCAGCTCTCCTTCTTCCCAAAGCAAGTCCTGATCGAGCAAGGTTCGTGGGCTCAGCAATCTGTGATCCCTCTCTTCCGACAAGAGCCCATCGCTGGCTAACTCCTCCTCTTCATCTTCTTCTTCTTCTCCCCAGTGTTCCTCCGAGCAGTAAAGGGCGTCGAAAAGGAGGGCGCTTTGGAGTCCGTCTTGTTCTTCCTGTTGAGAGTTCGATGGGTCGTGCTGATGAAGGCGACGATGGCGGGGTTGATAACCTGCCTCCATCTCCTCCTCCTCCTCCTCCTCCTCCTCCTTAGGCCGAGGTATGAGAAGATCAACACTCCATTAGAGGGGCAACGAAGGTGGTGTAGATAAAGAAGAAAGAGAGGTCCAAGAATCGCCCTGCTCTCGGAGCCATCTCTCTCTCTCTCTCTGCCTCTCTCTCTGTGTCTGAGCAGCTCTGGGTCTGAAGGAGGGGGGGGGGGGAGGGGAACTGATGAGTTCCTGAAAAGGATCTGGCTTATTTGTGGGCTTCGAGCTGCGTTTCTTTTTATTGCAGTCTGTCTTTTTGTGCGCAGAGAGAGAGAGAGAGAGGAAGAATTTTCATATGATGCTTTAAATCTTATTTAAACCATTTTGACAGGAGCACTTATAATTTGAAAAGTTATCCAAAGCTCATCGCTATTAACGTTAATAAAGTGTGGTTATAATTTAGAAAATTAATCCAATTTTTCCAAATAAATATTGATGGACGTGAGTAGAGTGTGGGAGGAAAGATTATACAGGCTATAATAGTGTGTATTCACATAAAAACTTGGACGAGACAAGATGACGAGAGTTGTGGTATATAATAACATATTAACATCACGTGTTTTACTCGGGAGTGGAAAATGGTCCACCCATGAGCTAAACCCTAACTCGATAATACTATATCAAAGCGGCATTCCTCTCACCAATCAGTCGATACCCAGCTCTTAGAAGTCGCGCCATTTGAGCATTCCTCTCAGGGAACTGGCACTGTACTATCAAGTCGGATCCTCACTAATCAGCGACGCTCCTCTTTAGTTATCGAGTCCGAGGGATCGATCAGACAATGTGCGTTTCTTGACAAGCTTCCGGGGGCTTTTAGAAATGCGTCGTGAGGTTAGGTTCGTTTGCTTCTTAAGTAGCCTCGACATAATCCTAATCCCGTTTTTTCTAACGAGGAACTTAGTCCTCGCTCTATCTTTGTCGTCCTAGAATTTACTAGTTGAAGCAAAACGAAATAGAGCAACGCCACACGTATCGAGAAATTTTACCGGGGCAATTTCATAAGAGAAAATGCTTATGTGAGTGTCTTTAATTTATTGTGAGAATAACAACATATTTTGGGCCTAAAAAAAAATTAACAATTAATTAGAAATTAGAAATTATTGTGTGGTTCACTCTTTTAATAATTTGTAGCTCACGACATATTATTACTGTTACAGTAGCTCAAAAACTGTTATGCTAGCAAAACTCTTTTTTCTTTTCGAAAGCAAAGCTCATTTCATAATTGATGCTTAAACAAATCTTGCCCACTTGATTGAGCACTCCATCAAAACTTGCCACGTCACTTAGTGAAAAAATTTAAGTAACATGTATAATGCATCTAGCAGCAATAATAAGGGGAATAAAATTAAAATTAAAAAAAAAAAAGCCAAGTCAGAATCAGAGCCATGTGCGATTTTAACTCGACACATGACTCGGTATTGGGGATCTCCTCCGAACATCAACAAAAGGGGCTCGCGCTCACGACCTCAAGGAAGACAAATACAATTTTTGCCACGGGTTAATCACCTCGGTGGTAATGTGTTTCTTAATTAAATAAATTAAAATCGCGAAAAGAAAAGTAGGGAATGTCCCCGAGTCTATCCGGCGATGTCCTGTGTTATCGCCATTAAATTGTTGGGTTTTTTCTTTTTGGCCAGAAAAGAGTTTTCTAGACGCTGATATGCTCAAACATAGATTAAGTCGATTAAGACATGCCCAACATGAAATCGTTCTTCATGTGAAAATTATGGAATATGATACGCTGACATTATAATTACGAATTTGATTGGATAAGTATCGGTATATTTAATTATTTTTTAAAATTATAAATTGTAAATAAAAAGGGTCCGAAATTAGTGGGCAGGAATAAAGTTCAAACCTGAATATGGCGTTGATGGGCCGAGAGTCTCCCTTAGACTTGATGGGAATGTAAAATATCCATTTTGCCCCTCAGTTTTAAGAAAATGAAATTTATTATTAGAAAAATCTCTGGCGGGTCCACACAGTGCTTTAATTATCTTAACGATGATCTTTTTTCCACATAATTGTTGACATTTTTCATGCAGAATCAAAGTCTAGGAAAATTCGCAGTAGTTAAAAATTACATTAAGTAATGCAAAATCCACGTATCTCTAATTAAGAAAATTCCTGGTTTCCCCTTCCTTTCCCCCTCGGATATGTGTATAAAGTCCACGGATTAGTCGGATTTACAAGTCACTCACCACTTGCTTTTAACGCATTTGGTTGTGTTAGAAATTACTATGTGTGTCGTTGGAATTTCTCCCGCTATGAAATATCACCGAAAATTGTTCTTTGACTTTTAATTAAAGGAGACTAGGGTTCTGCACTAACTCCGGACAGTTTATATCACAGGCTATTAGGAATCAACAACTTTATACAAACTAGGCTGTATAGATGCGAACCGTCTCAGAATTTAATCGACGACAAGGTTTGGAAGACACGGACTCGATAAATTAACCAAATGTAAACAAATTATGGTAGAATTAATTGATGACAGAACTTGAGAACATAAAGATACTATGCCAGAATTTAATCGATGACACAGCACCCGAGATAGAGATTACACATCGGAATTTAATCGAAGACATGAATTAGAAAACCACGACTAGGAAAATAAAGTGCAATGCGAGAAAGAAAAAGTGTTTGATTTGTGGGCGGGTCTCCAAAGAGTACGATGTTGCTATTTAAAGCCTACAATCGATTATTATCAATGAAGGTTATAAAGGGAAGTTACAAAGGGAGGTTGCAAATAGAGGTTACAAATGGTTATTGAAAAAGAAATAACATCCTAGTAATTACGAGAAGTTACAACTATCTTAAAATAGCGGCAAAATAACCAACCAGTGGTTATCCTCTTGTCGATTGCTTGCTATCGATATCGATAACTTCGTCGATCAACTTCAAGGTCCTCGTCAACAACTTCACGTTGTGTGTTGTCGATGACTTCACAGGTGAGGCGTCGATAATTCAATTTTTAAAGGACAAAACTCTGTTTTCATTGACTAAGTTTATCTCACGTTGATAATAACAAAAAAATGGTCATTTTTTGGTGCAAATAAATGCTCCCTTTAAAAGAATTTAAATAAGATAATTAAGAGTCATCATGTGCCCTCTTGTCTCATTGGCAAATTTGATTTTTTCGTGCCGAATTTTATCTAGGTTATATTCATCATATGACTCATATTTTTTCACGAAAGGCTTTTTTTGTGTAAAGTCTTTATGTAGTTCTCTATCTCTATCCTCAAGTAATTGCTCATACTTAGACACTTTTGTTGCCAATTGGAACAAACTAGTAAAAAATTGGCCTTCAAATTTTTCTCTAAGATTGAATTTCAATTCGCTAAAAGCTAAATTTGTGAATTTTTTCTCTGGGGATGAAGTAAGGGATATACTTCTAGCCATCTAGAATCAAGCAACAAACTGATTGACCAACTCACTATATCTAGCCCTCTTGATACCTCATGTATCATTCTATAAAATCGAGAATGGAATTGTCTTTCTATCTCAGCCCAAGTATGGATTGAACTAGGAGATAAATTCATATACCAAGTAAATGCAGTTTTTGATAAAGACAAATGAAACAACCTAAATCTTAGGAATTCATTTGTTCCCGTCTCTCCACATTTAGCAATAAATCGACTAATGTGTTCAGAGATCGATTGGTTATCATCGCTAGTGAATACAACGAAGTTATGAATTTTCTTGGATAAGGTATAGTGTCAACCCAATCAAGATGTGGCTTCCTATATATTGGCTTGACCATTCCTCTGTCAACGGCTAATTGTTGTAATATGAGTTCAACCACTTGATCAGAATTTGCAAGTTGACACCTTCCTTGCCCTCTAAGTTCAAGGTAGATAGGTCGATAGACTTAACCTTCCTGCCCCATAGGTTCAATGTAGATAGGATTTCCATGCCTTTGTAAAATCCTCACTTATGGTAGGATCACTTGACCTAAATTATTCCTGACGTTCAATTGATTAGGAGTCAAAGGAACGCACCCGGAAGCTGCAGTATTAGCAAAATACTTCCACCGATAGATATCGTCCCACAAGTCTGGGTTATGCCAACAGTTTCAGCCTTTTGCAAATCCCAAAAAGTGCACGATTGGTAGGATTCACTTGCATCTGAATTGATTGGCCTGACGTTCCTCGCACGTGCATGATCTTATGGAAATGTTGACGATTCTGAGCTTGACCACGTTCATGAAGTATTTCATCATGCGGTTAGTCGTTTCCTTCTGGCGTTTGTCAATAATCCTCCTCGTGGTAGCTATCATCATAGAGTTTTAGTTCCAGCTGCCTCCTTTACTCATTGATGAGTTATCTTAGGATGTTAACATCTCCACCTTATTCTTGTTTTGCCATCGGCTGTGCAATCAATGACTCAAAACATCCCACTCTATCATCACCAGGTTGCAATGATGAGTTGTTATTGCAAGTATTGTCAGAATCAAGTTGATTTCTTATACACGCCATCGTATTTCCTCAAATCAGATACACTAGTTCAACTAGGCGTGCCAAAAAGATATTTCGCTAGAATTTTTGCCGCTACTCTTTCACCAAAAGTTGTTCTTCGGCTTTTAATTAAAGGAGGCTAGGGTTCTACACTAACTTCAGACAGGAAATATCACATGCTATTAGGAATTAACAACTTTATACATAGTTGGATTTTATAGTTTAATCAACAACAAGGTTTGGAAGACATAGACTCAATACAATAACCAAATGTAAACAACTCATGTCAGAATTTAATCGACAACACGGCTTGAAAACATAAAGATACTATGCTGGAATATAATTGACGACACAACAACCGGGATAGAGATTACATGCTGAAATTTATTTGACAACGTGAATCGGAAAACCATAGCTAGGAAAATAAGGTGTAGTGCATAAAAGCAAAGATATTAAAAAGATAGTAAATTTGTTTGATTTGTGCGCGGGGGAGGGGGGTCAACAAAGAGTACAATGTGGTTATTTAAACCTATAATCGACGATTATCAATGGAGGTTGCAAATAGAAGTTCAAACGGAGGTTACATATGGTTACTAAAAAAGAAATAATTTCCTAGTGGTCACAAGAAGTTACAACAATCCTAAAATAGTAGCAAAATAATCAACCGGCGGTTACCCTCTTGTTGATTGCTTACTGCCTATATCAATGACTTTGTTGATCAACTTTAAGGTCTTCGTCGATAACTTCAGGTTGTGTGTCGTCGATTACTTCATTGATGAATTATCGATAATTCTATTAATAAATGACTAAACTCTGCTCTTATCGACTAAGTCTATCACACGTCGATAATAATAATAAAAAATGGTCCTTTTTGGTGAAAATACTATGATAAAACAAATAAACACCGATGAAATTTGTCTTAAACCGTTTTGTTTGGACTTAAATAAAAGAAAAATGTACTCTTTTACTTTCCGGCAATTTTTTTTAAAATATTATTCTAATTTCATAAAATCATGAAAAATTTATAGGTAAGTCTTGACGTATGTCCATTTGGATTATCGTGGAAAAGTAGGGGTGAGTAAAGTGAATCGAGACCGCCCGAACTAGACCGGCCAGGTTGGTCCAGTCCTTGAGGATACTGGTCCAGTCCCTAATCCCAATAAATGGAAACGGTGGTTGGGTGGTCCAGTCCCCGGTTCCAAGGTGGATGGGACCAAACTGGACCAGACCGCCCAGATTGGACCAGTCCAAAATATATATACATATATTTGGAAATTATAAATATGTACAAAGCATGAATTGAAATCGGACAGGGACACCTTTTGCATTATTGAACAGCATCAACTGACCTTTAGCTCTTTACATCACACCCTCCACTATACAAACATTTGACCCTCCCAAGTAACCTTGTCTCGTCATTGCTTCTCTCTTCTGCTCGGTTGAGAGCGATGCTCGGGGCTTGCTGATAGAATTTGACAAGATTTGAGTACGACATGATAAGATCTTTTATTATTTTAGGATGATTAGCCCCATGTTCATGAGAGATGTCACGGATGATATTTCCTTGCGATTTAAGGAGTCAATGTCGATTAAGTTACCTTATTCATAAATATTCCGATCTTATCAGACTTCATTTTTAGATAAAGTTGATCTCGAGTGAATGAGATAGAAAAATATCGGGGATGATTAAGTCAAAGATTGATGTAGGAGGTAGAATTTTTGTGCTCTATCTCTCCTCGAAACGTCTAAACGTATGTCTATTGGCGCCCGTATGTAATTTTTTGAAATAAGTAGCCGGTGTTTACCGGTCCCATTGGAACTGGACCGAACCAATCCTCAGTCCTGAAAATTTGAGGACCGAGACTACCATTCTGGTCCCCAGTTCCATACGGGGACCAGACCAACCCGGACCATGCACACCCTTATGGAAAAATGTTGTGTTCCTCGTCTTGTTCTTCTTCTCGTAGTTTGTACCTATCGCATAGAAGAGGTAAAGCAGGCCTTTAAGTCACGAGTGAAGCTTTTTATCCCTTGGTTTTTACGTTAACCATCATTAAACGAAAACGAGTCGTATATAAAATAAATGATTGAAAAATTATTTTCCTATCGCTTATAAAAATTAATGAACAAAAAATACTCGTTCACGAAAATATTTAGACATAAATCGTTGTTGATGATGAAAATATTTTTCATCGATTGATTATTTCAAGCAATATAAGCCATTTATTGTTAGGGAAAATGTTTTTTGAATCATTCATTTTCTGCAAAACAAAACAGATCATATAAATTATAGGATTATTAACGTGAAAAACCCTAAATTGGTACACATGTGACAAATTTACTATAAACTAATTTTTTGATCAAGAAAAATTCAAAACTGGTACACCTATGACAAATTTATCCAAAACTAATTTTTTTACCACAAAAAACCTCCCAAAATGGTACATTTGTGACAAATTTACCACAAAATTTGGTGTTTGTCGGAGAAGCTGAATCGAGCATTGTTGATAGAAAATGAGCTAATTGAAGAAATGTCAACTAAATTATTATTTTTATTATAAAAAAACTAAATTTAGGGTAAATTTGTTATAAGTGAACAAGTTTGGAGTTTTTCATGGTCAATAAATTAGTTTAGAGTAAATTTGTCACAAGTGTACCAATTTAGGATTTTTTTAAGGTCAAAAAATTAGTTTATGGTAAAATTGTCATAAATGTACCGATTTAGAGTTTTTCATAATATTAACCCTATATTATTTGAGGTTTAATGAGACAAATGGTCTATGAACTTGGGCCCAATGTGCAATGTGATCCATAAACTTCAAATATGTGATCCTTGGACTTTTGATACATGTTCAATGTAGTCCTTAAACTATATGAACATGTCCAATGTTATTTTTTCATTAATTCAAATTCGAGGACAACATTGACTATTTTCATATAGTTTAGGGATTAAATTGAATATGTGCCAAAAGTCCAAGTACCACATTGAACAAATTAAAAGTTTAGGGACGATATTGCACATTGGGTTAAAGTTCAGGGAGAACATTGAAAAAATTAAAAGTTCAGGAACCACAAAGTTTAGGGGCCATTTGTGTTATTTTCCTATTGTATATATTCCCATTATCTTTCCATGTCTCTGGCTTTACTCACAAACTATTCGAACTTAATCGTAGGCACCTCAAATTCGACTCGATTTGTTTCTGGGTATGAATTTTGCTTGAGCTACGAAATTGACCCAGGTCCATGTAATTCTTTTTCACCTGGCCCCAAAAGGAAAATTGTCCTCGAGCGTTAAAACGGAAACTCCAAAAGTTTAACAAGTATCTCTTTGACAGTCATGATCTCTTATATAGGCGTCTCGATCCATTATTTTCTGTCATCGATGCATGCATACATACGCGTGCGCACAGATATATATATTCAACGAGTATCTCTTTGATAGTCATGATCTCTTATATAGGCGTCTCGATCCATTATTTTCTGTCATCGATGCATACATACATACGCGCGCGCACAGATATATATATATATGTGATAGGTTAAGATAGCCATAGAAGTACCATGCCAAACAGGGGATCCATGTTCCTGCACACGTAATCTAATTAGGATTTATATGATCATGATCCGAGAGCAAAAATACCATCCATTATAAAGAGCAACTAAAATCCTAGGAAATCTAAGTGTCTTTTGAAAAAAAATTCGTGATAAAAGAAAATACTTTTTGAGAAATTATTTTTTTCAGAATTGTTTTACCCTTTTCGAGTTAGGAAATTTTAATTTCCTATCTTTAAGCATGCATATTATTTTTTACCATAAACAATTTTTCAGTTAACTGATCATATTCAGCAAACTAGACAGGTGAAAATTCAAAAAATTAATTCACAAATTTTTTTTACTCAAATAAACACGCCCTAAAAATCATTATCCTCTAAAGTGCAAGTCCAAATTAGTTGTTTGGGGTGCTTGAAACTAAGCCAGTTCTGCAACAACAGAAGTGTACAGAGAGAGAGAGAGAGAGAGAGAGAGAGAGAGAGGAGTGGGACTGGGTGGTGGAATCAGCTTTGACGCAGCTGACACGAACCTTCCTTTTTGTTGGTAAGTAGAGTGCCATGCCAACAAATAGCCCCAACTGTTGCAGATCCGAAAGTGAGTACGTACTTCTTCTCTCTATCTCCTCCATTCTTTGCCTATTGCCCCAGAGAGAGAGAGACAGAGAGAGAGAGACAGAGTACGTAATGCACTGTGAATACTCAAGACTCTCTCTTTAGTCTTCGGGCCTTTGCTTTGCTTGAGGTGGCAGAACCGAAACGTTGCTTTCTCCCTCTCCCCTCCTCTCTTTTCTTTCTATTTCCCACCACTTCTTTTTGGGCTCGCTCTCCAAGAAATGCATGCACCTTCTCTGCGCTCGCGCCCGCGCGCGCGAGAGTGAGAAGGCGTTATGAGCTGACAGAAAAAGGTGCGACGGGTGGCGAAAGCAGTGCAGAATCCATGGATGAGAGAGAGAGAGAGAGAGAGAGAGGCAATGGAGGTGGTGAGATAATGCAGAGATCGGGTTTGTGGTGGTTGATGGTTTCATTTCGAGTTTCAACCCCCCGGCAAGAACCGGAAAAGCAGGGAAAAAGAAGCCTATCGAGTTCTCCCCGCCATGACACCGTTTCACCATTTAGGCATTACTCGTACAATAATCCTAGGTCTAGGAAATATCTCTTGCTACATTCTATGCTGGATCTTGCAAAAAGTGCTCTATACCACGATGCATTAGCTGTTTTTAGTGAACTATTTTATCAATGTTCTCGAATTTGTAACGTTTGAATGGGCCAAATTCCCTTAAGAAACCCCAAACTTTAGGTTTAATTCCAATTCTGCTCCAAACTTTTTTTTTTCTTAAAAAAAACCCAAACTTTAGGTCTAGTCCCAAATCTGCCCAAACTTTTATTTTGTCTCAGAAAAAATCATAAACTTTAGGTCAAATTCCAAATCTACCTTGAAGTTTGTTTTTTCTTTTCAATCTATTCTTAAAGATACTCTTGTGGTCCAGTTCCAACTTGTGTGACATTTTTACAACGATAAAAAATCCACATGAACAAAGTGACAGGAAAAAATATCTCCAAAATGAAATCGCTTTAGGATACCAAAATTAGGAACGAATAATAGCGATTTTTGGACAAGTGATTAATGTGGGTAGATTTTGGACAAGAGTAAAAATAGGTGATTTTTCTCTTAAACAAAAAAAAAAGTTCCGGGTAAATTTAGGACTGAATCTAAAATTTGAGATTTTTTCTGAGACAAAAAAAGTTCAAGGTAAATTTGTGATTGAACTTAAGTTTAAGATTTTTTTCGAGACAAAAAAAAAATTTGGGACAGATTTGAGACTAGGCCTAAAGTTTGGAGTTTTTCTTTAGACATAAAAAAAAAATTCAGGGCAGAATTAGGACTAAACTTAAAATTGAGAGTTATTTATGGAATTAGGCCCATTTGAACAAGGACTTCTTCCCTCTTATCAAGAGGAAAACAAAATTCGTGTACTTAATAAGTGCTTTGATGCCCATTTTGACATTTTTGGTGATGTGATAAAATCAAGTTAAATATTTTAATATGTGAGATCCGATGTATGTATAAAATGGTCGACATTCATCCAATATGTCGAAATCACACAACTCAAAGTTCTACTAAAGTAATTTTAATGTCTTTAACATCTCTCAATTGTAGTGGCGTTTAGGATACCATTACGAAGTGAATATAACAAACGATAAAAATGATAATTGTTTCTTTTTTGTTCTAAAGGGGGGAAGTGTATTAACTTAAAAGACTAAAGTTTATCTATTGTTGTATAACGAGGGAAACTAATTCCATAAACAGCAGTGACAAAGATGACGTCATCGCTCCGAGACGCAATGGGAAAGCATTAACTTATTGGTTCCCCTCGTGGGAATGGGTCAGTAAAAGCTTCATCTCTCGAAAAGTCTGCAGTAGCAACCTGCAATTTTTTTTAATTAATTCCGCATGCGAATAGTTGTCAGGAGGAAGATATTCAATTAACGAAATAACAAAGCGTGACAAATTCTATCTCAAGTCCCTCGATTTTTCTATTTTTTTTTAATACTAATTTCAACTAATCTCTGAGTGCCCATAGCTCCAGTCCAACATTAGATGCAATTCCTCATTTCCGGATAAAATGATAATCTCGGATTTGTCAAGAGTTTGATGTTCTACATTAGCAAGTCAAGTTGTAAAGGCAAAAAAAAAATAAAAATACTTTGTCTCCATCCTGTATATTGACAGCCGTACAATCAAAATCTGCAACATAAGTAGGGTAATATCATATACAAGTGATTGGTACGGACCTATAAAATATTGCCACGTGGTTGGCAAGAGTTTTTTTTTTTGGTTAATACCACGAAAAACTTCAAACTGGTATACGTATGATAAATTTACTCAAAACTAATTTTTTGACCACGAAAAACTCCAAACTGATACACATATGACAAATTTACCAAAATCTAATTTTTTTATTACGAAAAATCTCAAACTAGTACATTCGTGACAAATTTACCATTTGTTTGTTTCCGTTATATTGAGTTAATATCAAGAAAAATTCCAAACTTGCACACTTGTGACAAACGAAGGGTAAAATTCCAAACCGGTACAACTTGTCAACTGTCGTGTGTCATCAAACTCAGCAATTTGACGAAAACTAGAGTAAATTTATCACAAGTGTATCGATTTGAGGTAAATTTTTTCATAAATGTACCAATTTAGGATTTTTCGTTGTCAAAAAATTAGTTTGGAGTAAATTTGTCACAAGTGTACCAGTTTGGGATTTTTCAGGATATCAATCCCCCTTTTTTTTTGCCAAATACTTGTTTGATAAAAATGAATAATTAATACTGAAAACTTAAGCACTAGATTTTGAACATTGATAATCTTAAGTGCTGAAAGTAAAATAATAGAGTTGTTCGATTATAACCATTGCTCACGAATCATAATTAATTTCTTATTGAACGTGGAATCGTAATGGTAAGTTTAACAATAATCGATAAGATTAGTATCGTTGCATACTAAATTCTTAAGTTGTAGCCTTAATTTGGGTTATCGAACGGGCTTGTTCTTTCTTAAGTAATCTATGTATCTCAAACATTAATCACAACACCGTTGTGTACAAGAAAGTATTTAACACATCGACTGCGCCATTGTTGTGTAACTACTCAAGCTTTACAGCGTGATACGAATCCCCACTAACTTAGCCCTAAACAAATCCTTGATCTAATTGCTTGGGTAAGTGGTGATATCGTCATTTGTGTAAGATGTATACAAATGTCTATTGCTAAGATAAATTCTTAAATTGGAGAAGATGAGTCCTTTATATATCCATGACCTTTCAAGCTCCCTCGTCTCTATCATTCTGTCCCTTCTGCACACATGATTCTGGGATCATCTTCCTCTTTGCCTTTTACCAAATCTCAGACACAGAAAGGTCTCAAAAGAGAATGGGCAGCTCTGTTTCATCAATTAGGTTAAAGATCAGAGGAGGCCATTCTCTGCAAGAAGAAGAAGAAGAAGAGAGTGATGTTCTGATGTAAATCCATGTCAATCGCAGCATCAGAAAAAGCACAATCTCTTTTCTCATCGGGACTCATCGAACTCGCTCTCCCACCATTCTCTTTCCCCACGCTCCTACTCTCTCAGACCGTACCTACTTCACATCCACCTCGTTTTGACCCAATCTACTGAGCTCTACTTCATCAATAATGGTCAATGTTTTTTTTTTAAGCAAGGTTTATTATGCCGAAACTAATTCACAAAATTAATTTATTAAATAATGCGACATCCTGTAATTGGTCGAACGAACAAATTTACATTCAAATTATGTAAACGACTCTTACTAAACACGACATTTCTCTTTTTCTTTAGGAAAAAAATCACAAAAAATCTCAAATTTTGCTTATCGTGATACATTTACTCTAAACTTTTTTTGTGACGCTAAGGGATAAATATGTTACCCGAATATAAGTTTGATTTTTTTTTGTGTCACGAAAAGAAATTTATGATAAATATGTCGTACTATATAAGTTTGGGATAGATGTGTCATATAGGTACAAGTTTGAGATTTTTTGTGCCACAAAATAAAATTTAGGATAAATATGTCACAATGCGCATAATTTAGAGTTTTTGATAACTTTT
This sequence comes from Metrosideros polymorpha var. glaberrima, assembly GCA_001662345.2. NCBI lineage: Eukaryota > Viridiplantae > Streptophyta > Magnoliopsida > Myrtales > Myrtaceae > Metrosideros > Metrosideros polymorpha. The sequence continues at coordinate 16,760,068 of BCNH02000006.1, read as the reverse complement.
ACCCTTTCTTTTATTCATATATGTCAAGGATTTTATGGTGGAAACTTATTTTTCTTGGTAAGATTCTGTGGAACATTTTTGAAAAAGGGAGATTCCATGATGTTTTATTTGACAAATATTACCAAAATTTAGAGACCCCGCTAATGAGAAACTCATCATGACTGCGTTGCAAAGGAGGGAGAACCCAATTAAATATCTTGCAGCTTCCAGCTGTCCGGGAGAGATGGTGTTTTAGGGTATCTAATGATGGTGCTTCTCCCCGTAATTGTAGGAGAGAGCTTGCATGGTAGTCTTTTTATTTTTTTTCTTTCTTATTTAATGGATCTTCATGTTCTATGGTACAATGCCCGTAAAATTTCGTTTACGCTTTCTCATTTGAACGAATATCATTCATTCTTTTCGAAGTTATTTTGGATGCAAAGTTAACACTGTTGACATTGATGTGTCTCCTAGAACAATTTTTATGAATGAAATTTTTACATTTATGGAGCAAGAAAATGAAATTAGATAATTAAGATGATAGGTGAAGGCGTAATTGAATATTTAAGTACTTTAACATTTCTCCTTCACGCGTACGCCATACTTTGGTCTAAGGTTATATGCATACACTCGACTCTAGAAATCATGCTCTAATATTATGTGAAATTATATAGAGCCACTGCCAACTACTCTAAAAGTTTAAACTAATACGTGGAGGCATATCACATGTATATAATGAGCGTATAAAATTCATAATTAAACGATGCGAAATATTTCAACTACTCTCACTTGCAAGCCGAATTAGGAATGATACATGGGATAACAAAAATGAACGCACATGTGATGAGACATTATCAACTATTGTAGAAGCTTAAGTTGATAGATGAAAAGGCGATTTAATATTTGAATATTTTCTCGCTTCCCTTCACGCGTAGAATGATTTTGGCCTAAGGCTACAAGGTAGAAATATATAATAGGGAGGCAAATTAAGGGATTAGAAAGTTCAACCTCAATACCTCATGCTCTGATACTATTTGAGATTTTGTGGAACTACTGCTGATTGTTCCAAAACTTTAAGTAAGTAAATGGAAGGCACCACATATATACAAATGGCATATTAGCCCCACAATCAGACAATGTGAGATATTTCAATACCCTCTTTCATGTGCAAATCGGATTAGGAATTACACATGGTGGGATAATGGGGTAGACGCACACGCCAAAAAATTTGAGGCAAAACTTGACTCTAACACCATGTGAAATTCTATGAGATTACTGCTGATTGTTCTATAGGTTTAAGTTGATAAATGAAAGCGTGATTTAAAACTCAAATGCTATAACATAGAAGAATTAGCCAGGGAATAATTTTTCTAATATCGATGAAAATTTATGCTTAACCAGTTTTGTCAATTCATTATTTGAAGCGGCACAAGTAGTCATTCTAAAAAAAACATTTTCCAAATCGACGATTTATTTGCACAAGAAACCCACCTTTAAATATATAATGGCTGGTTATGAGCTAGGGGGGACTTGAGTTGAATCCTGCAACATAATGATTAAAAGGGTTGACCTATTGCTACATATCATCAACATCACATTCACTCCTCAGAGATTGTATGATTATCATCTATGGGAATTTGGCCATTCGATATTTTAATTAAGCTGTACGAGTGACTTGGCTAATCAGAAATCAGAAAACTAAAAGAGGGAAACACTAGCTCGCCAAGTACGGAGAGAAATGTTAGCTTGACAAATGAGAATCGCTTTTACAAAAGCTACAACGAATTTGGAACGAAAAGAGGGGCAAAAATGGAATGATTTGGAAGGAAATGCAATAAAACTTTACCGACGACATCTACTCCGACGGTATTGTACATTTAGCTATTAGCAATGTGAATTTCTGTCTACATTTAGAGACCGTCCTGTCAAATGTACTATGATAAATACAATCTCACACGCGGGTACGCACATGTTACAAAATAAAAACGCGATAGAATTTGCGAGGAATACATCGCCCACAAAGAATGCAGAATGCACTATTCTTTTCTTTGACGTTAAAGAATGTCTATTAGCCTCCAAATCATTAATAAAAATTGATAATTTCGCGAAAACAAACTTTGGCACATGACATTGTCCGTCCCCAAACAAAGAGTTTTACGGGACACAAAATCACGAGAGTTAAAAGAAATTATGTCGACAAATTATTCGAGCATAGTAGTGTGCACACAAAACTCAGAGTCTGTCGTATCATTCAGTAAATCAATTTAATCTACCGGTACTAATATACTTAACATTACATAAATCAAAATTTTTGGGGGTTCTTTCACCCAAAAGATAAATGATTTATCACATTGACTGCCCTATGGTTTGCACTGGCGGTGGCGGTCCTCAATCCTTATTAGAAGATATGGTAGTTCACCCCTCAATGTCAGCAAAGCACATTTCCTTTTTCCTGGTGGAGAGTAGTGCGACCAATCATCATTTTGAAGAGCAAATCATGACAAGTGGCGTTCACTAACCACTGGGATATATGTTGGGTTTGACATCCGACAGTAGAAAAGACATACAAATGACAACAAACTGAAAACATCATCCCTAAAGAAATAAATTCATTTTCATGACCAGTTTACATAACCACTGTCCGAGAAAAGTTCAAGTTCATTGTAGACTAGAAGATGGAGATTTCAATTCCTACATCACTATGATATGAATGGAATGTGGTAACTCAAAAGGATAAAACATCAAATGCCAATGATGACCCTGCTAACAAGCATAAGAAAAGCATTTATGCACTCTGATAAATAAAAAGATTTGATCCTTATGCTCGAGAGATGAAATGGAACTTCCTTCTGAGAAGAAATTAGGGATTGTTCCTATTCAGTAAACCAAACCAAATTTAGAGTAAGAAAATGGGAGTCGTGCCCTAAGGGCAGCAGCCCATGATGCTCTGGTGTCTTGGGTAAAAGTTGCACAATTACTTGGCCATGGAGGGCAGAGAAAGGACAAAAAATTCAAGCAGGGTTTGTCTAACTCCGATAGGGCCTTGTCTGCTGGACATGTATCAAATCACCTATTTGCTAAAACACAGAAGAAAAAAAGATATGGGTGTCCTCCAACCCCAGAACATTATTTGCAGTCTTTTCAGAGCTGGGCAATAATGGATTCCCATTCCCTCCATTGACTTTTGCACAATGAAGCAAAGCAAAGACCAAACTGAACAGCCACTCCTTTTTTGAGTTTTGACTCGGTTCCTGACCCATTCACTACAATTTCTCTTCCTGGACCACCATAGGAACTTCTGAAGTCGGGCTAGTCCCATCCATAATAGCTCATTCATAAAACGAGTCACCTAATCAAGCATCAACCTTGAACCATAATTGATTAACGTAGTTCTACATCATCTATTCATACAAGTCAACAGCATTTGACCCTATGTCACTCATGATGTCCCTTTACAGACAAAAGAAACCAGATAGCTGGAGAGAGAGAGAGAGAGAGAGAGAGAGAGAGAGAGAGAGAAGGAGAGAGGCTAACTACCGATTTCCTACAGAACACAAGTCCTAAAGCCAACCAAAAAGAAAAAGTGGAGTTCACCTTCAATCATGTTCTTGTCCCCACATGTGAACGAACAGTTGAACTTGAAGTGCCGGTCAAAGCAGCATCTGCTCCATTGACTAATGACATAATCTAAAGTGCATGAGCATTTCTTTAGCATCACGGCCAATTCAGAATATTTTATACGAGCCAACAACCTCCAGTGATTGCAAAACTGTTGTTGAACTTACAGTATGAAGCACGAGTCTTCGACATGCATTAACCACTACCGCGTTTTAGATGTTCCCGGATGAATCTTTCAGCATAAGACGGGTACTTCGATCGGATGTATGCTCGGAGACACTTCTGGTACGAGAAATCTATCCATGCACCATTGGTTCTTACGACAAACAGACACCTTGACATTCTAAACTGGGGATGTCGCTCCACCTTCATCGAGAGGAAAAGGCACGTTAGATCATTTCTTAAATGTTCCGATCATGTCATGACATGTTTCGACAAGGAAGTATTTCCCATATTTACCTCAGTGACAAGCAATAAACTTCCACCATAAAAGCATAAATTACTATGAGCAATCGGAACAACTGTGTAAACATATTTCTGCTCAAATTAGAATTAGTAATGCTGGTTCTATTTTGAGAAGCTATGCGGTACAAAAAGCAATGGGGTGGAAAACAATGGTCATAATCTCTCACCTCAAATTCAAAAGCCACGTTTAGGGGTCATACACTAAATGGATTGCCAGGTAAAAGGGGCATGTGACGGTAAACCCAAGAAAAGCTAAGGAATATAATCAAATAATGTCTCCTACAGGCACTCAAGTTGACAGAGAAAGAAGAAAAAGAACTTTACTGAGTTAAATAAAGGACAGCTCATAGTGCTGCAAAATTTTCAAAAGAAAAAGAAGAAGATAAAAAGCAAGCCATAAGTCAACTTAAATGATAATTTGATATGTCCAGTCTGTTACTAACAGCATGGGATGTTTGGGCAATTGGAGCATTATTGCAACTGAATCATTTTACCATAACACCAAACTTCTATCTCTATTACTCTATGGAATAATTACTGTCAGTATGATGAGTTCTCTCACATAGTTTCCTCAGTACTTGTAGTCTGCTATTGAGTTCATTCTTCTTCTGTGATCTAACTATCACCAGTACATGAATGATATCCATCGATGCATGCTACTTTGTCACTGTTAGTTTTCTTTAGGATTAAGAACTTCTTTCTCCTTATGCACATATTTCGTATTAAACTACCTTAATTTCACATAAACAGCAGGGCACTAGATCCTTGAGAAGCACAACGAGTTCCTTATATTAACCAGGCATAACATGCTAGTAGCATAAACTCATTCTCATGTCGCCGAGTAGACTCAGTTATTTCTTTAAAGAATGATGATAGGCCTATTAAGACCGTTTTATAAAATTTATCTACTTATGCATCGGACGTTAATCAAGTGTTGAACATGTGAGTCATATTTATGAGCCCACTTGCAGTCTGCACATGAAAATCATTACAAGAACAAGCATCGTTAAATATAGCAAGTCTACTGCACTTCAACATTCTACTAAGACAAACCACAAAGTTGAACAATAGAAACATTAACGATTACTCTTGGCTGTTAAAAGGAAAGGGAAACCGCGTGCGATATCCTACGAAAGGAATATGAGATGCCAGCATATGCTAGATATGCAAAATCAGGAACAGTTGATGGTCACTAACTCCGTGATGGAAGTGGATCCGACAAATATACATTCATAGTTCATGGTTAGCAGCTAAAAATGCAATAAGAGGAGAAAACAGAATCAAAATTTTGCAGTAGATGCCAAATGCACGCCATACCACTTGGTAGAGCTCGATTTTGTGGTTTGGAGAAAAACTGAATATCCATCAATAACATCAACATCTTAACGTTGGTTTGAGTTTGATCTTCAACTTGACTGCTAAGTTATCTTTTCTTTTTTTTTCTTTCCGAGGGGAGGGAAGGGGAGTGGGTGGTTTATAACTTCAAATTTTAATTAGCAGCGGAAGTGCTTAAAAGATAATTTTCTGTAACATGAATGTCTCTTCTAGTTTTTTATTTTCTTTGGGAAAAAGCCACCAAAAAATTCAAACTACGCCCAACGTGACACATTTATCCTAATTTTTTTTTGTGGTGCCAAAAACTCTAAGCTTGTACCCATGTGACACATCTACCCTCCATTATGTTTCCATTAGAATGCACCATTAAAAGTCCTACATGCGGCTGACGTGGGCAACGTAATGCAAATGGCGCCGACATGACGCCCATGTGGTTTAAGTGGATATTAACAAAACGGTACCGTGCTCTTTGTCTCTCTTGTTTTGGACATTAGGATTCTTGCTAGAGCTTAGTTTGGGGGGTTAGAGTTCTTCTGGGGTAAGTGACCATGAAAAGAGAGGGTTTGTGCAAACAAAAGCAAAGAAAAGAGTGGGCAATCCATCGACCATGTAGATCTAGAAGAGGAGTGAAACAGCATGGAGGAAAAATTTGCCTTGCAAATTGCAACAAGAGAGCCAGGATGAGGAATGTGAAAGATCTGAGACAAAATCAGAGCTAATACAATGCTAGTAATTAGTATTTCAGCATGTTTCAAGGCGTTCACTCAAAAGCTACATGGAATGGAGGGGAAAATGAAATTGCAAGACATTCTTTTACACTCGCAGATGCAGTCCCAGTCAGTCCCACTCACAGCCATAGTCACACAATGGAGAGTCGTAGTTTCAGCAGTCGCATGGACAGCGACGGCGGGGGAAACCAAATGGTACTGCCTTCCACAGTGAAAGTGGCGGAGGAGTCAGATTCGAGCGTTTTGCATATCAGTGATTAAAATGAAGATTAATGGGTAGTACCAAACCAGATCAGACCAGGCTATCAAAGCAATTCAAAAACCAGATAAGGGGGCAAAACCCAAATCAGAAAAACACCAGACAGTACAAACAACCATGGATTTGGAACAATTTGAACTCGTAATCACTCACCTAAGTAGTAACTTGAATCGAAGCTCGATTTGTATAAATCTTGGTCAAACAATTGCGGATTTGGCAAGGAACCCAGAGAGATACACGAATGAAAAACACTAAAATTTTGCCCAAATAGACTTCAGCAACCGAAAGAAGAGAGCAAACGGCACCATTGTTTTCCACATAAGCCATCAAACGACATCATTTTTATCACTTAAGCCACATAAACGCCTCCAACTCCGTTTACATTCCATCGTCCACATAGGGCTTTTAACGGTACCTTCTAACAGAATCATAACGGAGGGTAAATGAGTCACATGGGTACAAGTTTGGATTTTTTGGTGTCACAAAAAAAATTTAGCTTAAATGTGTCACAAAGGCAGTAGTTTGGGGTTTTTGTGGCTTTTTTCCTTTTTCTTCTCAAAGCAAACATAAGTGCAGAAGAGCTTACCATTATGTAATCAAGTCCACAACCAATTTTGTCTTCAGCATGTGGATGATACATGAGAAGCTTCTCTACAACAGCTTTCTCATCTCCAGCTGTCAGTCGTTCCCCATCCAAGTACCTGGGAACAAAAAAAGAATTTAGCAAATTAAGGAACTGAGAGCACTCTCAACTCACCAACTGCTGCATAAACATGACTTTGACAGGTAGACGCAGTTCACAATGAAGCAACTATCAACAACTTTAGTGTGATGCAAATGTTTTCATCAGTCAACTTCTAAAATTTATTTGAAATCAAGTAATTCTGACCTAAATCATGCCTCTGTAATTTGTAAGCCCAGTATGATGATCCCATTCACATAGTCCACCAAAAGGATGATTCGATAACTATTAAACAAGACAAATAATCCTCTTCACTTACAATTACCATTAGCTTGTCACAAGTATCACAAGTTGTATAGGAGAAACAACTTATGCCTTTTGTGAATGTAACTAATTGAACTATGATCAAAATGGTATGCAGCTGACCACCAAATAATTGATGCTAGCTAATTTTAAATCAAAAGCCTTTTGCAGCATCTTGTGTTAACAAACCGATCTAGGTTTCTAATTAATCCTATTAAAGAATATTTTTTATGCAACTTTTTACATATATTATTTCCTGAACTCTAGGATTAGAAATGTAGAAGTGAGAATCTGATGAAAAAAGTACAACCAATACTGAAACAAGTGGTCATGAAGTGCGGGTGAGATTCAAGCATACAATAGTGAATGACATCATAATACCATAATACAGACTAGAGTGTATTGGGAGAGCTTGACATGATTTACAAACTCCACCAAGTTTTTTTTTTTTTTGGTAAAGAACTCCACCAAGTTCCTAGCCATTAAAAACAGAATATGGACAGATATTGTCAGTGATTGAAATGAATTTAAGAGTGCAATGGAGGAGGAAGATCTTAGCGAGCAGGGATATCACGTAGTAGATTAAGCACATTTATTAAGCTTAGAATTGCTGGAGGGAATAACATATCAAGTGGTGATGGCCACTGTCAAATGGTAAATGCTGTTTGTCATAAGGACAGGTGCCATCATTCATGCAACGAGAAAATGTAAGGGAGATAAGAGGCCTTCCTAAAATCTTAAGTCTTAAACATACATGTAGAAAAGAATGACCTGCAATCATACATAACAACATAAGACTATCTGTAGGCTATATTTGAAGAACTGTAGGAGAGGAAAATATGTCAAAAAATACTCATAATTCTAAATTTACCATCCTTTTTCTTCTCTGTTTTCCACTCCAATTTTCATTTCCCCTATTTTCCTCCATTTCCCAAACATAGCATTAGTGTCACGACAACAATCACATACAAAACGTAAATACCATATACATCTATGTAAATATGTTATTACAGAGTTTTTAGATTGCCAGATTGGGCCTCTCCTCAGTGCATCAAGTTGATGTTCATTTAGTTATTTTATGAATTTACTACTATCACATGGATGTCCAGGATGGACATTTAGAGTCCCCAACATCAATTATGGAATATAAAAAATTGTTCATTCTCTCTTCTCGTACTTGATGGATGAGCTGATAGTTACTTATGTTTCGCTTCTCTTCCAATGTCCAAGTTTTCCATTCTCCATTAACTTTTGTCATTACACCATTTCTCGTCTTATGATTTTTATTTCTACTCCACCTTTGAACGATCCAAAACTTAATCTTTTATCCACTGCTTTTGTTTCAAATTGATAATTACTTAAATGTTTTCCCCTATGATCTCCAAGCACATATTTCTTTTTTGGCAATCTGATTAGCACCTTTCTGCGATTTTGTTACAATTATCTAAGCATTGTTGGGAAGAGTAGGATGAATGAAATCTCGATTTTTTTTTTCAAGTCAATTTAGCCATTTAGCAATGTATTATAGAGTCGTGAATATTAGTTTTCTTTCGCTGTTGAAAATATTGTCAATTTTATCTTGCAATGTGGAACGAGGATGAATATGTACACCAACATAGTTCTAATGGGCATCACAGCTCGTCTAATTCATACAATTCTCACTTCAAAGTTCTGTGATATATTGGTTTCGTCCTCCTTTATACTAGAGTTTGAATATCAATCCCATCTTCTTTTTACATATTTACATTTCCAGAAAAACCACCTATAAATATATAATTTTTAATGTTGTTCATTTACTTTGATTATACGAATCCTTTATTTATCTGTTTTTTCTTCTTAATTTTCCGAGTAAACTTATAATCCCATGCAACGTGCAGGTAAACGTCTACTATAAGAATTGACTAGAACCACAACCATAACAATTATCCTGCATCATATAATCTACCCTCAAAATAGGGGATATATAACTTTTTTGTCAAAAGATACTGCCACACATTTGTTTTTTCAAACAGCATTGAGCTTGAGGACAAGTATCTCTATTTTATAGCTCTAAAACGGATAACATAGTAGTTAGATGAAGTGCTGAAGTATTACCTAGAGGATATAGCATACTACAAACATCACAGGCATGTAAAACATTCTTCAGTCACTGTTTTGGTTAAGAATATAATTAGGCACCACAGATGAATGAAAAGGTCATAAATAATTAATAAAATCAACTTAAGGCATCCGCAACCTTCTACAATGAAGCTTAATATCTAGCTACGAGACCAATTTGTTAAAGTTATTGTGTTTCGAATGAGTTGGTACCCATGTCATATAACAAAGATGAAAGCTTGGAAAGGAATATGTTAAATTTCTTCTTAGTTCTAAAGCTAACAGTTTCTGTTCTGCTTTCATGGTTACATGGCACATCTTCTGCTATACAAGGTCAGCTTGATCTCCTGCAATGCCTATGTACCTTCCGTTTTCTTTTCTTCTTATTCCTCTTTGTATCCTTAGTCACTGTTCGATTTGAAGTTAATGGTATAGAGGAAGGTTCCCACTAATAAACAAACGTGATTATTGACTCTCCCAAATTCTGGCAAACAGCATCATCCAATGCACATCAGTGAACTTCTTGAATTTCACTATATATAAGATCAATTTGACAGAAAAAGTTCGCAACTTCGCAGGAGATGTCACTCCTTGCCTAATTGTTGATTAGACAACAAGAGAAAATCATACTTGCATTGGCGGATTACAAAAAACGTGGTAGGACTTACGAATGACTACGATGACATTCCCCCACCATTTAAGTGTTTTCTTTCCAGTTTGACTTATATGCTTCTATGTGTAGACATTGGTTGCAGTTAAAAAACTCTATGCAGTCTGGAAGTCAAATGCAGTGCTTCACATTCATTGCTCTGTGCAACTGGCACAAGAGCAGAAACCAAGAGTTAGATATATTTTCCCCCAAGCAGAACCAAGAGTTATAGTTGTCCAATCAGACTGTCAACTAAGACATAGTGTTCGTGCAATATTCATGAATGTCAAAAACCATTCTTTGAAAGATTTGGCTAGAAAGACATAATATGTGATCCCTCCCCCCTTTTTGTAGTGTATGGAGAGGGAGGAACTGAAGAGCCCTTGAAGGAACTAAGTCTGCATGAGTACATTTCAAGCCATCCAGTCTTGGAATGAAATTGAACGAGGAAATGGACACCATTCCAGGTAACCGGATCCCTCCGCATAGAATTTCTATTCTGTTGTTTGGTTACTTTGTTACAGGGTTGAAACATCATGTCAAACATGTCAATTGCAAAATGAAAGGGCTGAAGTAAATTCAGCACATTGTATCCAAGTTAGACCACAAAAGTGGTTCCTCCCAAAAAATTTATACATGCAAGTAATCACTGATCATGACTTAATTAAGATGATTTATTATCTATTCTAGCCTGGGAAATAACATGGACATGAGAGAGAGAGAGAGAGAGAGAGAGAGAGAGAGAGAGAGAGAGAAATTGATTTTTCATCTTTTGTGAGAAGTAAACTGGAAAGAGCTCAATGAGGGAGGTAGAACAAGCACAATAGATGATTCTATGGGAAGAGTGTCTGATTACCTCCATCAGCTAGGTAATTGGATTCCGTTGGGATTTGTAGTGCTTAAGTACTTTTATTCCTAGTAAAGTTTCCAAACAAAGGAAAACGTTTCTCAGAAATGGGATTCCATTTCCATAGTAAACCAAACAAGGCCACAAAAAAAAATGGAAATTTCTCATTTTTTGGCATTAGAAGAAGTCACAAGTCGATGCTTGCTGTCGTCAAATATGCTTGTATCCTTGAGCTACTTTTTGAGCCTAAAATGGAATCGTGGATAGTATATGTAGGTTTTAGCAAACTTATTCGCAATCTATTGAGTTAGTAAACCCTTACTTAAGACGTTCATGAACTTTTTTCTTAAATGGATCTTTTAAGTCAACTAAACATTATCAAACATGCCTCATCTTATTAAATGCTGAATCTTTTAACTTTCAACCTCTTAGTCTGCAAGTCCATTTTTTCCTCTTTAGTGAACTTACATGCAGAAGAATTCACACAGATTTCTAGTCATCCTCAAAATTTTATAATCCTTCCAATATCTTAAAGCCAAATATTATCAGATGAGAGGAATTCAACATTGACTAGCCACACCAATGGAAGATAGTTTCAATGTTTTTAGTAGCTCTGTCTTAGGGCCTGATTCCTAAAAAGACCCCAAACTACAGCCGGTTTTCAATTATCCCGACTCAGCCCCCGCAGTTGACTTAAGGAGTGGCCCAACAGAGGAATCATTTCCGTTTATCAATGTATCTACCCACTGTCAATGTCCAGTGAAATTGTTAAATGAATATAACAGATTGACATGTCTTGAAATGGTCAAATATATGTTTCATAAAGAAGCACGAAAGAACATTTAGGATGATCACTTTATATGTGAAAATGAAATCTAATTTTTACCGCCCATGTCAGCTTCAAAGATAATTCTACGAAAAAGTGCAATAAGGACATGCATGGCAAATCATTCTAATTGTTCACCATCTTTCCACTTTCACTTTTTTGAAGTCCATTTTTTAACTTAACAACTCAATCTTATCACCACACTAGCCCTATGTTGAGCCATATCAGCAGTTAATCATGTCACTAGTTTAATATTGATGGCTGGCTGACATGTACCTTCACGGTAGAGTTGGAAGATCAGAAATTCAAGGTAGAACTGGAAAGGTCCTGAATTATTATTATTCATAAAGTAATTAGACCTTTTTCTATATATAGTGGAAAGCTAACATCCATTGCTAGTATCAGAGTGAGTAAAAGAGGAACGGAGGAGAAGAAGAGAAGCAAAGATAAGGAAAGCAGAGAGAAACGGCAGATTGGAAAGTATCCATCTTTATTTTTTTCCTAAGACAAATCAATCACCTCTGTTGAAAGCAATTAAATGTTCAGGCATGGAATGATAAGAATATCATATGAAGACGGTACAAGGCATCTGCAGATTTCTGAGTAGTAAGTCATGGTTTATCTAAAGAGAAAGGGCATATACAATGCAAGAATGGTCGGCTGTTCTGAAATGGTACTCAAGAGTACCAAGATCCTGAGATCTACAATATAAACTGAAGGAAAGAAGATGGTAAATAATTCACCACAACAACCGTCCATGGAACCACTTTTATCAATCAGTGGAACACAGAAATAGTTGGATGAGAGAAGTGGCAAGAAAACTAATAGCTAAGCACAAAACATGCAGAGAGAGAGAGAGAGAGAGAGAGAGAGAGAGAGAGAGCTGTTGTCTACCCAGGGTAAGCTACTCATTAGTCTGAATGAGATGTACAAGAATGCTGTGACTTTTATTTTCAGCTTCTTCTATCAATGAGAAATCCCAACAGGTTTTCAAGCTTAAAAAAAAAGGAAACAAAAAAGAAAAATCCCAAGAGGTGTGTGTTTTCATATTCACATACAATTCTTCACCCAAGATGCTTGGTGCCAAAGAAGAATGCTTCTATAAATTCATAGCCATTATCAAGTTCCCATAATCAGAACCGACTTTCACCTTCCAAGCTATGTAGGTTCTTTATCGAGGAGTTCACCATCCTTAAGCAAGCAATCGAATTGATATAACTCACTTCTACATAAAGAAAAGAAACTTCACAAACATTTGCCGCAAGGCAAAACTCACATAACCTGGGTGCACGCAAGCTATGTTCCCGGCATAGACGCATAACAAACTGTAAATCGAAACATGCCTAACGTGCACTTCTCAGGCATCAAGTGGAATTTGCATCCTAATTGAATCAATTACTTTGCAGTGACACGATCTTCCATCAGTAAGTTCATGCTCTTGCACGAAAGACTGACTACGGGAAATATGATGCACACTTCAGTCAATAAAACTAAAGACGGGCGCCCGGAAATTATGTTAAGATATTCTACTTGAACTCTATTTACTTTAACCAAATTCCGGACGCAGTTCAATAGTGCGCAACAACGAATCACTGGAGCAACTTCGTGCGAAATGAACAATCGACACTCACAAATTCGCACTACACAAGAATAATCGAATCATTGTCGACACAGAACATCCAGACATCCAGTTTAAGTAATCATCGCGCGCGCGTGTGCGTGTGTGTGTGAGAGAGAGAGAGAGAGAGAGAGAGAGAGACCTATCGGAGTGGAGAATCTCCTTGACGAGCGAGACTATGGGCTCGATGTCTCTCAAAATCTCATCCTCCTTATCCTTCCACTTCCTGTAGTCAGGATCGTCCCACCTGTGGTACTTCGGCGGCTCTTTGGTGCTCAACAACACCGTCCCCACCTTGTCCTCGGGGGACACGTTCCCCCCCGGGGAAGCCGACTCGGTCGAGGCTGCCGCCGCCGCGGCGCACAGCGGACGGAAACCTCCAGCGAAGAGGCGGTGGTGGAGGTGGAGCCGGAGGCGGAGAACCGGCATGCTCCTCAGAAGCAGAGGAGGAGCCGCCATGAGCAAAGCTTCTATGGACTTTCGCTCTGCTCCGGCAGTGCTCTCCGAAGTGAGAATGACGACGACGACGATGATGGTGAAGGTGATTCGGTGAAGTTCTTGCTCGTGGTATCGATCCCTCGCGAGGGAGAGATCAGGTCCCGCGCCGGTCCCCCTCTCCTTGTTCGTTTGAGAAACAAACCTATCCACCACTGGCCTTTTTTTTTTTTTTTTTTTTTTTTTCCAA
>BCNH02000006.1:16706042-16745871 GCA_001662345.2 Metrosideros polymorpha var. glaberrima | reverse complement strand
CCTGCTTCGTACCTGAGTTTTATCTCTGGAGACCACTTCACATGGACCCATTGGACGAGTGGATCGGATTGCAAATGATCCGTCTGTATCCTTCCTTACTTGACGCTCGACCCATATTGCTAAAACTCTTCAATATTTAATCAATTTTAGGAAAATTCATATCCAAACTGATGTGAGTTCATGGAGCGTGAGAGAGTGAAAAAAAAGTCAGGATTGGTTTAAGTAAATTGTAAATCCATTTAATATCCATATTATTTTGAACTTTACCATTATAAACCCATTTATGACTCATTAACTGAATATAGTTAACTTACATAACAACTCATCCCATAAAATATGAGTTAAGAAATTGATTTATAACCCATTTTGACAGGTCTAACTTTGCGCCTTCCTATAAATTATCGCTATGTGCATATTTACAAAAAATGTCGATTTATTTTTTCTCCAGAAATGCTCATTTCCTATTCTTAAAGTCTCGCGCCCACTCGAAACATTCGGAACCAACTGAAAACCAAACTTACCCAAAACCCCGAGAAAGGTACCGAGATGGGTTCGCGAGAAGGGATAATTTGGTCTTTTCACGTTGGTACAATCGGTCATCAGGTTAAAAGTAACGTATATGGTTTTGGCATTTTCTCTTTAAAGTCTAACAACTATAAAAAGAACAAATTTATTCGATAATCAATACGAGTATGATGGGCCGAATCTAGCCGTTGAATGTCGATGCTCGGCCCACTCGAATCTCTCCTCGATGGGCCGACCCTGCCCGCTTTTGACTCTTCAAACCGCAACACTTCTTCGGATATTTATCGCCCACCCACGCACTAACTCTGCAGTCTCTGTACCCAACCAGAGGGATAAGATAAGCCACCTGAATCCTCCTCCTCCCCCATCACCTGTCCCCGTTCCTACGTCCGCCCTCCGTCGGCGATGGGTCAGTCGTCGTCCTCGACGGCCTCCGTACCCGGCCGCCGCTGCTCCGATCCCGGCCCCGACCACGACCCCGGCGGCCACTCGGTTTCTAAGTCGAAGGCCGTGATCTGGCCGATGCTCGGGGATGCCGCCGGCGAGTGCTGCGCAGCCCCCGATCTCTCTGTCTCCATCTCCGATCTCCCCGACGAGTGCCTGGACTGCGTCTTCCAGTTCCTAGGCTCCGGCGACCGGAACCGGTGCTCCCTCGTGTGCCGCCGCTGGCTCTCGATCGAAGGTCAGAGTCGCCACAGGCTCTCGCTCAATGCTCAGTCAGAGCTGCTGGACGCGGTCCCGGCGCTGTTCGCTCGGTTCGACGCGGTCACGAAGCTCGCGCTCAAGTGCGACCGCAAGTCGTTGAGCATCGGCGACGACGCGCTCGTGCTGATCTCGCTGAAGTGCAGGAACCTCACGCGCGTCAAGTTGCGAGGCTGCCGCGAGCTCACGGACACGGGGATCGCGGTCTTCGCGAGCAATTGCCGGGGGCTGAGGAAGCTCTCGTGCGGATCTTGTGCGTTCGGAGCCAAAGGCATGAACGCCGTGCTCCATCACTGTGCCGCGCTCGAAGAGTTATCTGTGAAGCGGCTCCGGAGTCCCGCTGAAGGAGCTACGACCGAGCCTATTGGCCCTGGTGCGGCTGCGGCTTCCCTCAAAACAATCTGCTTGAAGGAGCTTTACAATGGGCAGTGCTTCGGTCCGCTGATCATCGGTTCGAAGAATTTGAGGACTTTGAAGCTGGTGAAATGTTACGGAGATTGGGACACAGTGCTCCAAGTTATGGTGGAGAGGGTCACAAAAATAGTGGAGATCCATCTGGAGAGGATCCAGGTAAGTGATTTCGGCATTGCCTCGCTATCTAATTGCTCGGATCTTGAGATACTGCATCTGTTAAAGACGCCGCAATGCACGAACTTAGGGCTCGTATCAGTTGCCGAACGTTGTAAGCTATTGAGGAAGCTCCACATTGATGGATTGAAGCTGAACCGTATTGGTGACGATGGTTTGATTGCTGTCGCAAAGCATTGCCCTAATTTGCAAGAGCTTGTTCTTATCGGCATCAATCCTACGGAATCGAGCTTGGATTTGCTGGGATCTAACTGTGGCACGTTAGAAAGACTGGCGTTTTGCAGTAGTGATACAGTTGGAGACCCTGAGATTGTATGCATCGCGGCTAGATGTATGGTGCTCAAGAAGCTTTGCATCAAGAACTGCCCTATTTCGGATGAAGGAATGAAAGCGTTGGCCTCTGGTTGCCCTAACTTGGTGAAACTGAAGGTTAAGAAGTGTGGTGGAGTGACTTCTGAGGGTGCAGATTGGTTAAGAACGAGGAGGGAATCGCTTGCGTTGAATTTGGACTCCAGTGACCAAGAACAGATAGACGCGTTTGCCAGTGATGGTGGAATAGAAGAAAATCACGTGGAGTTTCCATCTGTACCTAGCCAAACGGCAGGCGCTAATGTTGCATCATCGAGTGGCACCAGTCGGTCATCTTCCTTAAAATCAAGGTTGGGCAGTTTGAGTGGAAAGAGTTTGATGGCATGCACATTCAGAAGATGGTCAAGTGGCAGTAAAGATTCCTAAAACAAGATCTTAGGGGAATCTCCCAACAGTCTGGGTAGACCAATGACTGTCCCTCAGCGCATCAAATTTGCATTGTTAACTTCATGGGTCTGAAGGTTTTGATCTTCAATCTTCAGATGATCAGCTTCATGCCATCACCGATTGTCGTCCTAACACGCACAAACCTGTTGTAATTGGTGTCCGTCCTATGAAATCGTGCTCGAGTTTGCTGGAATTGAATTGCCTGAGCTTAGAGTGGTTTAGCAATCGATGGTTAGTGATACTATTCACTCCGCTAAATGTACAGCTCTAGAGAAGCTTTGTATTGAGAATTTCCCAGTTTCAATTAGGTGTAGAAGCACTAGTCAGCTGTTGCCCGAGCTTGCTGATGGCGAAGCTCAAAAGGTATAGACTGTTGTGGAGTGACTAGTGAGATGGCAGTTTGTGAGGAATGCTCGTGTTTGAAATTTGATGCTCTAAATTGAAGAGAATCGTTTTGATTTATCGCCAGTTGCTGGCCCACTGGTATACGTTCTTGAGTGGCTCGTGTTATCCTCTCGCTACTCAAGGTTAATTCAGTACTGTGGCTTGCAAGGCGGGAGACGGTCAAGAGATATTATCTTTTGCCCCCTTTCTCCAGTCAGTTTGATTTCAACAGAAAAGAGATGGTAGTGATTAAGATACTGAAGCGAAAAATGGCATCGGAGATGGTTAAGCGGTAACAGGGGTCGTGACTTTTTAAATATAAATTTATTAGTCGGCTTATAATCCGATCTTTTGGGAACCGAGAATAATTAGATTCGCAAGTCTGTCGACTTAGTATTCACTTACGTGTGGTTTCCTACAATTTCTCATCGACTCATCCTGTTCGAATCGGGCGTGGTGCTTGGTCAGGATCTATCCCTGGAATGGCAATCGACAAAGGAAAGAGGTACTTCTGTTACCTCTACTGACATAATCTGTGTGGTCACTTCAAGGTCTCAGTAAAAGCTCAATATAACATGCCAAGACACTTTTGCATCCCAGGACTGCGGACCTCAAAAGGCGTAGTCAGAATGTATGAATCTTGTGTCAAGGTTTTGAACCAGTCCGCCTGAAAAAAGCTGTGCAGCAATGTTTAACGGGCTTCTGTATATTTTTTATCCCTTGTACATCGGCGAGGCTTGAGCGTTCTCACTGGTGAGAGCTCCACCTTTGATTTGTAGGTTGGATTTTGGGACGAGTTGATTGTCTGTTTGGTCGTCGGTAAGTTTCGCTTGGTGATTACTCTGTTTGAAATCAGATGCGCGGCTGATTACTGCCGAGCGAGCAGACCCTGGTCACAAAACCCTGACGCGCTCTTGAAGGACCGCGCAGGGCTCCGCCCAACTAATCACGGAGCACCAAGAATTACGACCCTCTTTCATTTTCCTTAGAAGAAGAGGCGCTTAAACAAGTTATTGAGCTCCGTGAACAGTTGAGTAGACAGTCCCGTGGTCTTTCAGGGGTGCGCCTATTAACTTCCCCTCATCAGCGTTGTAACTCAAGGTGTTCCCAAGCAAATGGCCGACGAGTCTCGAGGTGTGCACGTTGCTCGCCAGCGGGGGCTGATGCAAGTCTCCTGGATGATCGTCAAGAAATTGAATGGCTTTCATCGTAACTACGCATCGCGGCATGACTATCGTGATTTGCACTTGCGCATGGCTTTTGGTTAGATGATTGATGTTCTGAGTAGGGGTAATCATTTCCAAGGTGCGCGGTTCGAACCGCCCACTAAGGACCAGTTTGAAAAATTTGGAATCGGGAATCGCCCATTGATTTTATGGACCCACTCGAAAATTGGACCGGACTGGCGGGTTCGATTCTCGGGTGGGTCTATGGAACCAGTCCCACCAAGCTTCATACGATTAGTGGCGTCATGAATTGGTCCCACCAAGCTTCTTTTTTTTTTTTCAGCGAATAGAATGTCATGTTCTTTAATTGCCCTGTTGTATGTGAAAAAACTTCGAACACGTGCAAAAAATACTTCACTTTCCTCTTAGTATTTCAAATAGTGAGTAGGTTGAAGAAACTAAAAAGACGCAAATGGCAGCAATTATGGTTTCCAACTTACAGCAAATGGAGGCGACCAAGAGTAAGAGAGGGAGTCGATCGAGAGAGGGAGGTGAGGCCATGATTCTTAATTGCGAGGAATGATTGGAGGCGTGGCTATGAGTTGATGGGAGTTGAGAGACAGAGGGATCGAGGGAGTTGCTTGAGAGAGTTGAGATGAGAGAGACCGAGATGAGACGAAACGATTGACGAGCGAGATTAGGAATTTAGGATTTTCATTTAAAAAAAAAATTATATATGTTATCAGGTTTGATTCAGATGAGCGATTGTACACCTAGAATAAAAAACCGAACTGGTACCGCCGGTTCTAGTTTATTGGGATTGGGAACTGGACTGATTCCATTGGGACCCACCGATTCTAGGCTGGTCCAATCCAATCCAGCTCTTGGTGGTTCTCCAACCGAACTGCCATCATCGTAACGACGCATCGCGGCGGGACTATTGTGATATTGACATGCACATGGCTTTTGGTTAGGTGGTTGATGTTCTGAGCATGTGAAATCAGACGGTTTTTTTTTTTTTTTGCACAGAAAATCAGACGGTGAGTTAGTAAGCTGTTGGGTTTTGTAGGGGAAGTGATCTGGACCTCACGACACTAACCTTTGCTTTAAAGCAAATCGAACCTCGTTTTCCACGTAAACATATGTGTGCCGTTTAGTCAAAAATGGGGAGTCACTTCAAAACCCACCTACGCAAGTGCGAGCCAATTCACCATGTCGAAAGTGAACATGGAAGCTTGATGTGCGCCTTCGAACCGAAAATTCTTCGTAATACTCACGCTTCCTCACCTGGGTCGTCCTCCTTTTCTGGCTAATCTGGCTTTCCTTTGTTCTTTCTTTAGGTCATTTCATTTTTGGGGTCCAAAGTCGGTTGGAAAAGGATAAAGTAAAGTAGGAAAAAAAAAAAGGTGCGATGGAGCGAGCATATTCTTAATCGAGAATTCGATATCTTTTCTTATTAAGATTATCCAATTAGTCATAAACCTATTGTACAGATGCCCATTCAGTCTTAAACTTTCTAATTTTGCCAGTTTGGTTCTAAACCGTCGCGCGAAATTCCAATGCAGCCCTTTTAATGCATTCTTCGAATGGCGGTCAATTACCCCATTTTCTCTTCTAACTTGTGATTAGCATTGATCAAGTTGGTGATGAGATGTCAATGAATGGGTCACGAGGGATGTCTTGAAAAGGGAGTTGCCTAATTTTCGGTTTCCTGCCTCCATGTACATCTCAAAGCCATCTGAATGACTAGAGTCTTGGTCAAAACTTCCAAGGATGAAAGGCTTTTACAAATCATCCCCGTCCTTATAGTCAACCTAAATCGACACTCCATGGATTCTTCTTACATCTACGTAAGTGATGATGCAACGAACTAGCTCCTGAAGTCCGCGAGCAAAGCTAAGATCCACGGCAATTAGACTCGACCTAAGATGTTTTCTCATCGTTGTCATATACCCTTGCAATCCAGGGCCAAACAAAGGTCTAGAACTTCTACTGTCGTGGCGAAAATAATGTTAATAAGCTAAGTATCTATTTAGCTGTTTACTATAGTTTCCGTTCTGATCCGACGTCACGTCCCGTCTTGACAACTTATATAAAATGTGAATTTGATCCGGTCTCCTTCGTCGTCTTTCGTTCTCCTTGTTTTACTCACTAGGAATCAAATAAGTTTTTAACTTGTTAGCTTTCTTCTGAGTATGCAAACTAAGGAAAGATCCGAGTCCTGGCGTTGTATCCAGAGACAATACTTTCCGAATTAGCCGACCACGTTTTAAACTATGTATCCGTTCCGGAAACTATGGTACCTTAAATTGTATCTTCGCCCGTCGATGCATCCTGCCCATTTTCTCCTTTTGAACTTTTTCGGTTTTTCATAGCTTCCCTTCGAGTTCCCCCAATACCTTACTAACCTTAAGATTTAGGGACGATTTTGGTTGATTTGGAGAGACTTCACTAGAGAGTAATGAGTAGTTGAGCCCTTTTGTTTTATCACGTTTTCATGCCTTTGTTCTTGAGATTCTCTCGTTGATACGTAATAGAGAGCGACCCCAAGTTTAGTCCAAAGACTTCTAACGTCATGGACATGTTCCATCCCAACCACCCCCCAAAAAAAGAAAAAAAGGAACTAGAGAAGAAAAAAAGAAAAGAAAATGACATTAATGATTTCTAAATATTGACTAAATATGCAATGTCATTTTTAAACTTTTAATTCGTTCGATGTAATCCTTGAACTATATTTAAATGTTCAATGTAGTTCTCTTGTTAGATTAAACAAGAGAGAAAATCACTACAAGCCCCTACACTATTGCAAAATGTGCATTAGATTTCAATTTGTTCAATCTAGTCCATCAACTTTCCATAACAAAGTCAAATATGCCTTTCGGTACCATTCACAATTTTCGATAATTGCACTATTGTCCAGATTCTAGAATATGTTCTAATTTCAATCCGTATCCTAAATCAATAAAAATATTTTATCTTTTGATTACCTTTTCAACTTTTCTGGTTTTTGTTAAACATTACAATGATTTCATATTTTAGCTTACTAATAGAAAGATAAGATATCTTTTGGTCTACAAAGAGAGAACCACCAGCGGGAGATGGAGCGCAAAATAGAGAGCTGACAGCATCCCATACCAAAGGACTCATCTGGCACCCCTGTCAAGGTTCACCCAACCTATGTTCGACTACTTTGGGCAGGATCGTGTTACAGTGGAAATACGATTACTGTAGTGGTTTGGCCTCGATTACGGTACACTGCGATCTGCGTGTTACTTTCAAACAGGATTAATCCGATTCAAAGCTATAAGAAGCTGAATTCTACAGACAAAGAATGGAATGATAGACCTCTTTCGGCGCGCATATGCATACTTCTTCTCCATACTCTTCACGACCACTGACCGCTTATTCGTCCTTCGATCCCAGAAAAGCTAAGTATCTGAGATGCGCTCCCCAGGATGACGATTCACCTCTCTGCACTATTGATTAAACCAGAACATACACTAGAAGTACCTGCTCAAACTGCAAAGAGCGAAAGCACGCTTCCTACTCGACTTTCTTCTCTCTTTGCTCGTTTGACTTGCCGTATATAATTATCTGACTCAGGATGGTGCCATTCGTAGCCACGGTTCGCAGTGAGCCCAAAACAACTGCAGTAGAAATGAGGACAGAGAAGTTGACAGGATCCATAAGAAACGAGGAAATAGCTGAACAGGCCGTGGCAGATGCAAAAATAGAAAAAAGGGTGATTTGTGAAACAGTGTGCTGATTTTACCACATCAAATCGGTAAGAAGACTATTTTAGAGCGCCCATCATTATTCATTGATGATGGTGGTTCATATTTGTCTGCACCAGGGCGCATTGTTCAGTTATTGGTTGTGTTCCTCAGTTTTCCTCAAGGTTTTTCATTCAAGGAATCTCTTCTATTAGCCACTCAGGTGGACAGGTAGAAAAAAGTAAGGAACAAATTCTGATCTCCTGAGGTGAAAATGGAGTCATTTGACCTATAGAAGGAAACTAAAGTTAAGTCTACTTTAAGGCCATCGCTTCCACAGCGATTTTGCTACAGAAGCAAAAGCAAATGATGACCCGATTTAAGAAAATACTAGACACGGAGATTAGCAGAAGTTTGTGAGTCCTAGGGAAGCCTAACCTATGATTAAATCTCCGTATTGTTCGTGGAGCTTCAAAAGCAAAAGTAACTGAAATCAGAAGTATAAGGAAGAAAAGAAAGGGTTACCGCTTGCTGGTGCTTTTTCTTGTATGCTGGTAAACACTCTCGCTGCCATAAAGGAGGAATTGAAAATGTACATTAAATTCAAAAAAGTTAATTATGTCACATAGTGTAGAAGCTATTCAACAAGCAGTCCAAACTCACCCATGGAACCTCCAAAATTAATCACGTATGTCAAGAAGCTGAGTTGCCCGGTACTCTTGGTCTGCTCAGCAAGAAGTTACTATTGGTCTCACAATAAACACACTGAAAGATTCTAATGGAAAAGGATTGCAAGATTAAAAGTGCAAAACAATCATAATGGGGCAGCTCAATTAAGCACAGGAAAACCGTTAACCCCTTCAAAATATTATTACAGGAATAAGATACACCCAATTTATCGCATGATCATTATTGAAGAGACCAAAAAGTAGAAGAGTGAGTTGCCCCAGGAAAATCCTTGAGAACTCACATTTCTAGTTAATAACCCATTATCGAATGCAACCAGAAACAAGAAGGCAAGGGAAATGACAGCTAAGCTAATTCTCATGGCTCTACTTATCAAATTCAGAAGTTGATTAGCTAAGGAAAAGAGAGGGTTGAACTTGGATGAACGTTTGCAACCATCGTGGTCATTTCATTTGGAAAGATAATCAATTCCTTTATCTCAAGGCAAGGTGCTGCTTAAAACACTCCATAGTAATCCAATCAGGAGAAACACCACGTTTTCCTTGAACCAGAATATAACTAGCATTCTTCAACTTGTAGTGAAGTTACAGCCAAAAATAGAAAACTTACGGTGAAATTTTTCCATATTTGTGGAACTCTGGCACAGAAAAATATTGCATGCTGGCATGCCTGTATTTGAGGATTCCAATTTCATGTTAAGTTAAAATCATATAGATGTAATCTCAGAAGGAGAATAACTTAAAAAATACATATATGCGATGACAATATAACGAGAACAAGGGAAACAGGAAATGAACACAATCATAAGTAGAAGAAGACTGCAGAGTGACAGATAAATTTAATACTCACATATAAAGCTTCAAAAAGAACAGGATCAACTTTACCCGATAAAATTGTTGGTGCCAAAGCACAATACCTGGATGTCAACACGTTAAGGAAAAAGGTTGATAAAACTAATCATCAGGGAACATAAAAGATACGGCCATTCAGGAAAAAACAATTCTGCTGGCAAAGGAAGGAGGATACAATAGTGTCTTGGTCCATGTCTTGGCCCCCAGGGGTTGCGAGTAATAGTATATTACAGCAACCAAAATTATAGCTGTGAATTGTAAACATCAAATTAACTCGAAGTATCATAACGCAACAGCGTATTTAGTTTTACACCAGAAAAGTAAACAGCGATTATTTCACTAAAATATCTAACAGCTGTCGCTGGAAACACATCCATTTCGAGAGCATAATACATTCACTCTGTCAATCAAGCCCAATTCCTTGGGTCAACGCACAGCGTTATGAATACAGGAAGCAGTTCTTAGTAAATATGAGCAGCAGAATAGTTTGTGCTCCCAGAAAAAGTTGATCCTGCAAGAATTGTCTTCGGACATATATACATGGTCAAAAAGCAATAATAGAAGATACTAAGTCACCGACAGAGCTCTCTAACTCTTCATTTACTTAATTGTAGTTTAATCTGCTTAAACTTATGAGCTCAAGATATCTAAATTTACGAGATAAAAGCGGCTTTCCCTGAAAAGAGGCGTTGTGATGGCAAGGAAGCCACACTTCCAATAATTATCACATAATCAGGCCTCTACTTCACAGATGCTAACTGGGAGAAAAACCGATTGCTTGTTCGGTTTAGGAAAACTGTCAATGCCAGTAGCATAAAGTGTAGGCGGTTTTTTTCCCAGTAACATTTTCAGAAGGCTAAAGACTTAAAAGCACTGTTTTTTGTACCTCCATACCACTATAAGAAGAAAATCAGTGATCTATATTATGAATGAACATGTCATGATAAGCAGATTCTCAATGTAAATGAGAGCAAACATCATGAAGAAATTCGACTTGGTGGTTAGTGAACTCAATGCGCTAAGTGGGAAACTGTCCAGAACCAAACAATCTCTAAGCTTCCTCCAATGGCTCCAGACAGTAACATACATTGGATCAGGAGAAACACCAGCTCGCCATAAGCAGAGAAGTGAAGCCCTTTGTGGAGGCAATACGCCAGAGCGATTGTGTAGCCGACCACGTCAAGCTCGAAGGACAACATACTCAGCCCCCTCGCGCTCCTGTGCTTCAAAATCTTCAATATCTGCGGTTGCCAAAGGTAAGATTCCGCGACCCACATTACCGAAAGACTAGTACTATCATTCCCCCGACAAGGCGAGCGATAGAGACATCATTTGATCATCAAATTTCAAGCAAACCCAATTCAAAATCCAAACAATCTGGAGCTCGAACGCCATCGGGCTGGATTACCCATCACATTGGAAAGCGTCGAAGTCAAATCATTCTCGAAAAGGTCCCTTCTTTTTGAGAGGGATCGTTCGTGCAAACCGTAGAAACAGAGCTGTCTGGAGTTACATTACAGATTAGATTGAGATGAGATGGTACCTGAGGGAGTTTGACAGTGGTGGAAGCAGCGACGAGGCAGTACCCGACGAGCTTCGACAGCAGAGGCAAGACGCAGTCTCTGTCGGGGACCCTGCCGTCGCGCAGAGATTCGAGAGCGCAGGCGAAATCCATCCCGAGAAGCGCCATTGCTTGCGCTCGCGTGGACGCGAACTGACTTTGACTGGTGAAGTGCAGTTGATCGGCGTGCAAAGCGGAGGGTGTTCGCTTCGGCCGGAGCTGAGGAGTGGTAATCCGGGATCTCGCCAGTGGCAGGAGATTTTTCAACTCATTTTCCTTCTCCTTGTTCAGAACGTGGCTTCTAAAAGTGGACAAGACAGACGTGTACAACTTCTCACGAATGCTGAGGAATACAGAGTAAAATTTTCTTTTTTGTCCAAAGGAATCCGAGTCACTAGCGCCCGCAATTTTCGACGTTACTTGCTTGTACAGAACGTTATTTTTAAATCGGGAATCGACCTATTTCGTCCGTCATCTCTTCTTCCGGAGCAGGCAAACTGCCGAACCGCCTAAGTCCACCGTTCCGGATTTACTTTCCTGCGTTTATCTCCGCTGGAACCATTCTCATCTTATTTGGGTTCCGATTTTGTGCTCAGTTTGCGTGTGACCTCGACGCAGAAGAGCGAACTGCGTATTGAATGTCTTCGAAATTCCCCCGATTTTCTAGTCACCCCGAGCTTCTTAGTTTCAGACCCTATTGAAGTTCATGCTGCTGCAGCGAATTGACATTGGATTTTGAGATTGACAAAAAGATTCGGAAGAGAACATACTACTGCTTGGCCCATGGGAACAGATTGATCATCATGTCGCAAGAGTTCAGTTGAGTTGACAAGACAGAAGGGGAAAGAAAAGTGGAAGAAGAGAGGAAAATGCAGATCGTTCGTGTTCTTCCGAGAATCTAGTACAGTTTGTTGTTGCGCGATTGCAAGGCCTTAATTGAGCAGAGTTGACCAGTTGCTGATCAGTACGGCGGAGGCGGGTAAATTCCAGCTGTTGGACCTGCATCGTCGCAGTGAAGTCCATTAAGCTTCAATTTGATATATGAATTAGAGAGAATCCAACTGACTTCAGTCCGTAGATGGATGTAATTCTCAACATCCTCCAATCAAGAGTAAGTAACAATCCAAAGGCGTGACAATTTGCACATGCGCAGTACTCTCATCCTAGGCAAAAAGGCAATCAAAATGGGGAGGACATAGATTTACCTGGAGGGTAACAGGTCGAAGCTGGAGGTGGATACTGTGGGGGATAACCTGCAGGAGCGCAAGCGGGATAACTGGCTGGTGGAGGAGGGTAGGCAGGAGGCGGTGGATACGTGCTTGAAGTAGGAGGATAAGCCAAGTAAGTAGGTGGGGGAGGATCACATGGCGGGTATGTGGTTGATGCAGGAGGATGTGCCATCGCCACGGTGTATGGTGATGGGGTCGGATAAGGAGTTGCGGTTGTTTGGGTGTAAGGCGGGATGCTGGGCATGGTCGGGTTCAGGATTCCGCATGATGGAGCCGATGGTTTGGCTTTCGGCTTTGATTGCTGGTCAAAGATCACTAGAATAGCAGAATTTGTGATCCTGTCAGATTCATTGTTGAACTTGCCTCTTCATGCTAATGAATGGGAAAACTTGTTTGTTGATTCCTTGCGTTTTGGTCTACTGAACAGATACTTTCAGATCCGTCAAGTACTTTTGCTTCACTCCATCTTATGCAGATTCTCTGGTTACGTGGGAGAGCGAGCTGCATTGCTTATGATTGCCCAACCAGATTGATTAATGCCGGAAAAAAACACAAACGGCGTGATGAACACTTCTGATAGAAGTGCAAAGCTTACATCTTTGGATCAGAATGCTTTCTCGGTAATAAGGGCGCATTTGTGTCCTAAGTAAAAGTCACTGTTTTCAGGTTTCTGCACATGCATTGCGTGAGAGAGAGAGAGAGAGAGAGAGAGAGAGAGAGGTTACAATAGTAGTCGAATAGCACAGTATGAGCCTCACTTCGCCGGAGTACCTGGAATTAAGAAAGCAATGCATACGTGTGAACTATGAAGGGTAATAGGGCAATGACGGGGTTTAGAAAAGCTCATTACCTGCCACATTTATCCTGAATTGGCCATGCAGTGTCATCATAACCTTGAGACAGAACCTTGTACTATTGAATCCTGGCAAGAGAACCCAGAGAAAACCACTCACATCCGGATTAGGTGTAAGGATAAGGTATGGTGGTATCTTCACTAGGATTTCAATCTGTCGTTTCTTTTTCTGAGTCTGGTCAAAATAATAGAAGCTCATGCCCATCACCAAGTACCTTCCACTGCCAATGAAGTCATCAGCAGAGAGAGTGTTGCTATTCCAAACCATAACATTCAATTCTCGCAGGCCTTCAATGAGGGCGAACACAAATTTCTCCTGGAAGATGGGATTCCTGCCTCCATCTACGCATATTAGATGCAAGTTCAATCTTCGTGGATGAGAAAAAACTAGGGACACTCTGAGATCGGCCTTGAGAAATTGGAGCACGAAGTAAAATTGCAGAAACTCTTAAAAAAGGGACACCCATTGCATTACCTGTACACGTTTTGGTTTGGAACTTGGAGCTGGAGTATTCGAGGCAGACGTAAGGGTCTTGCCTAGAGATCCATTCGGTGTCTTTCAAATTGATGCATCTAACGACTAGCGCATGAAATGGAAAAGAAAAACAAGTCGAGTCGAAGGCATTCGATAAGCTACAATGCCGAAAGCAAAGGGACGGTGGTAACAGAGAATCGAACTCTACCAGTGACCTCCAGAGGCAGCCCCTGGATTCCTGAGATCGACATGATCTCTCTTCGCGTAACCAAAGCAGCGCAATGGAAATTTTGAAGGCCAGCATTTTATAGCAGAGACTTTCAAGATGTGATCTCCTGAAAAGAGTTGACCAATACTTTGGCATTCCTTGATCTTCACCAAGCTACAGTGGACCCTGATATGATCACAACCGGGTTAAGTCAAGCATCTACGAAAATCAACGGTACGGTTCTCGTTCATTTTGAGCAATTAATCAATGGGAATCTCCAGTCTGAAAGCTGGAAGAGGCATGCAGGAATGAGCAGCGGAAGCCGATAAAGAGGCTACTCTAAAAGACAAATATCCAATATTCATATGTATCGATTTTTATTTAAAATAAAATAAAAATAAAAGTACATGAACATAAATACATTGCACAGATAATGCGCATTATATTTTATGTAACTTATATTTTTTTTCTAGTAAAATAAATAAAAGGTCTAAAGATATTACGTGTTAAGGAATAAGGCACTAAATTGAATTATGAGATGGCAATTCTATGCCAATTTGATGCAATGGAGTTTGTCTGAATCGGGTTCTCAGAAAACCGTTGACCAGCTAAGAGCTCTGACCGAAATTTGTTTGATGTAGTGAAAGTCAATGGATGAATCTTCATAATCAAAATGCCAACTAAGCTGTGCTGCAAGGGCAAGCTCATCCTACTAAGAGTTGTCTGCCCACAAAAAGAAAATGCAAAAAAAAGAAAAAGAAACTGCACTAAAGAAGAAAATGAAAAAATAAATTTGCATTTAGCAAGAACGTCTCCCGCTCTATCTAACTTCCTTCATACCCATTCAATCTCTACTAAATGAAGAAACAAACTACCCTATAGTGATTGTCAGCATTGAAACTCCCCTGTTTCTTAACCAACGCATCGGCCAGTGCTGAACCAATGCATCGTCAGACACCAATATACCAGTAAAATGGGATAAGTATATTGAAAATCCTAAAAATTGTCACTTTTGTGTAATTTAGTTCTAAAACTTTTAAAGTCTCAAAACTCATTATGAAAGTGAAATTGAGTTTTAAAGTTTTCAAAAAGTGCAATCAAGTCCTAAAATTTGTCAAGAAAGTGCAATCTAGTTCTAAAACTTTCAAAAGATGTAATTAAATCTTAAAACTTGTCACAAAAGTGCAATCTAATCTTAAAACTTGTAAAAAGTGCAATCAAGTCCTAAAACTTATCAAATTGGTTCAGTTAAGTTTTTCTATTGATTTCGAAAAAAAAACAGGCCTTCCGTTGATTGCAACTTTTTGAAAGTTTTAGAATTAGATTGTACTTTTGTGACAAGTTTTAGAACTTGATTGCATCTTTTGAAAGTTTTAGGACTCAATTACACTTTTTTGATAAGTTTTAAGACTTGATTACACTTTTTGAAAGTTTTAAGACTTAATTTCACCTTCGCAATGAATTTTAGAACTTTTAATACACTTATTCCTAAAAAAATTAGCGATATGGAGGGTTTCTCAACGATTAATAGTTCGAACAGCATGATAAAATGATGACATAGAGGCGAGAGACTGATCTTGATGACTAACAAGTGTACAGTGTAACTCCTTATAATCGCGAATCTCCCGGTCTCACCCTTCATAAGAGGATGAGGCCGGCCACGTGCGCAACCGAGAAGCTTATATGAAATCCGCCGAGTTGTGGATGCCTTACAGAGTTTCAGGGGAAAGAGAATGTACTTCTTCACTGTTCAGGTTGTTCCAGCCATCAAACCCTCGCATGTCTGAAGTTGTCTTGAATCCTAGTAATGTTGCAGTGGACCAAGAGGAAGAAGGAAACCAGCGACTCACATGTTTGGAGATTTCTTACAAAGCACCAAGGTCCAAGACAGATCACAGGAGTAGTTTGGGCCATCATGTACACGACTCGGTCCGAATTAACCAATCAACCCAAGGCCGTTTCTGGCTCAGCCCATTGTCAGGTCTATTCGTGCACAGTGCTCTGTTTTGGTTGTGAGAATGTCAATCTCTGTAATTCTTGGTTTGCGCTCTTTCTATTTCGCAGTATCTACTGTGTATTTGATGCACAGATGTATTTCCTGGAGAGAGAGAGAGAGAATCGAAAGGCGATGTTGGATTACTAAATTGTGCTTCCGCACGTCGCCAACCCAACCGGAAGTGATCGATTTGCGCATAAATGAAACATAGAGAGAGAGAGATTTCCGGCCCATATATGAGGGCGCCATATGGAGAAATTTCACTAGGAGCTCTCCTTATTCAGGAAAAGAAGTAAAACGGCAAAATTCCAAATTCATTAGAGACATTATCAGTTCAGTGCACCTAAAACAGAAAGAGGTCCATAACTGTTCGGCATCGAGTCGTTGACTCAGGGCGCATAGGGTGGACGGCTTTATGTCGAGTACTCCTGGATCGTCAAGACACGAATAATTAAAGCAAAAGAGCAGAGAAAAGTGTTGGTAAAGTCCTAAATCTATTGTATTGGTACTAATTTAATCCTAAATATTTTAATTAGACCAATTTAATCATAAACATTTTCACATTAATGCCAATTTTGGCCGAAAATTGTTGACGTGGACATCGATTGTAGCATGTGGTGCGATCGGGGCTGACATTGACATTTTTTAAAATATTTTTTCATTTTTTAAATATAATTTTTCATTTTTGTCCTTTCGTTTTTTTTCTTTCCCTTTTCTTTGAGGTTGGCCTCAACTGAGCGAGGGCAAGTGCCGGCAAGGACCCTTGCCCAGGCGAACATCGCGAGGCCACGTTGGCCTATGCAAGGGTCAACCTCGCCATATTTGGCGAGGGGGTCTCACCAGCGCTCACCCTCAGCTAGGCGAGACCAGCCACTGGTGGCAAAAAGAAAATGGAAAGAAAAAAAGAAGAAAAAATATCAAAATATATATATTAAATTGACCGGATGGACGTACTAATGTGAAAAGTGATATGACTAAATTTGTCCAATTGAAAGGTTTAGGAACAAACTGGTACAAATGCAATAGGTTTAGAATTTTTTTGTTCTTTTCCCCTAAAAGAGCACATCAAAAGCTTTATCAATAACCGATATTCATGTCCAGTGTGTTAGTAATAATGGGCCTGTATTTGTTACCACCCGCAAAATCTAAATTTCACGCTTCACAACTCCTAGCTGACAAAATGCACACTTTTGTTCTTGATTGCACAGTCTGTCAATGTATGAAGCAAACACTATGACAAATGTGAATTTGTAACTTCTGTTAGGAATAGGTGCAAAAACACAACGAAATAGAGAGTAAAGCCAAGAGAGAGAAATCAAGATACAAAGTTTTATCCTGATTCGTCCTTAAACTAAGGCTACATTTAGCAGAAGATTCCATTATAATTAACACCTCCCGCTTCTCTGTTAAAACTCTCAATTAAAAGAAATAGAAATTATATATAACAGTAGCTATTCATGGTCTAAGCCAAAACTACTAATAAAATACATGCTCAAACTATAAAAGCCCTATGACGTCTCGGGGGTGCTGCCTCCCTACAACCCCCGTTAGGGTGGCCACCTTGGACCACCGCTCGCTTATCGGGGAGCGGAACCCCCATGCCATCCTGTCGATTAGAAGTATGAATCACACCCCCAACAATTTCAACCTAATGCCATACCATTTACGTGGATGCCTCCGAAAGTCCTATAGTATGTTCTTGATCACCAAAAGACTAACGTTGAATAGCCTTTTCTTTTAAATGAAAAAGAAGCTCTAATTAGCTTGCACGATTTGTACATTTCGAGATAGATGCGATCATCCAGTTTGCATTTAAGTAGAAGCCTTGAACGCCCAGCATCACCTAAAAACTTGTTGAGACTGGCTCCATAAACTTGTTAGCTACTCCTGCAAAGAGAGAGGGATATCGTTTTCGCTTGATTTTACAGGGGTGTCCCAATAAAACTTCGGGCTAACTCCATCAAATCTTAGGCATTGAAACATGTTATTTATGCACTTGAGTCAACCAAATATGTCATACTACCCTGCCATCTAAGGTTCCAGATTTGCCATCTATAGAGAAATCCATTGTCGGCTAGGACTTCATTAGAGTAATGTGACTGTGAAGAACACTTTCCACTATGTGTTGAGGAGGCACCGTTTTTCTTCCCAGATAGTGCTCTTTCCCAAGTAGGCCAAGCCAAAGAAGAGACAATAAATATGGGTACGTTCATGATGATATGTGTGAACGAATGTGGTTCTTGCATGAACCCACCAATAGGAATCTGAGGAGGTAAGAATCTTCTATCCGAAGGGATAAGAGAGAAAGGCGAAACAGAGAGGGCCATGCCAATGCCATTGGAGGTGATGCTGTTTCAGAAAAGAAGAGTGAGGAGGGGTGGATGATGGGCTTTGCTCTTTTATCTTGTAGCTGTCAATCAGCTTTCACTTGTGGTGGCTTCACAAAAAAGTATGAACCAGGACAACATGGTCCTCCTCACAATGCAGGGGTTCATCTTCTGTGTCCTCTTATGGATTATGAATCTATGATCGGTTGCTGCTGAACATTCAATCTGGCTCTGGGCTTAGTTCCTTGTCAAGATTAGGAGAACTAGGAGAGTTTAGTATGTATGAGAAAGCATGGAACAATTGCAAGTTGCTTTTATCACGGCCAATGCCTTGAGAGTCTTTAGTGGTTTCGTTTGCTGATCATACTCAATCATTGGCCCACTTTTCTTTTCCTTTTCTGTTCTTACTAGTTTGCAAAAATCTCTGAGAGTCTTGAGTGATAGTTAAGTTATTTTGTGGCCAGAAGTCATAATGAAATGAGAAGGTCTAACCAAGCAAAGCTTCACAGCCAAAGAGCCTCTAGAGTTCACTGCTCTAGGAAATGAGATCAACTCTCTCACTATCATTAGGGGTTTGAGAGAATTTGAGGAATGGAGGAGGGTTTTCCTCGTCTGACCAAGCATCCAACCAAGAAGGGGCATGATTAAGACTTGATCTATGGTTTGGGAAGTAGACGTGAAGTCGGGATGAATGTAGTGTAGACTCGTTTTATAAATGACCCAACAAGCATAAACATAATCCATTATTGTAAAAGCAAGTGTGGATATTAATACTCCATGGATCATGATTTTTATTGGGTAATGTTTTCCTCAATTTCACTATATTTGGTAGAGGCAATTGGAAAGGAAAGACGGGATTCAAACCATTATGAGAGAAAAATAATAAAGAAACGAAATGGAGAAATTAGGTGTAGTGATTTTTGGATGCAGACGAGACAAAGGAAATATAAAAAATGGATTATGACTTTAGTGTTCTTTCGATGGATTGTGACTTTAATGTCCTTTTGTGTATTTATCCAAAATAAGGGCATAAAGTGAAGTCATTTTCTCAAAAAAATCAAAAGTAGACATTGTTTCAAGGGTTAATATCACGAAAAACCCTAAACTGGTACGCCTGTGATAAATTTACCATAAA
This sequence comes from Metrosideros polymorpha var. glaberrima, assembly GCA_001662345.2. Classification (NCBI taxonomy): domain Eukaryota; kingdom Viridiplantae; phylum Streptophyta; class Magnoliopsida; order Myrtales; family Myrtaceae; genus Metrosideros; species Metrosideros polymorpha. Next base: position 16,726,715 of record BCNH02000006.1, on the reverse strand, counting down.
TTATTTTTTTAACCATCAAAAACCCAAAACTGGTACACATGTGACAAATTTACTCAAAATTAATTTTTTTATCATGACAAATCCCAAACTGGTACGTCCGTGACAAATTTACCCCAAACTGGTACATCTGTGACAAATTTACTCTTCGTTAGTTTCCGTTAAATTTAGTTAATATCATGAAAAATTACAAACTGACATACCTGAGACAAACGAATGGTAAAACCCTAAATTGGTATACCCTGTCAATTGTCACGTATCATCAAACTTAGCAATTTGACGGTAAAATTTGACGGAAACTTACGGATGGTAGATTTGTCATAAATGTATTAGTTTGGGATAAATTTGTCACAAATGTACCAGTTTAGAGTTTTTCGTGGTTAAAAAAATAATTTGGGATATATTTGTTGCAGGTGTACTAGTTTATGGGTTTTTCTTGGTATTAACCCTTGTTTTAAATAAAGACCTGAAGTGATCAAGTCAGTCTCAAATAAAGGCTTGAGCTTACCGGCTGGCTATATTTTCACCGATCGTCGAGCATTTGATTTTTCCGGCCGCCAAAACAGGGCATTTTGGTCCAAAACAAAATTTGGATAAAGATTAAAAAGAAAAAGAAAAAACTAAAACAGCAAAAAAAAAAAAAATTCAAACCAGGGCACAAATGAAACCCAGATTCTAAGAAGAAAAGTGTGAATCTTTGGTCCATGAATGTGAAGAATGCAAGCTAATCTCAGTAATGCGAATTAGGGGTGAGCAAAATGGACCGGACTAACCCAGACCAGATCGGTCGGTTTGGTTCGATTCTTGAGGGTATCGATCCGATCCCCGGGTTCCGAGGGGGTTGGGATCAGACCATACCGATCCAAAAATACACACAAATATACATATATTCTTAAACCTAAATCTAATTTACTTATGTGACTATTCTTATTTCCAACGGCATTTAATCATTTCTAATTCACCTTCGTCGCAAGAAAGAGATGAGTAATCCATAGAATCAATCCATTCTTCGATTTTATATTGGAAACTCTTTGTTAACCCTCTCTTGCAACCAATGTGGGACTTCCAATTCCTCACTCATTTAAAAGTTTGTCCATTACTCACTTGAAGTGAGCTCTCTCTTGCTTGTTGTGCTTGCTCAAAGATCAAGAGTCCCACATTGATTGGGAGGCAAATATTGTGAGAAAGTTTATGTATAAGTTGAGACATGCGTTTGCACAAACTGTATCTCTCTTGGCCTCTTGGGTAAAATCCAAGTTCAGTATTTATTAAGCATGCAAATGCCCACAAATTTTGAAGAAGTTGGATTTTTTTTTTCGCATGTGTGAAATTATGTTTGCCAGTTCTATCGGAATAGTACCAAATCAGACTAGAACACTGGTCATGGTCTAGTCCGATCCTTGATCTTGAAAATATGGGGATCGGGATCACCGGTCCGGTCCCCGGTTCCATATGGGGATCGGACTGTGCACACCCCTAATGCGAATCAACTAAAATCGGGATTTAAGAGAGCAAAAGCTTGTAACTATCCCTTATTTTCTTAAATGGTTGGGGGTGTACCCAATCGACGTTCCACTATGTCGACGAGTGCCATTGATGTCACGCTCCGACCCTCAAGCGTGCGACCATCCCGTTTCATCTCTTCTCTTGGGTCATTAGAAATGCGACGTCCCAAGAAGCGTCATTGACTCATTCATTTTATCTTTCAATTAACGCATACGAAAATGTATAACAATCACCCGACAAACATAATAGTAGGGATAGCAGGAAAAACAGCGAAACTAAACATCCATAACAAAACTCGCATTTTATTTATATACTCGTTAACCCTAGGAAGTTATAATTACAAGCCATCACTTTTGGGCTACTTCCTACAAGAACCAATAAAAGATACCGAGGGTCGGCTTAACTTAAACTTCTCTATGCGAGAGCACCTCGAACTGCACCTGTCAACTTTCCGATCTATGGTCCTAAAAAGCGGTTAATAACAACGAGTGAGATAAAAATCTCAGTAAGGTAATAACCTAAACCTCGCGCAGGGTGCTGATTCACCTAGAGCGAACCATAAACATGCAACTCAACGTCGATGACAGATCAATAGTGAGCAACTCTCACTCTACACAACCTATAACAGGTTCGGTCGACTCAACTCAATCAATAGGCAAATCGCAGGCGTTCTTACCTTGCCTCGGCACATGCACACGCCTTGCATGAACAGTTATAGCATTCTATAAACAATGCATCAGGCTAGGCACAACATCAGAACATGTAACACAATTTCTCACACGCAATGCAATCAAGCGTGGTCTAGTTTTATGCCTAGTGATTACACCGTTCTCGGACACGGCACAACCTGAAGGTTAGCGGTTCTCAACCTCTCTGGGCCACGGTAAGGTTGGCAGTCTTCCGGGATGATCGGGCATCGCCCCAAAACCATTAAGCGCGACAACGTCTCCTCCTGGTCAATTGAGGTGCGGCCCCACCTTGACCTCCCCAGCAAGCAGACAGCATTCCACAAAGGAGAATCGGTCCGGCCTCCATCGCAATCCGTCATCCGACCTTGCCGGGCATCCGATAAATCATCATCATTCGGACCGGATCCGAGACTACGATAAATCAGGCATCATCCCCAATCACCATTGGGGGTCCGTACCCTTTTGTGATCACACGAGCACATCAATCATGCATGCTAATTTAGTTCTTCTTATTTTTCTAACCAATGCCACATGATTCGTACTTATGCCATGATCGTGCTCATACATCAAACATATTGCCATTTTTTCACATAAAAATGCAATGAATAAATCATACGTGATCAAACTAATGTGCTTTTCATGCTAAACTTCCCGTGCTTTACTTTTCAAGCACACTAGATTATTTCAATGCATGAAACTCGGTATATAAGCACGACACCACATTGATCACCATTTTCATACCAAAAGTACATTCTTTTCTATTATAAAATCATCAAACATGAACTCATTACCTTTCCTAGGCAATTCTCATCTTAAAACCATGTGCAAGATAATTAAATCAACCATGGTTAACTAACACAACCATGGTTAATTAACCTAACCATGGTCATCTAAATCAGCCCTAGTTAGTTAATTTAACCATAGTCAATTAAACTAACCATAAGTGCAATTAATAACCTATTCAAGGATTAGGAAGTTAACTTACCATTTAACGGTGGCGACGGCGGCGACGACGCGAAGGCGGCGGTGGCGCGTAGACGGAAAATGGGTATTAACGGCGGCTCGACTTGGCGCGGCGATGGCTTGGCTTGGGTGGTGATGACGACAACACGGCTTGGTGACGGTGGCCCGAACGTCAGCGGAAAGGGCACAGCTTCAAGGCGCGTCTTGGGTAGTGCGGCGGCAAGGTAAGGGAGGTGAAACAAGAAGGAAAAAAGGGTGAAAATGAATGAGAGGGGGGAGCTACGAATTTTAAGAGAGAAGGAGAGAGTAAAAAAGAGAAAGTGAAAAGTGAATGAGAGAAAGTAAGAATGAGAAGAGAGAGAGTGTTTTGCTTGCTCTTGAAGTTCTAAGACATCATTGCCTCTTTAATAATGTAACTCCAAAATATCTAATTTGGCTTCTTGCAAATCAAGACAACTTGAGCCAATTAATTGAGGAAAGAAGAAAAGCAAGAGAGAGAGAAAGAAAATGGGTGGTCAAGAAGTATTTTTCTTTATCAAGTTGTCTTTTCTTCCAAGATTGCCAAAAAAAACTCTAATCTTATTTTGTCTCTTTCCCCAAAAATATCTCTCTTCTAGAAGGGGTATTTTGGTCATTTCCATCCTCGGCACTATTCATACGGGCTTGCATTATTCACGCGGTTTGGACTTGAATTTTAATGGGCCTAATGGGCTTGATATCGAATGGGTTCTTCGTTTGGGCGTAAATGGGCTTTCGGGGGGCAAAACGGTCATTTCCTATTATCGGGCCTTTTGGTGGCCGAATTTAATAGAAAATAGGTCCGTCAGTTCATGCCAAGTCCATAACATCTCTTTGATTCTCAATTTTCGGCTTACTGTCCTTTATCCGAAAATTTATGGTTTATCGATAAATTTTGAATTATCGGTAATAAAACGTCCAATACCCTTCATTGGATTAGAATTTATGGCTAAAATCCATCGAATTTGATCTTGGTACATTGATCGAAAATTGAGGATGTCACAATTGACCCCCCTTCCCCTTGGGTGTCGATCGACGTTCGACATTGTGACGAAGCTCGATCGCAAATCTAGGGTGGCAGAGCTCGATGCCAAGCCTCTCTGCACTCTTTGAGCTGGCAGAGGTTGAGATTCGTGAAAAGCAGGATGAGACGCGATAGAAGATTTGTGCTTGTTGGACAATGCCTCACCCATGTCTGTGAAGAAAGGGGCTACCAGAGCCTCACCTAGATCTAGATGAGGCTAGCCTCGTTGCCTGCCACCGCTTGCGCCTCACCCACATCTAGGCGAGGTTGGGTAAGGCCCACGACCCTCACTGGCAATAGTTGAGCTTTGGCAACCCTCAATGACCACACAGTAGAAAAAAAAAAAAGGAAAGAAGGAAAATAGAAGAAAAAGAAATAAAAGCAAAAAGAAAATAAAAATTACGAAAAAAATATTTAAAAATTAAAATAATTGTTACGTCAATGCCAATTATGCCACGTAAGATGGCCAGTATCCGTATCAACGATTTTTTTTTGCCACAATTGACCGGATGGACTCAATTGGTACTAATGCAAAAGGATGTAGGATTAAATTGGTCCAATTAAAAAGTTTATGATTGAATTGGTATAAATGCAATAGGTTTATGACTTTTGTGGTACTTTTCCCTACAAAAATACTAACCCTAACAAACATCATTGATCTCTATCAAAAGTTGTAGAGCCACCATGCTGTAATTGCCTTTCTATTGTGGCCCCTCAACCACCGCCATCTCTCTCTCTCGATCGACCGTCCCGGAATCCACTGAAACCCCATTACCTCAACCGTTTGGCAACCACCACCTTCAAGCTCCGTTGATGGTAGAGCCATGCTCCTACTTGTCGATGGAACACATCGCCCAGATCCAGGTTGATCTAAACAAATTTGGCAAACTAGCCTGGATCAATGGTGGATGGGTAGTGTAAAGAATTAAAGTTACTATGATGATTTTTAATAGGGTCAATACCATAAAAACCTCAAATTGGCACATGTATGATAAATTTACTCCAAACTAATATTTTGACCATCCCCAAATTGATAGACCTGTGACAAATTTTCAAAAAATCATAAATTAGTACATTAGTGACAAATTTACCCTCAATTAGTTTCCGTTAAATTGAGTTAATACAACGAAAAATCTCAAATTTGTACACCTGTAACAAATGGAAAGTAAAACTCCAAATTAGTACACCCGTCAATTGCCACCTATCAATTACCCACAAAATTTAATGAAACTAACGAAGGGTAAATTTTTTACAAGTGTACCAGTTTGAGATTTTTGATAGTCAAAAAATTAATTTAAGGTAAATTTATCACATACGTATCAGTTTAGAGTTTTTTTTTATGGTAATAACCCTTTTTAAAATGTCAAATAACCAATTAAAAATTTAAAAATGAGGTTGGAGAAAAGAACTCCCTCCAAATTTGAACCGAGGAATCCCTGATCTGATAGTATTGTCCAAGTCCAAATTGGGATTTAAGACTTCACAAGCTCGAAGTTACAAAACAAAAGAAAATGTCGACACGATTCAAGATGTATTGTAATAGTTCTTGGTCGATCCAACTTTACTCTTTAAGATCCATCCGCATTTTAATTGCACATCTACCAATTTAACAACATGTTTGAGCAATTCAACGAATTTTGCAGATGCCCTCGGTCAATCAAGCTATTTGACACGAACAATCATACTAACTTCACGCTCCTTCTCGTACGTAAGCTAGACGACAAAAGAGTGCGAAATCGATCTTGACATAGGCGAGCATCGTGGAAGCCCATGAAAGAATGGAAAAAAAAAAACACATAAACGGGAATCGCACCGGAGATTTCGGCATTGATACTGTCTCGAAAATTAACAGCTAATCGTTTGGTCATAAGAGCTCAATGCACTACATACTTTCACTATAATCTAGGATCTCTAACATCAACAAGAATTATAATCTAAAAATAATCAAGTTATGTTGGGTCTAAAGTATAACTTCAAGATATGCAATGCAAGGGTTTGATTGGGCAACAAGCACACTCCAACACGGCGCACCCGCACTCTACCGCGTGGACATGTAGACCGGTGCTAGGAGTAGGGACCATGTCTTAATTGCCAAAAGGATCGATAAGGACCACCTTTCCTTCTTGTCAGAGAGGGGGGACAAAGCCCCACGCCTTGTACACATTTCAATGATCTTTTGGGGTTTGTTTTACTTGTCTTGATACAAGATCGTCGTACCTTTTCTCTTCTATGTTCAAGAACAACCTATTCATTGAAATTAAAACATGTTGGGTGAATCTCGTTGCCATGTTTGGTGCACCCAATAATGCTACGACATGATATGTACGTCCGCAGCCGGCTTTGTGGGTTGTGGGTGGGGGAGTAATTGCACGGAGAAGGGGGGAATTAACCCATCAGTCCTAAACTTCTTGTACATATGTCAATTCGATCCTAAATTTTTCGATTTTCTCAATTTAGTCTTAAACTTTTTGTGAAATTTCAATGTAGTCATTCCGGTCAATTTTCTCAAAATTCTCTAGAAGAATTATATTGGAAATCCACGGAAAAATTTAAGACTGAATGAGCAAAATTGTAAAGTTTAGTTTTAAATTGATATCCGTATAATATGTTTTAGGACTGTCTGGACAATTTTTCAGAGAGAGAGAGAGGGGTACTCCTTCACTCCACTTATTTAGTTTATAGACAAGGAAAAAATAATTAGATCATCGAAATAATTTAGTCAATTGATCATGAATAGTTGGTCCAACCACTAACAGCAATTAACTTAGCTAATTACTACGCACCAAGCTATCTTTTCTTTGTCAAACTCCAAAGACAAAAGAGTCTTTCCTTAGTGACTTTGCATGGATCCATGAAGCATCATCGTATGTCAACGTTGTTTAAGCCCTAAGGCAGATATTAATGTCTCGAAACAAAAGGTGAACGAGGGACCACGATTGAAAGACAAGATAGAAAGTGCTTTTGTAAAAGCAAATAGCAATGCCACTTCGAGGACCACTGAGTAATGAGAATCGAGGATGGGTTCCTATCGTGTATAGCGTCGTCATCGGCTACGATAACGTCAATTTTCCATGCCCTACATTTTCCAGGGTAGCTAAGTAATGGTGAATGTGTCAATCAAGAATTCAACTACATATCAACGGATAAGAAGAAAGAAGAAAAATTCTACTTTTTGTCCCCGTGCTTTTGTTACTTTCTAAATCGAATAATTCTACTTGCACAAAATATCTAATGTAGTCTCTAAGGCACAAGATCTGGCCAAATCCAGCCGAATTTTGTGTTGGAAGAATTTGATTAGGTATTTTGCTTAAATAGAAGGATCTGATTAAAAAAATTAGAAATAATTACACAAATAATCCATGAACTTTGGCCAAATGTGCAATATGATTACTAAAGCTTTAATTTGTTCAATGTGGTGGTCCCTAAACTTTTAGTAAATGTTCAATCTAGCCCATAGAAAATATTTAATATTATCATTCAATTGATTTAAATTCAGGGAAAATATTGAATGCTTTCATATAGTCCAAGGACCAAATGAACATGTACTAAAATTTCAGGAATCACATTGAACAAATTAAGTGTTTAGCAATTACATTGCACATTGGGTTAAAATACATGGATCATATTGAACAAATTAAAAATTCAGGGATCACATAAGTTCGTTGATCATTTATGTCATATTTCAAAAAAATAAAAAGTACATGGCCTCGATAAAAAAAATAATGAAAGCGTAAGGATGAAAAGTAGATTTTTTTTTTTGAAAAAAATGAAGAAGAAGATCTAACTAAAATTGAGTTCTAAAACTTACAAAAAAATGCAATTAAGTCTTAAAATTTGTCAAATTGATGCAATCAAGTCCTTCCGTTAGCTCCGTCCAATTTGGAAATGGAAAATGCCGACGTGGCTAAAATGATGTCATTTTTGTGCAAATATTATTTTTAATAAATTTTTTATTTAAATTATATTGAAAATAAATTAAATTTAAAAAAAAAAGAGAGGAAGGAAGGAAACCAAACAAGGACTGCAAGCCCTCGCCACCACCGCCACCCCGCCTTTGCCAATAAGGACCGGCGATGGTGGGGGATGGATGGCCAAGGGTTGGCGAGGCTCGCTGGGGCTTCAGACCTTGTCTGGTTTCCCTTCCTCATTAAAATTTTTTTTATCTAATTTAAATAGTATTTAGAATAAAAATCATATTTAGATCAAAACAACGTCGTTTTAGCCTTATTCTTCATATGTTTAGTCATGTTATCACCACGTAGGAGAGAGAAAATAAAATAAAATAAAAAAGTCACGTTAGCATTATCCATTAGTCAAATTAAAAAGAGTTAACGGAATGACTTGATTGCATCAATTTGACAAATTTTAAGACTTGAAAACACTTTTTATAAGTTTTAAAACTCAATTACACTCTATTCTAGCATCATCATCCTCATCATGTACCAATTTTCAACAGATGTCATGTTTTTTGACATTGCGAATTTAAAAACTGAAAATGATGCTGCGCATTATGTGGTCTGTCTTTGAATTTTTAAATGTCTATATCATTCTTTGCAAATCTCAATGAAAATCGGTTTAAGTAATTCTCTACAAGATATATACTTATCGAGATAGCTTTCTATTTCCAATCCCGTGGTGGAAATATTGCATGGCCGTTGCATGTCACATGATCACTCAATCACATCATGCCAAAACAGTGTGTGGGATCCTCTCTCAGAAATATCATGAGATCGGAACTCAGTACCACTAACATATGCCTAATAGACAGATATTTTTTAGACATAGGCAACTAACAAAAGAATACACCCTAATGGCCGGCGTAGTTCGTCGGGGTTTCAAAGGATTCTCAACTCGAGAATTGTAGGTCACTCATTCCAATTTCATCATTCGCTCGCAAGCTGCTCGGAGTCAGGATCTTGGACACCGGTTTATATGAGGCTTGTAGCGTATTCCCTAAACTTTTAAGTAGTCATATGTCTATGCTCGTTCCCCCGGATTAGAGAAGAAGTAGAGAATAGGGTAGCTCTCATTCGTTAGGTCAGCTCCATTATATGCAACAATGCTATGTTGTTATTGGCTGTGGCAGTGCTTGATATAGCCATGTACTGCTTGCTTCAGCTGCATCACTATACAGGTATATAGGGTGAGAGAATAAATGAGTCAAATGTGGTGGATGAGGCACAGTGCAAAGCTGAGGCAATTATTATGTGTGCGAATTGAATCTTTTCTCAAATAAGACATCCCTCCCTTTGCCGTGTCTCCAACTTTGCATTGGCCGCAAACAGAAGCCCCCATCATCATCATCATCATCATCATCATCATCATGTCAATGTTCTCTCTTCTTAGCCCAATTTATTATCTTTTCCGGTCCCTGAATTTCGCCGTGCATTACGCTTTAGTCCCCGGACCTTAGGTCAATCGTTTCACTTTAGTCCGACTCCATCCGGAATCAATTGATCCGCATGTTATACTCGCCGAGATAATGGCATGGAAAATTTTATAAAAAAAAATCCCAATCATTTTGCAATATTTTCTCAGGTACAATACTAAGTCAAGTAAACTCTTGGAATGCTGATTTTGTGAAAGAGCATGCAATAGACTAAGGCTGGGTTTAGTTCAGCATTTTCTCAAAGAGTTTTGGAGGCCCAAAGCTCTTTGAGGAAATGCTGGGATGTTTGGCAAGCAACTTTCAGTCAAACTCTAGTCTTGGGAATGCTGAAAGCCTAATTCTGGAGGGGTTAGCATTGAGTTTTCAGCATTTACAAAGCTGAACCAAACCCACCCTAAAGGGTTTGTAAACTATCGTAGCTTCATGTGTTCATCGTAGTTTCTATATGATATGCAGTAACATGCACAGATTAGAAAAAAGTAAGTTTGACAAACATGTGAGATGATCTTGTCAACCAACTGCTATCAATTGACGCCGGGGAAAGCGGGTTTACAAATCTCCAAGGCAACATCGCACCGCATCCGAATTCCTGGTTCAAACAAAACTGGGTAGACACAAAATGACGCGTGCGAAGACATGCTGAAGCTTCTTCCGACGTCGTGCTTAGGAATGGTCTCTGATCTAAGAACGGACAGATGGGAAAAAGAGGTCTGGTTTGTCAATTAAGTGATGCACTTCGTTGAACCCTGAACTCCCGTTTGATTGAAGGAGGAGGTACTTGTCAATGATAACCCAAGGTAAGTTGAAGTTCAGAGTGCGTTTCCAAACACTCAGTTTCAAGTGCATGGGGCCACAAGAATGGGGAAAGAGTATCAAGCCAGCAGGTTCATTTTGAAGCGCCGGATAAAATCAATCGCATGAGGAATTTCGTATTTTGGAATAAGATAAATTTAGTTTCGCCGTTATTCCCCAAGAAAACAGAAACACTTCACGTAATAAGATATAGGGTGACATCTTGAATTATCGTGTGACATGTCTTGAGCTAAGAGCTTGAATGAAAAGTTAGTATATTGTGTATATTTTGCAAAGGAATACACTGTCTTTTGTACAGGTTCACTAGCCTGTGTAATTTTCATTTTAAGGGAACGATAAAGCCAGAGTACAATGTGAGCTCTCCAATTGTACCTCCTCTCTCTCTCTCTCTCTCTCCCTCCCCCTTCGCTCTCTCTCTCTCAGACACACTCACACACGCACAGTGAGAATGGACGGTGGACTTCCAATGCTGAACTGTCTGCTGCAGCACACATTGAGGAGCATATGTTCATGTTCATCAGATCCTTCTAATTCCTCCAAGTGGGTTTATGCTGTCTTTTGGAGAATCTTGCCTCGGAACTACCCTCCACCAAAGTAAAGATGCACACGTTAATCATCAGCATTTGTCTCGTAAAGTTCCGTACATTTCACTGTTTCTCGATCCATGTTGCTCTGTTGCAGGTGGGAATTTGGAGGGGGTGCCATTGACAGAGCCAAAGGGAACAAAAGAAACTGGTAACCGTGATGTGGTTGAGTGACTCAAAACAACTGAAAGACCCTCTTCTGATCTCCCATCAATTATTGAGCTTTCGATCTGGTTTCTGAATCAGGATTCTTGTTTGGGAGGATGGCTTCTGCGATTTCTGCGAGTGTGAGAAGGTGGGAGGTGGATACGTGGAGGGAAGGTTTGGACCAGAGGTCTTCTTCAAAATGTCTCATGAGGTCTACAGTTACGGTGAAGGGTCGGACTTTAATCAAACTCCCCTCGCATTATCATCTTTCTTCTGTCTCTTTCTGGGCAAGAAAGAATGATTTCTTCCCCTTCTTGTTGCAGATTGGTTGGGAAAGTGGCAGCAGATAACAGTCACAAATGGGTGCTGAGAGACGCCGGGAATGAGAGTGATCCAAACCTCATCTCCTCGTGGAACATGGCAATTGAGCCTGTAAGACAAGTAACGCAATTTCACTGTTCTAGAGTAACCACAGTAGATGCAAGTCTCTGTTTCAATAGTTCTCCTTCAAGCTTCGTTTACTTGAATTTATACTTCCTACATTGCAGCAACCAAAGGCATGGGAGGTCCAATTCAATACCGGCATTCAGGTCGGTGTTTCCCAGACTTTAAAAGCAAAACAAACCCAGTTTTTCTTTTTTCTTTAACAGATGCACCTGCAGCTAAATTGTTTGATTTGCAGACAATTGCCATTATTTCGGTACGAGAAGGCATAGTTCAGCTTGGATCACTGGATAAGGTCTTCCTCAATCTTCCTTCTCTTTTTTCCTGTGTATTTCCCCTTGATCATCGTCCAATATGGTCATTGGTTTCTCCAGATAGCGGAAGATCTTAATTTGGTGATCAGCATACGGAGAAAATTCAGCTATCTCCAAAGCATTCCCGGCATTTTCATGATACAGAGACCATATCTACCTCTCCAAGATCCCTACCTCCGCAAATCCCATATCTCCATCACCGAACACCATGAGACATTTTACTTGGAGGATGAGAAACGCCAATTCATTGGCGCCAAAAGGTTGTTCGAGGAAGCACCGGATAGTTGCCCTGTCAAGTCCATCAATCTCGGTTGGAACACCCCGCAATACGGCATCCAGGGCCCATCCATGTGGCCAATCCCGCCTCTTCTATCGAAGCTACCTCCCATGTACCCGCCTTATAACCCCATTGAACCTCCTGATCCAGCTATTGTTGATAGGAGCAGCATCGGCAGTGGGTGCCAGAGAGCAAAAGCGAATGAAAATCGAGTTCAGATTGGTGATGTGACAGGGGAGCCTTCATGTCACCTGGATTCTATTAGTGAAGAAAAGCCAACGTCCCCAAACTGTGAATTCGACGTGAAAGATCAGGTACTTGTTAGACTAGGATTTGAGCCTGTTAGGGATGGATGATGGTCGCCGAATCTTAATTAATTAGGAAAGCCGAAACGCCACATAATTATGAAGTAGACATAGACGGTGCACTTTCTGGCTTCGAGCGGTTGGTCGGTCGGTCGGTCGGTAGTACACTAGTAGTTATGCATCAGCTATCCATCTATTTATAAAAATGAACTGTACAGTTTCATATGATAAGCTTGGGGCATTATGTACGAATGCAGAGTCTGTTTGTGTGAAGACAAAATTATGCTCCTGGTACGTACTTAATGCTGCATATAGTATGACAAACTTCGGAGCCTTAGCTTGATTTAGCACCTTGTTCTGATCACGATCAGCTAATCTCGCGGCAGATCGTACAACGTCCTCCGTCCAGGGTTGAGTTGAACAACTGGTTTGGACCAATTCCTTTTTGTTCCATCCCTATCGTTGTGGGATACATGACCTCCACCATTATGTGATGGTCCCCCTGAACATACTGATAGGAAAAGGACACAGCAAATTGTCAATCGGATGAATTTGTGTGCAACATTTGAGAACTTGCCCGGGACATACCAAATGGTCCCCATTCTCAACCACTTGATTTTTTTTCCCTCTTGAATGAATTCGGGAGAGAGAGAGAGAGAGACCTGCGATTCATGTCTCGAGACATAGATGCAGAGTGATTAGGTCGGAAAAAAACTTGACCAAACTGGTGTCAAGTACGGTAATCAGGCTGAAGTTCATGAAGGCTAGAAGTGCCCTTCTCATACATGCTACATAATCAGACCAATTTACCTCTCCACCCCGCTTGGCTTGGCGACGCGATCTTCACGAGACCCCATCACAATGATCTTATGTATAGATGGGGACAAAAATCAGCACTGTGGATAGGCTTTCTAGGAAGAATGTCTCAGGTCTATCAATACATACAGGGGATAATAATCGACTGTAGCAGCAAAGTTTACTCGCATCTCCTCAAGGATTTGGAAAGCAGGGATCACCTTAAAGAGAAAGGGCATCCTCTGCTCAAGAGTGTAGGTGGATCCTGAGACTGGCCCACTCACCATTCGTAATACATGCTTGTTTTCTCTTCAACCACTTAATTTTGAACCATCAGGAACTCCCAATGATGTCCATTCTCAGAGAAGGAATGCGTGATCTCTCTAAGAGTAGTTTCAACCGAGGGTCGCAATCCGTTCAAGACAGGCGCGGAAGAGATTAAACAGAGTAAACCTGCTTTCACGTCAAAAAATGTAATTAACCAACCAGAAAGAACAGAATAACCAGAGGCCTGGAGCGAAGCAAAGCATTCAAATTCTGTTGAAATAAGGGAGCTATTCGAGAACCCCTTTTGCTGAATGAAGCCTGGATTTACAGAGGGTGTTTCAGAAACTTGCAGCAGCAAAGTCTGTGTATCTCATGCCGCATAAAATAATAAGTCTATTTACAGAACCGGTGCCTAGACATACTTTACGAATGTTTAAGGAAGGGGTTCTCTGGATCTGCAGTTTGATGCGAATGAGGAGAACGTGAGTTTCTGCGATTTTCTCGACTCCCCTCAAGAATCTCCATCCACAGCTTACAAACTCCAAAGCCCTTTTTCACGCACTGCTCTTCTGTCCACTTCCAAAAGCCCAGTGAAATTTAGCAGGAGTACGCTTCAATGCCTTGACTCCTAGTGGATTGTCCTTGCTCTGTTGCACCAAAACAAATTACAAAGAACACGAAGGATTGTCAATGAAGATGGCATTTATAATTAACTTCATATGTTCAAGGTCAAGTCAGATGCATCCGCAAATTCAGAAAGCCATTTGGATGAAATTGAATTGAGTCAGTTGTGCTCACCATCTGGCAGGTCCCAGCATTTATATTGCAGACCGGGTATTCATGAGGGCAGCAACTATAGTGGTCGTCACAGCAGGTGGCTGCCTCGAGAGGGCAGCAACCCCAGGCAAAGCAGTAGTTTGCATACTCATAGACGCAGCAGCAGGTGTTACTCTCGGGACAAGAGTAGTAACTGTCGCAGACAATCGGAGGCTTCACTGGAGATGGTGGAGATGGGCCGGGATTGGGAGGATTTTGGCTACTCTTGATGGGGTACGAGGACTCCATGGCTATGCCACATTTGCCAGTGGGGGTACCAGCCACATTACGTGCCATTCTGATGTAGCCTTGCTCTCCCCAGCTACCGCCCCATGAGTTCTTCACTATCCAGTAATCAACTCCATTTTCTGTGCCATATCCGACAGCCGTAACTCCATGATCCAGAGCTGTCCCACATTTTCCAGAGAAAACACCCTGCAAAAGTTAGAGGGCAAAGTTAGGGACATCTGCACTTGCTCCAAGAAATTTGTGTACAACAGCAACATCTCAAAGTAGCTCTCACAATTTTACAAATAAACGATTTTGCGAGCAACATGCCAGGCATTCACAAAAAAGGCTATCTTTTTCAAAAAATTTAGTCAGTATAGACCATCGAACAAAGGCTAACCAGAAAAATCATTACTCTGAAGAAGCTCATCAATTCCTCTATGTGACAATTTTTCAGGTAAGTAATATGGATGACATTCAAGCTACAGATGAAATAGTATGTGAGTGAAATTGCGAACAACACTCCTCCAAGATGATGGATAATCCAAAGCTAAAGCTCCTTATGATTCAAAATGCAATATTTTATTGATGGGAGCAACTAAGCAACTAGATGAGTAGGGATATTACCGAATCATAAAACTGGAATTCCCGGCCTCCTGCTTCAATGGCCACGCTCACTGGTTGATTAGCAACAGCCTTTTGCAATGCTTTCTCATCATTTTCAGGAACATCTTCATAGCCGTCGATTGCCACGACCTTTGCGTTCTTCTGCAAAAGATGGCATAAATGGAGTGACATGTTATTACCTACGTGATCAATATTCTGCCCATTCGATAATTAGATGATCAATTGTGACACTCACCCTGTATTGGTCACAACCGCTATCTACAGCTCTATACGGATAATCTTCCTCGGAATCAATGCCTCCATTATTGATAATAAATTCAAAGGCATAATCCATGAGCCCACCATTACATCCTTCATTGTAGGATGTATCACAGTCCACAAGTTCCTGCTCGGACAGAGAGATCAAATCACCAGTCACAATCTTGTTTATCCCCTCCACAGCAGCAATTGTAGAGAACGCCCAGCAACTCCCTTCAATCAGAAATAAACAGCAAATCAAGCAGGTATAGATAGAAGAATCTTCAGCCCATATCCCTGTGAGTTTGATATTAATTCGTCAATAAGGTATTACTTCATCAATGCTCCAAGGAGATGTGTGTCATACTCATTAGATTCATATCTTGAGTGAACTACTTTGGTTTATAAAGGAGTATGGATCTTTTAACTCATGGAGATCAATAAGAGGTGAAAATATATATAGAGCTTACAGTATTTCCTTTGGTTCTACTGGGAAAGAGCATTCAACTTCCCATTTACGAATAAGGTGCTTTGCCCTCCAGACTGCAAATAACAATAATTTCTTCACGAGATATTTAAGGAATTTAGCTTTGCCTCCACATTATTACTAGAAAAGCTAACTTCTGGACACCCTTAATTTTTGTATTTGGATGTCAAGTGCTAGTAGTTGTTTCTCAGCTTCACCATAGCCTTTCCTTCGTCGGTATTTGCATTCAAGTGCGCTGGATAAGCTGCAAACTTGAAGCTACACCTTCCCTCTACACTTTAATTATCATTGTCAAAGTAACAGCTACGAAAAAGAACCATCACGACATCAAAACATGCTGCCAATTAATCTTTTCAAAGATGATCATGTCTCAATAGATAAACACAATTACCCCTTGGAAACTGTCGCTTGAAAGTTTGTCATCTATGTTCGCTCATAAGCTTTACGTTCATGGAATTTCTAATTCTGAATGACCTCATGCACATGTACACGAATCCTCCAACACCTAATAATTCAATCTTTAGGATGGGATTACTCGACATTTTTAAGGTTTGTCCAACATGACTTATTTATAGAGTTTTCATTAGCCTTGTCTACATACATTTTTCCCCACCTAAAAGATAGGTGGATTATAAAGCCATCCACAGAAATTCTCCGAAAGAAATTTTTTGAGAATAAATTTAGTAACAGGTGATGATTGCTTTGAGATGAGGAATCTATTCAATAGATGTCAACCTGTAAAAACATTTCAAACCAGCAATTTTTGCCCCAAAATCCTTTTCCACTAATTGCTTCAATTGCCTCAAAGCAAAATTCTATTTTTACACAGATTAGCTTTCTTTTTTACATGTAAATTACCATCTTCACTTCAAATCAAGTAACAGTGACATCAGAGAAGCTGGTGCACGAATGGCATTTTATTTTTGGGCCATTGGGGAATCACAAGAGCTTGATTCTCCTTATTTAATTTAAAAATCCGGTGCATGTAGCGACAGCCCCGCTACATTAAGTGAAAGCCCCTCGTGCTATGAAGTTTGAAGCGATAAAAATGACTTATCAAAAGTAGGAAAATTCAAATTAGAGCAAAAAGATTTGCAGTAATTACGATATCTTCATAGGCTTTCTAAAGTTCTGGCAAAAAGGTCAAACAAAAAGAACTTTTTTTTTCCTTGGGCATCCTCTCTAGCCAATTCATGCTATATTAGGAAAAACATTTTTACGTGCATCCTCTCTAGCCAATTCATGCTATAATCGGAAAAACATTTTTACATCGCAGACAAGGCAGGTATCCAAAGATTTTAAAGGTCAACAACTATACACTGCGTCCATAATGTTAGAGACAATGGTCTAAAATTACGATATCGCACTCTACATGATCAATACAAAGTAAATTCACATATAAATAACAGATGATAGATCATCATGAATGAACCGTATCGAAGTCCATAAAGGAAGTAAATCATGGGATTACCCCCAACAAAACCAGAACAAAACCATGGAAATCAGTCCAAAACGAAGAAAGCCACCATCAAACAAACTAAGGCACGAAACTTCCTAACGAGCAAAAATGGCTGGTTCTTGACGCAAGAATCGATTTTTTCTTTCCACAAAGTAAAATAGCAAATTACCAGTGACCGCATCCCTGACCAAAAATAAGATATTCCTCTTCTTTTTTTTTCTTTTTTTTTGGTTTAATATCATCATGGATGCACATATCGTATCGCATGAATAATGAGAAGCAACATAAGAACATAAATCTCTATTCCGCGCAGAAATATCAAATAAAACCACCGAAAATATCAGAAGCGGTACAAACATCAGATCAAACGAATATAGATATGAAAGAAACAGAAGACCTCAACTCACCACAACTTCCCTGGTCCTTGACGTCGACAACGGCGCCTTCGTTCCTCCAATCGACGGACGCCGGCAGCTCCTCTCCGGCGACCACAGCGTAGCGATCGCTGCGAGCCTTCCCGAGCCGCCGCCTCGACCGATCCATCTTGGCGCCCAAGTACATGGACCGGTACTCCTCGTTGGTGAGATCGGCGAACCGGTTGAGGCCGACCTTGTAGGTCCGGTTCTCGGCGTTGTGGTCGTCGATGAACCTGAGGTTGTCCTTGAAGACCTGGAAGCGCCTCTCCTTCTCGCCCAGGGCGTTGTAGGCCTTGCCGTGCTTGGCCAACCAGCTCTCGAAGGCAGCCATCACCTCGCCGTCGGTCCTCCAGGAGGAGGAGCGGTCGCCGTGGGCCCGGTCGTAGCTGACGATGGACATGTCGAGGGCAGACGCGACCGTCAGGACCAGCGCGAAGGCGAGGACGGCCATGGGCGCCGTCGGTGATTTGAGATCCATCTCTTGGCTTCTGTATCCGATCGGAGAATCTGAGGAGAGAGAGAGAGAGAGAGAGAGAGATTGGAAATGGTAGAGAGAGAAGGAGAGAGGATTCTGGTTTTTATAGAAGGCGATGGAGAGAGAGAATCGGAGAAATGGAGAAGAGACGAAGCGGAGAATTAGTGAGAGAGAGAGAGAGAGAGAATATAGGAAAATTGTAATTTGTTGGACCGGGAGCGGACGAAGGAGGAGGCTATTGACTATTACAGCCCCAATCGCGGAGGCAGAACGTGATTGGTTAGAAGGGGGAGAGACTGGGCCCCACGGAAATGGGAGGGGGGGAGAGAATTCCACTCGCGACGGGGGGGCGCGTGGGGGAGTCTTTTGCATTTAGATATTCTCTCCTCTCCTTCCATGGCGTTGAACTTTTAAGTATTTTGTCTTTATTCATAATAGCTGTTCAAATTCGATTTGAAGACTACTTTCGATCCTTTTCCAATTCAAGTCGAGCTCGTGCTTGGAAAATATTATATATAATCAAGTAGCTTTGCAAGCATGATCGCGCAATTGTGCTTTTACATGTTACAATTACATAATTTACAGTTATATGTATGAATAAATATGTAGATACGATCGTTCAATCACAATATGTTTATAAAGTGAGATCTTTAAGCCCAAGTTCGAATTTTATTAAAATTTAAGAGTGAGTTTGTTTTATTGAAAATTTCACAATAGAAAAAGACATTTTCCATAAAAATCATTTTCAAGAAAAATAATTAGTTTTCATTTAGTTTGTCGTTAAGGGACAATGATTTCCTTCTTACTAAAAGGGAAAATGATTCCCTTAGTTGTTTTCCCCCAATTTGAATTTGTTATTTTCAGTTTATGGAAAACGTTTTCTAAAGATCGAGTAACTTTCTGTCATCCAAATACCAGGAAGTCTAGATATTGTTTTCAGATGTTTACACCAAAAAATGACCAACTTTTGGTTACTATCGACATGTGATAGACTTAACTAATGAGAGCAAAGTTTAGTCATTTATAAACAGAATTATCGATAATTTGAAGGAATAAAAAAAAATTGGAGTTGACATTCTCATATGTAACCATCAACGTAGTTGAATAAAGAAATCGTCAAGATAGTAGAGTTGAAAAAATTGTCAAGGTAGTGGAATCAATGTAACTGTGAATGAAACCATTTGCAACTTCTATTTGTAACCTCCCTTTGTAATCTCTGTTGATAACGGTTGATTATAGACTTTAAATAGCCATATCATATTTTTTGGAGGCTTCTGCGCAAAAACAAACAAACATTTTATCTTTCAATTCTTACACTATAGTTATAGTTTCTAGATTTTTGCGTAGTCAATTAAATTTTGACATGTTTCTTAGCTGTAGTTTTTAAATCCACGTCGTCGATTAAATTCTAGTGTTTATCTTTGTTGTAGTTCCTGAGTGCCTTGTCGTCAATTAAATTTCAGCATTGCATCTTTACGTTCTCAAGTTTTGTCGTCGATAAAATTCTGACATTGCATTTTTACATTTGGTTCCATTTGAAGTGAAGTTATCTATCCCCTTGTGCACCTATGATATTTCCTGTCTGAAATCGTCATAAAATTTGTCTCCTCTAATAAAAATCAAAGAACGACTTTC
Organism: Metrosideros polymorpha var. glaberrima; assembly: GCA_001662345.2. NCBI lineage: Eukaryota > Viridiplantae > Streptophyta > Magnoliopsida > Myrtales > Myrtaceae > Metrosideros > Metrosideros polymorpha. Next base: position 16,706,803 of record BCNH02000006.1, on the reverse strand, counting down.
TCTCATAGAATGGGTAGGAATCCTATATCCCAATGGTAAAGGTATCTCGTTGCTTAGTCGAATTCTGGCAAAATATCTTTTTGGCACTCCTAAGGGGACCAACATGGTGATTTAAGGATGTACAATGCCGATAACAAGGAATTATCCAAAGCTTGATCATGCCGCAGGTAACACCTTGGTGATACGACTATCAAGTCTGAGACCTAAAATCGCTTCAGCAACAGAGCCAAGCCAAGGGAGCAACGTCGAAATCCCGCGGCACTTTACGGATGAGCAGGCGATGGAGTTAGCACTAAACCCCACTTTGGTGGCTACCATGAAAAGGTTGTTCAAGGAACAATAAAATAAGATGGCAAATCACATAGCGAGACATATCTTTTATGTGATTAGGCTGATGGTCGTCAATGCGATCAATGATGTTATCTCCAAGCCCGTGACATTTAGGGCCTACATGTTTTCTATTCTTGCCAGAATTTTTTATGTTAGCAAGAATTCATTCTTTCGAGAATCAATTCTGGCAGATAATCAAAATTTATATTTACCAAATGCATCCTCATTCTCATTCTAATTTTGGCAAGTTTATCAAACGGTGATCGAGGATCGGCGGCCGATGTCCGCGCGTTCGGCTGCCGACGTCCGGGGTCTGGCGAGCGTAAAAAGGGAAAAAATCATTAAAAAAAAAAACCTCAAACCTTATGATTGTGTGACGCATTTACCTCACTTGAAGTAAAAAAACCCATTTACCTCCAAACTTTTTTTTA
>BCNH02000006.1:16669224-16679969 GCA_001662345.2 Metrosideros polymorpha var. glaberrima | reverse complement strand
GCGTGCTCGGATCCATCAAGGCCAAATTTTTTTTAAAAAATTAATATTTTTAAATATTTTTTTTTCTTTCTTTTTCTTTTTTTCTTGTTTTTTCTTTTATCTTTTTCCTTCATCCTTCACCAAATGTCGGGCCTTGGCGATGGCCGACAATCGGCCACAGGAGCAGGCCGATGAGGCTCGCCGAGATCCAGTGAGTAGAGAGCCTCAACCTAGCTGCGCTTGTTGTCCGCTGCTTAAATCTATTTGTGATCGAATCATCACGAAAGCTGCTGTTTGTTGCTCGAGTTGATTTCATCGAGGACATTGAGTCATGGTTGGCTTATCTCTTATGGTTGCATTGCATTTTAAATTGTACGATGTTATATTCTATCTCCATGTTAATTGGCTCATTTTATGAAAATATTTTACGAAGTGCATTATTTACACGGCATGTTGACATTTGCATATTTTTTCTTCCAAGCCTTTTTATTGATCACCTGTCAAAATAGATGGACTAAACCAAGACTTTAGTCTCCAAACAATGCGGTTTTTTTTATTTATTGTCATGTGGTTATTACTCTATGGGTTAATATCATGAAAAACCCCAAATTGATATGCCTATGACAAATTTACCCTAAACTAATTTTTTTACCACGAAAAACCCCAAACTGGTACACATGTGACAAATTTACCCCAAACTAATATTTTGACCACAAAAAACCTCAAACTTGTATATTTATGACAAATTTACCCCAAACTGATACACTTGTGACAAATTTACCATCCATTAGTTTCTGTTAAATTGTATTAATACCACGAAAAATCCCAAACTGGCAAACCTGAGACAAACGGAAGATAAAACCCAAAATTAGTATATCCTGTCAACTGTTACATGTCATCAAACTTAGCAATTTGATAGAAACTGACGGAGGGTAAATTTGTTACAAGTGTATTAGTTTGGGGTAAATTTGTTACAAATGTACCAGTTTAGGGTTTTTCGTGGTCAAAAAAATAGTTTGGGGTAAATTTGTCACAGGTGTACCAGTTTGGGGTTTTTCGTGATATTAACCCTTACTCTATCTACTTGCAAAATTACTAATTTTTATCATAAAAGTTATTTACACTAAGTTACCAAGCAGCCATGTTGAGAAAAATAATCCTACCAAGTTAAGGAAATTACTATCAAACTATCCGGTGTTTTTTGACGTGAAAGTGGCGACAACCCTTTAGAAAAATGTGAATCTGTTTTTATAAATGCACTCTCAAAAAAGGAAAAAAAAAAAACTCACTTCTTTATGAACCGAATCTAACTGTCAAGAACGGCTATGCATACACATTAATGGAAGTTGTTCATAAGAAATTTTTTTTCTCACGTGAAAGTCCATGATTATCTTTTAATTTTATGAGTAGAAATGACACTTTAAGTAGATAAAATTTTGAGTTTGACTAATGAAATACCTTCATTAACTTTAAGAGTCTGTTTTTGTTAGTAGAAACGACACTTTAAGTAGAAAAGATGTGAGCCTGCTTTCATACATGCGCTCTGAAAAAAGGAAAAAATTCACTCCTTTATGAACCAAATGTAATTATCAAGAACGGCTATGCATACACATTAATAAATTGTTGTTCATAGAAATTAGTTTTTTTTCACGTGAAAGACTGTTATCTTTTAATTTTACGAGTAGAATTGACACTTTAAGCAGATAACATTTTGAATTTGACTAATGAAATACCTTCATTAACTTTAAGGGTCAGATAAAGGGCAAGCTAAAGTTTAGAAATCAGTATCAATTGTATTTAGTTTTGTACATCTAATACACGCGCACAAATCCGCTACTCNTGGGAAGAAAAGAATTGTGGCGCATGCAATTCTTGAAACTAGCTAGAAGAATGCCATATGCAATTCCAAACGAGAAAACAAGCGGATCAAGTTTGTTTAATTTTTTTGTTGGGATACCATCAATGCATGCATAGTCATCTCATAAAGGTTGTTGTAAAATACAAAGGAAAAAGAAAAATTACAAGTGACAATAATATATGTTGATCATATAGATTGACTTTCATGCTATGTTGAGCTAGTAGGTTTTCGAATAGATTGTAGTTTCTATTTCTTGGAGATAATAATAGTTCTCCAATTGAAAATCGGGGTTGGCATTTACTTCACTAAGCCCTATAATGTATAAAGGTTTGTCAATTGTAGTTGTTATTTGACTATTTTTTTTTTCATATTACTTAATGGTAAAAAAAAAAAGACATTTAATTTTCTGAAAAAGGATGTTGTCGCATATTAGGTAGGCTAATGTATGCATCATTAATAAAAATATATCCTATATATAATACATTCAGGTGTTCCATTGGATGTGACGCACAAAAATAGGTTACAAGAATATGTGCAGAAGATAAAGGCGTCTTCTCCTATTTATAATACTACAAATAAAGGATCTCAACAGGCGCTGCCGATATTTAGATCAACTGTATACTTAGATGGGGATAAGCTTCATATCGAACTACAAGTTCCCCCCAAAAAAGCAAGCTGAGCAAGATGTTGCTCGAATTGCATTACATCTTTCAATAGGAAAGATGATGGATGAAGGCTGTCGTCTCATCTATTGCTAAACTAAAAAGGAGGATATTCCCTCCCGTTCCTGGCAATGTCCCCTGCGCCTCCAACGCTCCTCACCCTGCAGTCATCTATACAACAATAGAGAAGCTTAGCAAGTAATGCATAATTTTCATCCCATTACTTTCTGCAACACATTTAGCCCTGAAAATTTCAATTGAAGCTGGATGAAGAAATAGGTACTTAGAAGGACTATTGGATTTTTTAAGCAAGCAGTTCCTCTTGCCCCACCTTCAAACTATAGTCCGACCGGTAAGGCAGCCTTACGTACTATCCGCAAAGCCGCATGTACATGTACAGGAGTCACAAAGCTCATGCGGCAATTTTAACGTTTAACTCATAATTATTCCCCATTGATGAGCAAAACATACAGAGTTGTCCTAATGAAGCTCTCCTTAGTTAAGCAGAATCATGTGGTCTGATTGATTTACAAACAACGCTACCCAATAGGCAAAAGAACAAGCCAGCCAACAGAGTACACGGGAAAGAACAGAATACCTTACTAGACATGCACGTCACCCACACAAGTCAAATAAAGTGAGGGAAAAAATGAAGTGCGAGGGTAGATCTTACCTGATGAAATTGTTTAAACATTCTCCGAAGTCGTGGTGGGCACTTTGTATCAGTTTGTGCCTGATGTCAACACAGCTTTTCAAGATTTTGATTTCAGAATCTTTCTTCTCCTTCTCTGCTAAGGCTAGTTTTAATTCTTTCTCCAAATGTCTCCTCTTCTTGATGATCTATTCGATATTTTCTCTGTGTTTTGACTCTCATTCTCAAGACCCGTAATATGAGGTTTAGCTTTATCCCACTTTTTCTTAAGCTTTTCCTGTTCATCTTTTATCGAAAGCAGTTTTCATCAAATGACTCTTGATCACTTGGACATCGAAACCATCGACCTCCAACTATACATGGTCTTCCAAACATGTAGTAAATCGACTTCTGGAACTAGTAATCTCCAGTTTGGATGCCATTTGTACATTACTGGCAAAAGTCACAATCTTGGCAAAGGCGCTAGTTCACATCGTTCTTTTGCCACTACCTTTGAGCAATAGCAAAGAACAATGTGAACTAGCATTTACCAAGATTGTGACTTTTGCCAGTATTGTACAAATGGCATCCAAACTAGAGATTACTAGTTCCAGAAGTCAACACCAGCCTTTGACATGGGCTAGTGTCAACCTCAACATAAAGGTTCCCATCCTCCCAATCTGCATAATCTCTGTTGCCTTTGCACCACCAAGAAGAGAATCTTCTAGACAAAGCAAAAGTAAAAAAAATTCCATTCAAGCGAAACAACTCCTTTCCTAAATTGGAAATACGAACTTTAAAATGCCACGTGCTTACCAGAGCTATCCAGTACTTGAGAATGCAATTCTTCGCGCGAAGATCCTTGAATCCCAGAGCTGGAGATATTCCCTGCAGTGACATCTTGTACTACTTGCGCCGCACTATGCTTTTCAGAAGTTGCAACTAATTTTTCCGCAAATGCATCTTGAGAACGTATGGTGAAAAAATGGCAATCAGTACAAGAAAAAAATAGGCCAGACCAAATGACCTTTTCTTGTATGGTTGTTTCGGCAGATGTTGGTCTTAATACAATATGTCTCTCAACTTAGCTATTTGTTGAAGACAGTATATCATGAAAGCACATTTGACTCGGATGCTCAAGTAGATAGGGTATTCTAGGTAAAGCCTCTCAACTCAGTTACTCCATTGCATGATCTATGTCCTTTGTGAAGACATGCTCCATGAAATTCGAAATAAGAAGAAAAAGGCTTGAATGTTGAACCTGCTTCGCAAAGGCTCAAAGAAAAGCTTTTGGATAACTAGAGTACATAGGTATGTACGTGAATAGCCATGAGATATTGAATTGTTTGCATCAAATCAAGTTACACAAGCCGAAACCAAAGCCATTATCTGAAATTTGAATTTGTCAAAAGCATTTATCCTGGTACCAGCAAAGTAAAAAAAATAAAATTGTTTGTGATAACACTAAAAGTATTCAGTTTCATGATGCCATCTTCCTAAAATTATCATTAAAGACTTTGGCAATGACTGATGTCTGGCCTATGAGGGGATTACCACTCAAAAGATTTAGTGAAGTCACTAGGAACCCAATTCCGTTGACTGCAGAATCTGTTATTGACAGTGTCATTAGAGGTGCATCATCTGCTCCCTTCTCTTTGCCTACGTATAATTGTAATCCATCAATGCATCGCGTGGAAAAGAGAGCAAATACTAGCTTAGAATGACTATACCTTTAGCTGAAGCATTTTCATTTCTAACATTTGACTTCACAGATGCTCATCTCTTTCCCTGTAAATTGCTTCCCGTGTCCAAAGTCCACTTTTTTTTACAACAGATTCCATTTAGCTGCGGAATAAATATCCAGGATGTTAAAGGTTCAGTTGAAGCCATGAAGATAAGATACTCATGATAAGTACAGAATTAGCAAACCTCATGGATGAGACGACAGCCTTCATCAGTCATCTTTCCTAACAGCCGTCATCTATCCTAACAGATGTAATGCAATACGAGCATCTTGTTCAGCTTGCTTTTTCTGGGGAACGTGTAGTTCAATATGAAGCTATCCCATCTACGTATACGGTTTATCTAAATCTCGGGGCATGTCGAGATCCTTCATTTATAGTATTATAAATAGGAAAAGACGCCTGTCTTCTGCGTATATGCCTGTAACCTATTTTTGTGCATCATATCCACAGGAACACCTGAATAAATTACATATATGATATATAAGGTGTATTTTGATTAATGATACATACATCGGCCCACCTTATGTATCTTTTGGCCGTTAAGAAATATGAAAAAAAACAGAATACATCTGTTGTTCGTTACTCAAATAACAACTAGAATTCACAAACCTTTCAACACCACAGGAAGGGCACAATAAAGTAAATGGCAACCTCGATTTGTTGGGAAACTATTATTAGCTCTGAGAAATAAAATTACAGTCTATTCGAAAAGCTACTGGCTAAACGTAGCACGGAAGTCATTAATCTATATGATCATCCTCTTTTATATCCACTTATAAATTCTAATTTTTCTTTTTTATTTACAACGCAAACGTTATGAGATGACTATGCATGCATTGGTGGTATCACGAAAGATATCAAACATACTCTGAGGCCTTAGACTGAGTTGCCGCTGTACCCCCCATCAGATGGTTTCAGAAGGAGCAACGTGATCAACTGACATCCCTTCTGCTTCTACCGCCTTCAAAGCAAGATGAGAGAATTCAATTATTCCTAGACGAAAATATGCAGACGAACCCAGATGCCCGAGAACATACAAGACCATAATACCTCAATGGCGTAGCTAGCCCTGGACGAAATACAAGCCATGGAATCTCATCTATGGAACGCAGATGCTTTCGCATGACAGGGTGGGGATGATGATGTTATGAAAAGAGCAAAATGCTTATTCTAAACTGAGCAATCCTATTTAAATTAGGCAATGTTATCTAGAGATCTTATCTATTCTAAAGTGTAAACTATTTGTATATTTTTTTTGTAGATAAGGAAAGAAATCAAACGACTGGCATTCCAATCGAATGAACTTTCCTAATTTGAATCCGAAATGGACGGGATCGGCTCGGACGGGCGTTGACGATCGACGGCCAAGGAATGGCTCGCGGCTAAGGTGGGTGTCTCGGCTCGCGGTTGGTAGTTTCTGCAGTTCGGTGAGGTGTTCGGCCAAGAGACTACTTGTAGTGCTCGGCAAAGTGGGTCGCCGGTGAGTCTCACGATGTGGATGGCTGTTTGTCGCGGAAAACCAGCCAATGTAGTGGCTGGTTGGCTCGCCAAAGAGGATTCGAGCACCTACAAAACAAAGGGAACCAGCTGGCGGCGTCGGGACAGCAGCAGGCTTGGCAGCGCAGCGCCGGGTCGTCGTCTGATCAGGCGCGGCAGCAGCTCCGTTGGGGCAGGGACGACGATGGGGAGCAGATCGTGGCAGCCGGGCGTCGTCTCGGTGCAAGGTTGTGTCGCGGTGGTGCAGCGAACTGGTGGTAGGGACCCAAGGCAGCAACGTCGTCACGTAGCCGCGGATCAGAATGGCAATGGGCAGCGTCCGCTCGGTGCAGGCAACTGGAGTTGCTGCACTGTTGGTAACCCTGCAGGTAAACGACGGTGGCGTGAGGCGGAACGGCGAGCTCGCACGGACGAGCTGCTCACGAGGAGTCTGCAGTGATGTAGAAGAAGGGAGGCTCCGCTTCTCTTTTTCTTACTTGCTCATGCTACTTATTCCGAATATATGCCCAAATATTTGCCATGAAAGATGTCAAAATAATATCTTTATTTTCCAGACATTGAAGTAATAAATTATTATTTTCCACCTTGGCATTTCGAATGTGAATTTCGGCACTCATAATGTTCGTGGGGCTGACCAAAATTCGATGCCTTTATTGGCTCTGTCTAGTTTATTAAGTTCAGAACCATTCAATTAAGCTTGTTCGTCGCCGATCCAAATCAATGTAATTTTACGAACCTATCTATTAATGCCTGATGCAATTTAATTAATATTTTTGTTTAGGGCAGAAATCGGTTCTTAATTTTTATGCAATTAATTCCTAAATGAATAGATCAAAATTTAGATGTCAACACAATTCTCAGCAAATTTTCCTCTTAATTATGGAAAATAGCATAATGAAAAAATCTAACTAATTATAACAAATTAAACATGAGAAAAAATCAGCTAATAAGAAATTACTAATAGGTTTGACGAATGATGCTCGTAAAATACATCCCTTGTTACTTTCCCTGGTGCTAGAAAATTTGATCTAATTTAGCAAAAGAAATCATGTCTGTGAAGATACATATGATATAAACTTTTGCTCTTATAAGCATTAAAAGATCTAAAAATACTCAAAGATTTGAAAATATTGAGATCCATCAAGATTTTTAACATTTCGACCGTGTCCAACATAATACATTACGAAGGAACTGAATAAGTTTTGAATTTGGGGAGGTTATTGAATCCCTTGGTTTATTTTTATTTTTTGGTTGGATTCCCTTGGTTGTATGGGTCTAATTTAAAGGCCTTCACTTTTCCTTTATTGTATAGGTCCAACATGGACCGTCCAAGTCCAACTTCCAAGATACGCGCCCAAGGAAAAGCTGTACTGAGCCCATTTGTCTCGATTACAGCAACCAAGGTTTAGGGATGATTTGCTTTTTTTAATTGTAATAGTTACTTATTAAAAGCTAGTTTATGGATGATTTAAGCTGTAATCAGTCTTTCAAGGTTTCCATTCATGCTAGATGACCATGTGTTGCCAGATATCTTTTTTGTGATATTTTTTTTTCACGATTTTCTTAAATTTGAGTTTAATTCCCTATCTATACATGGAAATATCGAAGTTTCATTGTCCAATTTATATGTGATATTGACCCAAAAATAATAATGGGTCAAAAATAAATTATTAAAATCGCCCGACTTCGCCTGCTGCCAAGATGGTCTGACGAGGGCCGCGACCCTCTCTTGCAGCCACCAAAGGCGTCTCGGCCCTCCTCCATTGCCGACGGGGTCTTGGCGACCCCTGATGGCCATAGAAAAAAAAAGTGAAGAAGAAAAAGAAAATAAAAAAGTATTCATAAAATATTAAAATATTATTAAAAATTATCCACGTCAATGTCGGCAGTGCCACATAGGATAGTTGGCGTTCACATCAGCGATTTCTTATCAAAATTGGCTGGATGGACTCAATTGAGAAAACATAAAAAGAATTAGGACTCAATTGGAAAAATTAAAAAGTTTAAGACTAAAATGACAAAAGTGCAATAAGTTTAGAAATTTTTGGACAATTTTTTCCAGTATAAGGTCCACGCAATTTAACCATGAATATGTTCCGATTGTAAACAGGGTCGTCCCTATGATAAAAATGTTACATTTAAGAATTTTATATACTACTTAGGCGAGCATGCTTTTGAAGAAAAGAGTTCGACCTATCAAATGGACTCGAAAAGCCGTGTAATATATACACATAAGATACTAGAGACGTCATACTAACTAGGGGTAAAGATAGTGGATCCAATATAATTGCCGTCAATAAATAAATACTCGAACAAAATCACTATCCCTCAAGAACTTTATGCAGAGCAATAGATGAAAGCTCGAACACTAACCGGACCTTAAAATAATCGTGTACAGAACATGTATACGATAACAGCATTGGTTTCCATATCCAAGCATAGAGTTTCGGGTTCAAGCGTTGATAACTAGTCATATTTTGAAAAATATTTTTCAATTTTTCAAAGAGGAAATCATTTTCCTGAATTTAAGCATATATTTTCCGTTGACTCATATTTCTAAGCAACTCAAATACTGGAAAATGAGGAAAATATTTTCTACGAAACAAACAACGCCTCAAAAATATTCAGACCCATCAAGATATGTAACCATAGGACTGTGTCCAACACCGTACACTTCGATCCACGAGGATCTTGAATAAGTTTTGGGCTTGGAGAGGCTATTGATTTTCGTTTAGATCCGTGTTTAGATGCTTTAGGTCTAATTAAAGGCCTCAACTTTTCCTTATTGTTTAGGGATGATTTAGGCTGTATTCAATCCTTCAAGGTGTCCATTCATGCTAGATGACCATGTGTTGCGAGAAAATTTTTGTGTGATATTGTTCCACAATTTTCATAAATTTGAGTTTGATTCCATCATTGTACATGGAAATATGAAAGCTTCATAATTGTCTATATAACCTGTGACTATTGACCCAAACATAATCATGGGCTACAAAAATAAATTATTAACCAAAACTATTTAGTACAAGTGACATGCAACAAAATTGATACGCGGATACAGTATGATTTCAAGATTTTCAGAAATCAAACTGAACTTTGAAAAGTGGTGCTTCGTCTGATAGCTAAATAATCTCTTGAAGACGATTCGAATCTCGCGCGAGCAAACATGCCAAAGCAAACACTAGCATATATGTGTTGATGACCAACCACATGACCCCAGACATCCTCATCCAAAGAAGCAATTCAAAAGCGAGAGTCCCAAAAATGATGTGCAAGCACCTAAACATCGAGTGCGGGCATGTGGGTCCAGTCACTTTGATTAGTGCTATGACATAGATGACTTCGCAAATTATGTAAAATTGTTGAACCGTGAGTTGAAATGTACGATGACAAACAGCTTGAACGAGGTGAATACAACATGGAATCTTTTGGTCGAGTCAAAACTTTCCTACTGCTGCTGTGGTTGTTTGTCGTCCCTATGTTAAACTAGGAAGCAATTAATTGGAAGAAGAAATAGGTTCGAAAGAGAAAAGAAACTGGCTGCTTTATCGCACTCTTGGCAAAGATCTGAAGTGCATATTCACGTGAACGAATTACTTGCGTTTCCAAAGCTGCTGGTTGATTCGACATGCTGTGAAAGGAGGATTCGAAGAGCGAGAAGAGACTTTGTAGGTGCCCAGGAGCACCTCGACTTGCTCGAACGTTTTCTGATGTGGAGCTTTTGTTTCGTGTGTGAGAGTGAAGCAAAGCGATGGGCTTGCTCATGCATTTTATAGACACCCACGCATGAGCAAGCGAGAGAGAGAGAGAGTAAAAAATGTGAGTGAAGTTTAAGTTTTGGCTTGGCTCGTCCAATAAATGGGAAAGGGATATGTTCACTGAAGTCAACTTATCACAAAAGTGCAATCAAATCCTAAAATTTGCAAAAAGTGTAATCAAGTTTTAAAACTTATCAAATTGATTCAATCGAGTCATTCCATTAATTTCGTCCAACTTGGCTAACGAAAAATGCTGACGTAGCATTTTTTTTAATATTTTCTCTTTCTTACGTGGCTTAAAAGATGTCATTTTGGTCTAAATATATTTATTAAAAATTAAATTAAAAATAAGCTAAAATTTTAAAAAAAGGAAAAAAAGAAAGAGGAAAGTGCAGAACTAGACGGCGAGGGCCCTCGCTGCTGCTCCGCTCTTCCAGTGATGGTGGGGGAACAGTTGGCAGGGGTCCTCGGGCGAGGGTCGCAACTGTCACCCAAATTGAGTGACGGTCGTCCCCCGCCTACAATTGGTGATCTAGGTGAGGGCTGCGACCCTTGCAGGGACTCGACGACCCTTGCCGGCCTTCTTGGCAAGCCCTCAACCTCTGGTTTCCAAAC
>BCNH02000006.1:16616013-16659591 GCA_001662345.2 Metrosideros polymorpha var. glaberrima | reverse complement strand
GGAATTTATGTATACTGCAGGACTCATCGTCCTCTTGTTTTAAATTTTTGCTTGTAGTAATTGCTCACCGATTCAGTTTGAGCATTTACAGATGGCTAGTTGTTCCTACAAGTTATAGGTATAACCTAAGATTATACTAATGTCATCAGGAGCATATTCGAAAACTAGTGTATACTGTACACTAATATGTATCCTCATAGGCCGAGAAGCATTTTGGGCCTAGTATTCATAGAAGTGAGCATCATCACCTTCTATCAGAATCTGCTTAAAGATATGAGGCTTTTCTTTTTTACCAATGAAGCAGAGAGTGGATTTTTCGCAAAAGAAGAAAACCAAAATTGGATTCCCCTCTTTAATAATTTCATATATTTTGTTCCTAATTTATTCGTGCTTATAAGCATTCTACTTACTACTACTGATAGTGTCTGGGAAGGTCATTAACATATTGTGGATACCTTTGCTCTAGTCAATGGATCTTCAGTCTTTTCTAGTTACATTACAATTTCCTCTTTTCATTTTGGCCTTCAGCTTTATTAAAGTTACAGTAATGATATATTTTGTTTAATTTCCTCATTGTAGGCGAGGCAGGTTGGGCTGCACCTCGTCTTAAGGATGCTGCTTTGTCTTTGGACAAGTTGCGCGAATGTTATCAGGAGGTTTGTCAGCATTAATGTTGCGCTTTACAGTGATTTGGTAATTGTGGGTCATGTCTCCTTGAACTGTGATGGTTGATGTGAAGTAGATGCACTGTGAGCATGTGGGAGATTCCATTTTGATGTTCTGCAAGAGAGATTGCGAGGTTTCCTTTTCTTATATTTTTTCTCCTTTTTTGTTCTTTTGGGAAGGAAGGAAGGGGGTGGGTGGGTGGATGTGGAAGAGGGTAGTTGCCGTCTTTTTGCTTATTGGGATCTTTGATTAATGACCCTATCACTTGCAAAAGACTAGGTTTTTATTTCTACTTTCACGTTATATTTTGCTGGAGGCCTGTTAACTATAACTGACATAAGTTTACTTTTGTCAGGTGATTATTGCTATGAGAACATTGTATCAAAAATGCAAACTTGTGCATGGAGATCTGAGTGAATATAATATACTATATTTTGAGGTGAGCATACATTTCTCTTCTTTGCTTATTGTTTTGATGGGGTCATGAAACTTAAGAATGTGGAAGGTGCCCGAAAACTGACTGTATTTCCCATCTGTTTGGCAGGAGCACCTGTATATATTATTGATGTCTCTCAGTCTGTTGATCTTGATCATCCTCATGCTCTTGATTTCCTGCGAGAAGACTGCCGTCATGTTTCTGTAAGATTTGTCCTACTGAATGAATAGCTTTCTTGTTTGTAAGGGCATTTTTATTTCCTCAATAAGTAAACGTGGGTTAATGAATCACTAATAAACAGGACTTCTTCAAGAAACATGGCGTTGGCGTGATGACAATCCGGGAGCTCTTTGATTTCATTGTTGATTCATCCATAACTGATGATGCAGTTGATAGTTATTTGGAAGAGGTTTTTTCTTTACGATCTAAATTTCACTATCTTATTTCTCAAGCCAGCATTGTCCTCAGAATTCTTGTCTGGTTTCTCAGTTAACACTTTGATTCCATTGCAGATTCAGCAAAGAATTTCGGCAAGAGGAAATGTGTTGTCGCCAGAAGATGAAATTGCAGACTCCGTGTTTATACAGGTTATTGGGACATCAGCATTTTCTCAACTCTTGCATTATGCTTCTGTTCCTCATTCGTGAATACGTGAGGAGATAGTTATCAATATACCCATGTGGGCTCATCAAATCTGATGATGGTGGGCTGCTCAGAAAGCATGTAAAATTCATGTTCTGGGCTATTTATCTATGATTTTTTGTTGTTGTTGTTGTAGATATGGTCTTTTAAGGGATGAAAAAAGTAAAAGGAAATTTCTATGTTTGCATGCCTGGTGAAAATTAGGAAAAAAGTGACTTGTTACGGATGTGCACAAGTAGTGCAACTAGCACATAATAGTTTAACCGGTAGAATTGTGAGTAGAGTTGATACTCGATGCTAACTTGTTTTTAGAATGATCTGACTCTTAGCTTACTAAGGTCTATATAGTGTAGCATTAGGTGTCCAGTGCTATATTCCCGCGAACTTCATATATATTGAACTATCGTACTCATCTGAGCCTGGACCAGAATTAACATGGAGAAGTCTCGCTGGAATCGACAAATAACTGTCAGGACAAAACATCGCTAATAACAGTATTTTGTTACCAAATTTTCTGTCTCCTTAGTTAATCCATACGCTTTTAACCTTTGTTTTGGATTGAAAATACAGTCGGTATAACAAGCTCACTTCTGTCAATGTTACTCCATGAATATTTGGTAGTAAATGCCTATCAGTATAGCATCTTGCAAGATTTTGATGCAGGATCTAACTGCCCTGAGTGTATGAATTTTCAACAGGATATGTAGTGAACTTTGAACTGTGATGTTTTCTTGTCAAACAAAATATTATATCCCCTGGGACCAAATTTGCAAGGCACCTAGGAATTTCTAGATTAAGTGGAAGCCACATTTCGTAGGTCACTGGTGCACCTGCTTCTTGGTGCACCGATTTTACTTGTGAGACTTTATCGAATGGAAACTTGATGTGTGTATTCATGATGCTGAGAAAATGCTTTAAACATTTGTGGTTTGTCTTATGGAGAGATGTTATAATGCGCTCTACAAGGAGTAGTAATCTAAAGTTGCATTCTTCATTATATGAGGTGACATTGCAGGTTATTTGTACTATTGCCTCAGTCAATAACTGTTTGTTTATGCTTTCTCTTTCAGTCATATATACCGAAGACACTAGATTCGGTGAAAAATGTGGAAGAGGACGTGATTCGGATAACAAGTGGGAAGGACACTGGGGACATGTACTACAAGACTATTACAGGGTTACATCAGGCTCTCCCGAAGGACGACGCTAATGCTATAGAAAAGCCGACCAATCCTGGCAGCGAGTCCAAGTCTGATACAGATGTAGATGAAGATTCGGAAGAAAATGAGTCTGCTTCTGAAACTGAGGTGCAGGCTCCTGTTGACAAGAAGGCCGCTAGGAAGGAGAACAAAAAGAAGGTCAAAGAGGAAAACAGGGAAGCGAGGAAAAACAAAGTCCCCAAGGCTGTGAGGAAAAGAAGGGAGAAGTTGGCCAAAGCCCAGAAGACTAGGTAGTCGTTTCTAGCGGGGTATTACTATGTGGAGATGACTTTGCACTTTTCAGCAGTAGCGCGGTTTTGGCTGAGAGTAAAGCGAGAGGTATAAGTTTATGCGGTCTTGTATTGTGTCGGTATCAATTATTAGAGGATTCCAGTACATGCTTCCGAGGTAAATTGTATAGCGGCTTCTTGTTTGTTTTTTTTGGCCAGTTAATTGTAAGGAAGGAGGTCTTGGTTGGAGTTGGCTATGACCTAATTGAACGGTTCCGATCCTCTATCGTTCGTTAGATACCTTCTCTGATTTTGTTTTTTCTTTCACTTACTTTCTGGTTCGAGAAAATGAATACTCGTTATCTTGATTGAGAATGCTTGGTTGGCTTGGTTGGGAATCGCTATCGTGAGATTAAAGGCCTATTTGCTTTACTGAGGTGAGGGTACTCGCTCTGCAGTCACTAGGCAGATGTTAAATTTGCTAAACCCTAAACCCTATAAGAGCAACACGGAAGCAAAGCTTGATTTCTGCTTTCAAGAGATATAGACCATACCTCAATCGGTATTAACAAAGCACCTAGGCGTCCAATCTCTTGCATTCAGCGACTAGGCATCATGCGATGGTGCATAATTAGCCAACAGTGTGATCACTTTAGTTAACAAAATTAACATAATTTTAAAAGTTGGAAGTCTCTCTCTCTCTCTCGTCCCCCATCAAACATGTCGTGGGTCGAGTGGCTGTGGCCACTGGTAGGGGTCGAGGCTACTTGAGAAAGTCCATTGTCGCCTCAAGAACTATACTCGCAGTGACAAATCTCACAGCTTTTTCGAGAATTATTTCAAATGTTGGTTTGTGACACATTTCGGCCAGATAAAAGAATAACATAGAATTTGGAAATAAAAATTGAGAGTCATAGTTCGTTTTATGGAATTTGCAGTCTGGTCACTTAACTTTAATTTCAATAATCCTACACGTTAAAGGCTCATTTATGGATTGACATCATTTGATCATGAATGTAACCAATTTTTCAGTGACCACGAGTCCGCCATGTCATTGTCACGTGGCCATCACATCAGTATGTCATAAGAAGATCGAACGCATTTCGATCAAATTCATATGTTGCAGAGAAATGAAGGATCTGGGCATTGCGTTATTTGAAACCAATTTAGTCGCCCGATTGGAAATTTTATCGGAGTTCAGTGACAAGCAATTGTATCCCTTTAGAATGGTTCTAACTTGCCCAATCTCCGCCGGTGGGCGTGTCTACAATCTCTCCATTTGTGAAGAAACTCGTTTCTCGACAAGCTTAATGAAGTGAGACCAACTATCCGATTCCATCTCAATTCATTTGTCGAGCCATTTATCATTCATCGTGCTTAATACATTCAAACTCGTGCTTCGCAGGTGGATCAATCATAAATTTTCTTCTTCTTTCTTTATTTCTTTTGGCATGACTGTTAGATGAAATGAAGGACCAAAATTCACACATCGAACTAAGTCAATCTATTTGATCTTGGTAAAAAGTGAATATGTCAAAATGGATCCAAAACCCATTTGTTAACCCGTATTCATTTATAAATGGGTTATATATGGTTCACCTAAAATTTCACAGGCCGGTAATAAATGGATTCTAGAGAAATGACCAAAATAAATGGGTTTTAAATGGGTTATGTTATATTTTTCGACAAAAAAAAGTTACAACAAACTTAATTCATTTCCAAACGGTTGGCTCACTATTGCATCTCCCTCCCCCTCTGCGATGCGACTTGCATCTTCATCGAGTTTGCCGCTCACGGTCCACGCGTTACTCTCCCTTTGCCATTACATAGATTTGATTTGCCACCGCCCCACCGCTGCCCCCACCGCCTATTTCCGGCTTTGTCGCCGCTCATCTCCCTCTCTCTCCACATCCCTTTCAATGCGAGAGGCGTCACAGAGAGAGATCGAGCTGAGATCTCCTTTCTCGCCCAGCATTTTGCAGTTGTTTGTTTTTCATTTTTACAATTCCCATCTGTGGTAGCGGTGAGGAAGCCAACGTTAGAGTCCGTTAAATATCTGAATTTTCCTTTTTTGGGATTTCTTAATATTTTTCATTTTTTTGGAATTTTCTATTAATCTTCTAATTTCGAAAATGGGACTCGGACCCCGCCCGAACACGGACGACTACTGGTTAAGCAAAACTGGGCCCAAAATGACCCAAGTTCAAATTAAAAGCAAGTGAAGCCCATCTCAATAGTAACCCAATATCTCCATGAGAACAGCCCGAGCCTCCCTCTGCCAAAATGCCCCAGACTCGCCCAAAACAAATCCTAAACCCAGTCCCCATCTCCAAGCCTGACCCTCAGACCCCTCCACCGAGAGTTCTCTGCAAGAACTTTTCTCGGACGAGCTCGCCGGAGCTCCCCACCTCCAGCCGAAAACTCCATGGCCAAACTTTAACTCTCCAAATCTATACACATTCACACAGAAAATAGGGGTAGTAGAGAAAACTGACACGAACCGACTTTGATCACTGGCCACCGTCGGAAAATAGAAAATGCTCCGGTTCAAGGCTCGCCCACAACCGACGCCGGGGATCGCCGGGATATGTCACAAAGATCAAAAGACAAAACGCGGAATCAGTCTCGGTTCATCGATAAGCGTAGCAATCACGAACACAAGACTTGGGTCTAAACACAAGTTACTCAAACCTGGGTTTGACACTTCATTGAACAAAACATCGAACAAGTTATGGGCGTGGATCAATGCGACAACGTTAAAACGTTTAAAAGTTAGACCCGCATTCAGACTTGGAAGAAACCGCATAAACAGGCTCAACGATCAACAATAATAGCTTGGTAAAACACAACGCGCTCAAAACCAGTCGAGTTTAGAGACCGAACTCTACTAACTCGGTTTGGTCATTTTGTCGAACATATGTGGTGTGTCGGCTAGGGGGAAACTATTGAATCAACCGGGCCACGAAACCGTGCCGAGATACCCAAGAATCAACAAGAGAAGACCCAAAAGGAGCAAAGTGCGACACAGATGGGGCCGGAGCTCGCCTGAACCGGAGAACAGCAAGCTCCGGCCCGGCGAGGCTTAACAGGACTGAACAGATGGCTTCGCCCTACCTGGTTCGGGAAGAGCAACTGGCTGGGAAATCGCTCGGCGGACTAGCAAGGAAAGGCTCCGTGAGACGTCGGGAAAGCGTAGGCGCTCGAAGAAGGTCTCGATGGGCCAGGCGGGTAGCTCTCCGGCTCCTTTGTTCGGAAGGGTAGAACCAAACCCAGGGGCCTGCGGTCACAGATCGGAAGCCGTCGGCGACGACGTATAGAGGGGGGTTGGACGTGTGGTTGCTCGGAGGAGCAAAGTTTTTTCCGTTTCTCTGCCTCTCTTCACGTCGCGCTCTGTGTGTGAGGTCAGTCCGGAGAATGTCGGTGAGGGGAATGGAGAGCGAAAGATTGAAGAGAGGGGTAGATGACGGCGGTGGAATCTGGGAATGGAGCAGCGAGCCAGTCGCTCGGCGAGAGAGGATCCTTGATGAAGATGGCGGTCTCTCTTCTCTCTTTCGCGTGCTCTCCCTCCTCTTCAGCTCGTTTTCCATGACGGGGAATCAACGGGTGGACTCACATTTCAAGTAATCTTTGCTCCTTGGATGTCATTCCTTTCTAATTATTTGAATTCCACAAGGCCTGAGCCTCCTAAGAAACAACAGTTCGTCACTGTTGATCGGAGATGGCCGTCGATCGGTGACCAGTGATGGACTCAGCGATTGTGATAGAGTTCGATTTTTCTATAGTTCAGTGATGTTATGGATATGGAATTGGAATCTCAGTACTAAGTATTGCTAGTACATTCAACTCCACTTTTTGAGGAACCCCCTATTTCGTGTGAAATCCAATTTCACATTTTGATTTCTCCGCCGACATGGAAAAATGTAGATATTGGAATCTCATTGCTTAAGAAATCCAACTACGTACTAGACTAAACAACAACAAGAAATGAAATCTTAGCGCACCTAAGAGCCTTGACAGTTCGTCATTATACAAGTTTAATTACTTGCTCCGTAATTACGGCACATCGGATAACCCATCTTGCACTATTTCGTCAATTGATCTGAGTCTTCTCATGGAGATAGCATCATTTAGAAGACTCAACGTCCGATCGAATCAAAGGTCGTTCACACTCTAGGATGGCAGATTCATTTAGCGAAGGGAATACGTGTACGGATTTGGTAGCTGATTGGGCTTTTTCACAAGTCGTATTGTAATTCGGTGGTAGTAGTAGTAATAGCGTGGGCCTAAATTAGGCTGCTTCTCTCCTACCTTCTGTGCCCACCCCATCCGTCTCCCCCACTTCCCCTCCACCACCCTCCCTCTTTGCCCATCCCCATCTCCATCACCACTGCCACCCTCCCCTTCGCCTCTGCTCCTCCCGCACTGTCTCTCTCGCGGTCGTTACCTCCTCTCTTGCTGCCGCTATTGATGATTTCTTTCACCATCTCTCCACCCACGACCCCAGAGACGCCGCCCCCCTTTTCCACCCTCTTGTCCCCTTCCTTGCCCATCGTCTCCAATTCCTCCTCCTCCTCCTACACCCCCCAGTCCCTCTGTTCACTGCCCAAGTCACGGTCTTTACAAACTCTAGCCTTTGCCACGAGGTCACCTGTCACCATGTCGTCGCCACTGCCCCAAACCTTCAATCTCTTCCTCAAGGCCTGGGCCAATTTCACATTTTCCATTACTTTCTTTAGTCAGTACTCTTCTGTGCTACTGCTGGATTGTCCGCTACCTCCTTCTTTGCCTTCTTATACTAAAAACAAAGATGATGGTATTGAGGCTAATCTAATGTGACTGACATCTTCGAGTGGATGGATACAGAGAATGCGTTTTATGTCTTGGTTTTTCGAGTGGGTGTTTATGTCGATCGCATCAATGGGACCGAGAGAGAAAATATTCCCTACAGGAGAAAAGTTGGGCAAGTTGTCCCATCCTTATCCCACATCGAAAACTCATGACAGCTTTCTTCTCTATAAAAGCCAATATGTCAAGCAATAAGGTTGTCTCTTTGGAGACATCCGATAAAATTGGAACGATACAGAGAAAATTAGCATGGCCCCTGAGCAAGGATGACACGCACAAATCGAGAAATGGTCCAAATTTTTTTTTATTGAATTTTAGTTACGTTTCTTAGCAAGTGCTAACATGAAAATTTAAGCCATTAAGATCAAATATCCTGGAAATTTAGTACGAGGTTGGACGAAATATGCCATTTTTTTCCCTATCATTACATGAGATTTTTTTTTTTGTTAACTATTAAAGAAAGATTACACAGGAAATGCAGTTTCCTCTAACATGGGTTGTGAATCGTAACATAATTTAGTTCACCACTTTCATGCAGTTATAGGCGCAATCATGTTTAACATAATTTTTTTCCTTTCTCTTTTTTTTTCTTATTTCCCTCCGCCTGTCATCGGCCCTTAGCGATGGCCAAGAAGGTCTTTAGCCACCTGCAAGGGTAGCGAGGGGGGGTGAGGCGTCCCTCGCACTAGGGGTGAGCGGTTCCAGGTTCTGGGTAGGTTCCACTTGAAACCTGGAACCTACCTGCTCTACAGGTTCTTAATTTTGTGGAACCTAGAATCTACCCGTTGGAACCTAGAACCTGGAACCTACCCTGTCACAGGTTCCAGGTTCTTACAGGTTCCTTCATCAAACAACAAAGATGTACTAATGCGATAAACATGGACAACAAAAACTAATGCGACGCTAAAATAGAGCTAGCATGGAAGATGCTTTATACATTTGAAGTCTTCTTATCATAATTTGCATGCTCAGTACTAAATGACTAGCTAAACATACTATGTAAAAACTAAACAACAATAGAAAGATATAAAAAAAAAATTACTAAACAAATGAGTAAAGCAGGAGAATTTAACAACTATATGACTTCACCTCTAACCTGTATGGAGTAATCAAGAACAAATATAATAGACATTGTAAGAGAGAGACTAAAAGTCTAAAAGTGAGAAGAAAAAGTTGAATTAGAGTTTTTATTTTTTTCTTTTTAGTGTCCGGTTCCTATCCGGTTCTCGATTCCTAAAAAATGGAACCGAGAACCGGACCCTCAAGCATTAGAACCTGGAACCGTGGTCCGGTTCCGGTTCCGGGTTTTACCCGAGAACTATACTCACCCCTACCCCGCACCGACTTTTGGTAAGGGTCGCCCTTGTCGACGTCTGGCAAGGCCGTCAAGGTGCTGGCAACCCTGCAGGGTGCAAATTCAACCAAGGAAAAAAAGAAGCAGAAGAAAGAAAAAAAAAAAGGGAAAAGAAAAAAGAAAGTTCAGATTTCTTAAAAAAATTACAAAAATCGTTTACGTCCACGTTGTTCAAGACAACCGACTTTCATGTCAACAATTTCCAATTGAAATTGGCCAAAAGAACTACATAAATAAGTTTAGGACTAAATTGGCAAAATTAAAAAGTTTAGGACTGAATTGACCATTGTACAATAGATTTACGATTTTTTTTTTATAATTTTCCCTTCAAAATCTTAACATGATTTCAAAAAATTTACTTCCACATTCTAAAAAAAACAAATTCACTTCCTCATACTGTAATGAAAGAGCTACCTCGACAAAACTCCTATAATTCCCATCTTTTGCCTTGCATTACATCGTATAGAATCGTAGATTGTATTCATTGATTTTGGACAATTTGGCATGGTTCGATTTTTTGGCCCAATTTTAATAAGTTTTCGTTTTTATTCACTCTCTCCAAGCTATCAATTTCCACCACCTTCGGAGTCACTAGAAAACTTTCGGACGCAACAAAATCAGCAACCGAGATCGAGCTTAGCTCAGCAGCCATAAGATACTGGGATCCACATTGCCCCTCACTGCAATCACTCCATATGCTCAATGCGCAAGTTTTTAATACATACAGGCAAAGAACGAAGAAGCACATTTCTAGAAGGGCAAATGATACGAATACTCTCTAAACTTTGACATGTTCAATTTAGTCCATGAACTATATGAAAATGTTCAATGTTATCCTTTTATATATTCAAGTTCAGGGACAACATCGAATATTTTCAATATAGTATAGGGACTATATTCAAATTAAAAGTTCAGAGATGACATTGTACATTAGTATAAAGTTCAGGGACCACATTGAACAAATAAAAAGTTAATGGACGACATTGCACATTAGGCTAAAATTCAAGGACCATTTGTCTCATTATCCCTTTCTAGAAAATCCAAATTTCTCCTAAATAGCTACGGCCCGAGCTCCATAGATACGATATTGAAGCAGAGACCGAGTGCATTGCGAAGAGCACACACGATCCCATGTCGAATTGCGAGAAAGACTCAACGGAAGCAGACAGAAGTAACCCTATCGACAACATTGTTTTCACGTTGATGTGATCCAATCAAAGATGGAGAGATCGAAGGCATGAGGTTACCGAGCCTGACGGAGAGAATCGACGGCGAGGGTAGTTGAAAACGAAGCACGAAATTACAACGTTCAGGCACTCGATGGTGACGGAGAGAGTGGGCGCTCCAGGAAATGACGACTTAGGAAAACTGAGGAGTGTACACGCTTTCGCTTCTACTGGTGGAAGATCACCTACACAGGCTTCAACGACGCTCAGAGTGATTTCGTGTTTCTTCAGTTGTCTAGATACCAATTTTTAGACTTGATGTTAGGCTTGTCCGGTTCATCGATTAATCGAATCCTACCTTGGATGATTTAATCTAATAAGTCTATGTCAACCGATGCGGGTATGTAGAGGTCAAGTTACATTCGTGTCTCCATCAACAAAGTTTTTAATAGTTTCCCGATTTGATATTAACTTGGGGGTAATTATCAAAAAAGCCTTAAATTTATTGTATGTATACTAATTTAGTCATAAACTTAGTCTTTACTGTTGATTTTGGCAAGAAATCGCTGACGTGAATGCCAACCGTCTTAAACGGCGTAGCAGACGTTTACGTGGACAATTTTTGCAATTTTTTGAAAAAAATTATGATGTTTCTTTTTTTTCATTTTCTTTTAAAAGAATACAAAAATTGTCCATGTCAACATTGGCCGTGCCACTTAGGATGGCCGACGTTAACATTAGCAATTTCTGGCCAAAATTGGATGAAATGATTACATTGAAAAATCGTCTAAAAGCTTGAGACTAAATTTGTCAAATTGAAAAACTTAGTACTGAATTAACATCTGCACAATATGTTTATAACTTTTTTGATAATTTCCTCCATATTAGGTCATATTAGATGGAAAATGTGTTAATTTCTCCCTTTCGAATTAGTTGTTAAGAAAAGCATGATATAACATAAAAGGACCAAAAAATTAAAATGAAAAGGCTCTAGATGTACATGCATCGAATGATTTGTGTACCACTCCAAGTCATGTTTAACTATGATTGTCAATAATGAGTCGATGGCCATTGGTTAAAGCACAATGCTGATTGCTGCGTTGTGGCTATGCAATCGATGCTGAAAGATTAGTAGTTCCACTCTTCCACTTATAAATTGAAT
This sequence comes from Metrosideros polymorpha var. glaberrima, assembly GCA_001662345.2. Lineage (NCBI taxonomy): Eukaryota > Viridiplantae > Streptophyta > Magnoliopsida > Myrtales > Myrtaceae > Metrosideros > Metrosideros polymorpha. Next base: position 16,647,891 of record BCNH02000006.1, on the reverse strand, counting down.
CTAACGCTAGTGCTAGATTGTATCGTACATGCCATTTTCTTCTTCGCCTTCGTATAATTTTTTTTTATTCCAAAAAGAAGAAGAAGATGATGATGAGGCTAATCTAATGTGATTGACATATTTTGATTTTTCGAGTGGGTGCTTATGTCGATCACATTAGTGGAACGGAAAACAATCCCTACAGGAGAAAAGCTGGGCAAGTCATCGAATCCTTATCCCATATCAGGATAAGGATTCGATGGCTAGGGCTTACATAGCCCTCACCGCTTTTCACCACCTGTGAAGCCCCCCATTTTATTTGATTTTTTAGCTTATTTTTAAAGAAGAAGAAATTTTAACAAATAGAAAAAAGAAGAAGAGAAAATCTATTGTGGAATATTTTGGCCGAAATTTCTCACAGTTGGCACTTAAGTGATTGTTTGTTTGTTTTTATTTTGGCACTTAAATGAGCCGGCGAAAACTTTTGGTATTAAAGTGAGTTTTGTACACAGCTTTTGACACTTTTGCTGTACTTAACTCGACGATGGTAAACCTATTGAAGCAGCTTGAAATCCTTTCCTTCTGTCATTAGGTTCCTAGTTTTTTGAGTTTGTCCGTCTTCAAAAACAAGAGCACGCAATGGTTTTCGCTCTATGCTTGTTTATTTGATTATTCTTGTCAGGATGGTACACGCGCCAATCCGGAACGCGTCGCACTAGGTGCATGGACCTTACGCGCCGCTTGGGTTCGCTAGCACAGTGATACCAATGCGCAGGGACAAGGTTTCAAGGGCCACAACTCTGCTGTCCAATATTCAATTCAATATTTCTTGTAAATCAAATTGAACGGAGTTGACGAAAAGACTTAATTGCACAAATTTGACCAATTTTAGGACTTGATTGTACATGAAAGTTTTAGGAATCACTTTTGCGACAAATTTGAGAGAACTTTCCGTGCACTTTTTTAGTTTTCATACTCTGATGGACAAAACAAGTGTTACTTAAAAATCCTAAAGGAAGTTTAGAGGAAAACTCAAGCAGGTATCCTTTGCACATTCCTTAAAGAGATGAGATCAGGCCCAGAAAGACTGTTGGGTTTCTTGTAAGCAGGGAATTCAAATGCCTGAACCATCCTCGAAAATTTTGGAGAAGGAAGAGAAGTTGTCATACCTTTAGTTAGGAACCTAAAACTAAAAGCTTGAAAAGAAAAATAAAACGAAAAGACTTCCAAGGGAAGAACAGAAGAATCAAACGAATGAGAAAGTTCAAAGCTTCATCAATGGCGGAAATGCCTAACGAACACGACGACTAAGAGAACATACGAAGATTCAACCTTGGGAAGCAATCCGAACCTTACGCGTGCCGGAATCGAAAAGATGTATCAATGATTCGAGCTGCTTGAATACCCTCCGATCAAAGTAACTAAGCCCGACGTACCAAAAATACCAGGAAGGCATAACTTGATATTTACCAAATATAGATAGCAGCCATTCATTTTTTCTAGGGTTAATATAAAAAAAAAATCCCAAATTAGTACACATGTATATTTACCAAAAACTAATTTTTTTACTTTGAAAAACCCCAAACTGATACATATGTGACAAATTTACCCAAACTGATACACTAGTGACAAATTTATCCTCTGTTAGTTTCCATCAAATTTTACTGTAAAATTACTAAGTTTGATGACATGTGACAATTGACGGGATATACCAGTTTGGGGTTTTACCCTTCGCTTGTCACATGTGTGCCAGTTTGTGATTTTTCGCGGTATTAACCTCATTTAACGAAAACTAACGAAAGGTAAATTTGTCGCAAGTATATTAGTTTGGGTTAAATTTGTCACAAAAGTACTAGTTTAAGGGTAAAAAAATTAGTTTGGAGTGAATTTCTCACAAGTGTACCAGTTTGAGATTTTTCTTGGTATTAACCATTTTTTTCCAAACTAGTGGAAAATTTCATTCTTAAAATCACAATGTAACTCGAGTGTCGAGTTCCTCGAGTCTATACTTTGCAGGACGAATGATGCTACTAGCATGATGGCCACCATTATTATGGGGAGTAACAGTGGCATGTGAGCCACAACTTGTAATTGAGAGAAAACAACAACTGCCTAGGCTTCGTTTGTTTGGCAGAAAATAAATGATTTGGAAAACATATTCTTAAAAATCTTCGCTTATGTCGGTTAAGTAAATGGATGAACAAAATATACTTTCATCGTCCTTGAAAATATTTAGACATAAATTGTTATCGATAATGAAAACATTTTTCATCGGCTAACTATATCAAGCGATACAGGCGATTATTCTTAGAAAAATTATTTTTTAAATGATACATTTTTCACGAAACAAATGAGGCCCAAGTTACAGATTGCACAATTTAACCAATCTAAATTAATCTTGTGAAAATGTTTTTGTGCTTGTGGTATTTTATTGTAGACAAAAAGGTTGTGCCTGAAATATCATTTTTTGTTGGCCAGCATGTGTACCGCCTGGTTATGTACGAATTCTATTCTAGAAGTAGCAACTCTTCTTTTTTGGGAACTTAGCAAAGATGACAGATACACAGGAGGGTCAAAAGAAATGATGAATTAACCAAATTTCAACCAACAAAATCAACATCAGTTCGGCCAGATTCAACCGCATGCGCACCGTTCATTTGCATTCCAGTCGGTCCATTTTGGTTATTGGTTTCAAAGCATTTGACGAAGTTCCTTTGATTTTTCGCTTGTGCTGAAGGCCGACGGCGATGAGGGTCTAGAGTCGGTAAACCAAGAACATTGAACAGAAGCTAAAGTTTCTGTTGCTAGTCATCCTATGACCTGTCTTGTTGAACATGGAGTTCCAATGCCTGACCAAGAGTTTGGGTGCACTCACTACTCATCATATGTTCCGGAATGCAGTCCGTATTGCGTTAACGTTCAAATTCACATCATCCGGGGCCATGATCGTTCATCTCATGCCCAAAAAACTTCGCGTACTTCGAATGGTTACTGCTTAAACTGATATTTAACGGAACAAATGACTCTCGTGTTAAGAGAAAAATGGCCCAAACCGTCCCATAGAACACATAGGTGCGCACATGCTTTGTACTGTGATCAATTTTGTCTACCACAAAGTTAATGCCTCCAGCGAGCTGGAACAGAAGAGAATGAGATGGAAATTGTCATTTTGCTGAATTTCCTCTTCTTGAGTGTCCTCTCACGAGTCATGACAAACCTGCAAATCAGCAAAAGGCCAGTGGTGGAAGGAAGTGGAAAGTGATGGGTCAGCCTCAAAATGGGAGCTTCTGTTAAAGAATCACATCTTGGCCATTCACATTCTGCACCCTTTGAATTTAAAGAGACAAATCCTGCGGACAATGATAATAACATGACAAAATTCATTTAACAGAGCTTCACTTGACAAACCAAACAGCCACTAAATTTGCATTATTATAGTAGACTAAGTGGGTTTGATCAAGCGCTCAACATCGGGGTGGGGTTGGTGAGAAGGTACCGGTTTCCCTCTGAGTGGGAGTCACAAGCTAAAAGCAAAGTAGTGGACATTGCAGGCACAAGAACACGTTCTAGCAGATCCTAAGGTTGTTTCTTTCTTAAAGACCCACCTCGGTTGCCTTCTCATCTTCTCACTGTCAAAATCTCCATAGCATCTGAATTCAGCAGAAAGAGTATAATGATCAGCAAGATCTCTTTTGTTGCAATTCTCTCACTCCTCCATATCCTCCCGACTTCTCTCATTTTGTGCGCCGAAGCAACTTCCACCGGTAGAGACACACTAGAGCTCTCCATCGGCAGCGGCTCAAACAAAGATTGCGGCGATGGACTTCTCGAGAACCTCGACAAGTCTCAATGTCCTCAGGCAAAAATTCCATTGTTAGGACCAATTATACAAGCACCCTTGTTAGGACCAGTAGTGCAAGCGCCCATTGTACAAGAGATCCTGAACTTTGTCGACCAGAGGCTTGCACTGGTATACCCAGTGATCCAGATGTTCAAGTCCACAATCACATTAGATCCTCTTGGCATCACCAAATCTTGGGTTGGCGCTGATATTTGCAAGTACAAAGGCTTTTACTGTGACAGCCCACCTGACAATAAATCAGCCATTGCTTTAGCTTCTATAGACTTAAATGGCTTCGGACTAAGTGCTCCGAGTCTAAATGGCTTCCTCGATCAGCTCCCAGACATCGCGCTCTTCCACGCCAATTCCAACAACTTCGCAGGGACCATTACCCCGGACATCGCCAAGCTTCAGTACCTCTACGAGCTCGACCTTAGCAACAACAAGTTCTCGGGCCCGTTTCCTATGGCGGTTCTCGGCATGACCGAGCTCATATTCCTAGATCTAAGGTTTAATTCCTTCTCCGGGGCTGTACCTGCCCAGATATTTACTCAGGATATCTACGCGCTATTCCTCAACGACAACGGCTTCGATCAGACGCTGCCAGACAATCTAGGGAACACCCACGTGCTCTACCTCACATTAGCGAACAACAAATTCACTGGTCTGATCCCGAGTAGCATCGCGAGAGCCCTGTCCACTTTGACTGAGGTCCTGTTCTTGAACAACCGGTTCAGCGGTTGTTTGCCTTATGAGATTGGTCTGCTGAACGAGACCGTGGTCTTGGATGCGGGTAACAATCTGTTGACAGGCCCGCTTCCGATCTCATTGTTCTGCTTGGAGAAGGTGGAGCAACTGAACCTTGCAGGGAATTTGTTCTATGGGATGGTTCCAGAGCCAATCTGCTGGCTAGGATTGTATGGGAACTTGGTGAACTTATCTTTGTCGGACAACTATTTTCAGTACACCGGGCCGTTGTGTAGAGCATTGGTCGAGAAGGGCATACTCAATGTGAGAAATAATTGCATTCCCGATCTTCCATTCCAAAGGCCAGTGGCCGAGTGTGCACATTTCTTCGCACGCCCGAGGCCGTGCCCACGGATGTGGTCATACTCCTATGTACCATGTAAGCATGCTCATCTGGATTCATTGGTTCCTGGCATTGCGCCATCACCTTGAGAATCTTGCTGGCTCTTTTCTTTTCTCCTCATGTCCAAAGATTTGTAATTTAAAAACTGGAATAAAGTACTGTCAGTGTGATTCAACTAAGAATGAACCTTTTTCTTTTTGGTTGAGTGCTGATGTTTCTACATTTTGATCAGCTTTTTTTTTTTGGGTGTAAACCTTCTTGATCATTTTGCTATATAAGGAACTTGCCCTATTGTTGAGACGACAGACTTAACAATCCAATGAAACAAATATCTCGTCATTGAACCCCAATTTATTGCATCTCTATATGTGTTGGACGAAGAGTTTTAAGCCGTCATTAACGACTCCCGTGACTCCGGCGACACTTGATATAGCAAAAGGCGATGTACATAAGTGGCCTTGCCTCTTGAAATTCGAGCGACTTTATTCTGATGTATGTGTACAGATTGAACATGTTTCTATACATATCGTGTTGCAGAAATGCAAACCTTTTTAGATGTCAGGTTTCATTTGATTGCTATAACCTAAACTCCAAAATGGTACCATGGAAGAACCAAGACTGTATTCACCAATAACAGAAATTATAGCTCATGCTTCGTATCATCTTTTTCATTTTTCTCCCGCTTAACCGATGTCCAAAGTTTCAGCTCCATCCCTCTTCTTAATGTCCATAAAGCCAAAAGAAGAAAAAGAAATTGCAGATGATTCTGCTATGCCATAATATAAGGGTTGTAACAAAAAGTCTCGAGTCGTGCCGAGGAAAGTGCAGATTCTCATCATCAAAGGGAAGAAAATGCTTGATGCTGAAGTCAAGAACTTGGTGGGCTTGTGCCTCTTTACTTTTCAGGACAGTACTGCTTCCTTATCCTCACAAGTCTGGTGTATAATTTTTCTTTTTCCTGTTCTAATTGTCACAGAGGATGCATTAGAGTGAAAGACAATGTGGACCAAAACCAAACATTTCCCACTAGAATTCCCAGCAGCGACATCGCGGTCCACCTTGAAAAAGTGGTTCGTCCATCCCCTTGGATTCTAATTTCTGGTGGATGTCTCACTCACATCCTTGTCACTGGCCACTGTTTCTGGTTTTAATTGAAAATTTTCAATTGTCTCGGTCCACCTGCTTATCCGGAGCGATAAATATCTGCTCTTCGGTCGTCATGCCATTCAACACAGGCATTTGATTCGCCCTGTGCGCAACTGATGCATATAAGCCGAAGAATCGCTAGACCCATCTATTATCGTCATAGCCGACAAGCTTGAACTTAATCATTCGATCTTGAGTCCTCGACTGATCTTATCTCATCGCTCGAGTCAGTCCATCATTTTCTTGTTTTTCACAATTGAAAGGATCAGCAGTTTAGTACTTCCCTACGGATGAGTTCTCTCTGACTTGTCCCTCACTTTTGAATGGAGGTGGCAATATGGGTCACAAACCCATATTCAACCCATATTTAAGGGTAATGAGTCATAAATGGGTTGCTTTAAAGGTTTAAGTGAGTCATAAATGGGTTTTAAATGGGTCATAAATGGATTAAACATACTAACTCATTTAAGTGAGTCATAAATTGGCCATTAGCCATTTTCTGATATTTTAATATTAATATTAATATTTTATTTTTATCTTTTCTTCTTTTCTTTTCTTTCTTTTTTAGTTGTCTTCTTCTCTGTTGGTGGCCGGCCACGAGCTTGCTGGAGTCTGGCGAGGCAGAGGCTTCGCCGGTCTCTGCGAGCGTCGGCGAGCCTCGAGCTCGTCGGTCTCTGCGAGCGTCGGCGAGCTCGGCCTCACCGGTCTCTGCGAGCGTCGGCGAGCTCGGCCTCACCGGTCTCTGCGAGAGTCGGCGAGCCTCGAGCTCGCCGATCTGGCGAGGACGAGGCCTCGCTGGCCTCGAGCTTGCCTCGACGAGGCCAAGACCTCGCCTGCCTCTGCGAGGCTCGAGCCTCCCCGATCTGGCGAGCGAGCTTGAGCTTGCCGACGTCGGGCGAGCTCGAGCTTGCCGATCTGGCGAGGCTGAGGCGCCGCCGACCTCTGGCGAGGCTCGAGCTCGCCGGCCTCGGGCGAGCTCGGCCTCACCTGAGGTGGCGAGGCTTGACCTCGCTTGAGCCGGCGACTAGAAAAAAGAAAAAAAAATCGATTTTAAAAAAATAAAATTATAAAAAAATTTCATTAGATTTGTATTGTATGGAATTGTTTTAGTAATAGTATTTTTAAAAAATCATAAAAAAACAAGTTTTTCTAGATTTTTAATTAAATATAGAAGTGTTTTAGCAATATGGATTGGGTCGGGTATGGGTTGGATTGGGTATGGGTCAAGGAATTTGCATTACTGATAAATGGGTCATAAACGGGTTACTGGGTCATTTTGGGTCGGACCATTTATGACCCGACCTAAACCCGACCCAACCCACCCATTTGACAGGTTTACTTTTGAATCATCATACCACACATTTCTTCATTAATCTACATTTGTGCACTGCTTGTTTGTCTACAGCAGCAAAATTCCTGGGTGAATGGTTAATGAAGCCCGTTAGAAACTGACTAAACCTGAATTGCAATATGATAAAAAGCGAGGCTACTGCTACTGCTACTGTACTGTGCACCATGAATAGAAGGGATCAAAGAGAGTAAAGTGTAGAACGAGTGTGCACGTTTCTTCGCACGCATGCGGTGATTGATTTGAGTAAATGGAAAGAAAATTCGTGTAATAAAGTTTATCTGATGGGCCAGAACGGAGCCCGTTCACTATGATATCTTACCATGAAGCCCAAAACTTCCACAAGTTTTCCATCATGATGAGCATGAAGAGAGAGAGAGAGAGTCCAGACCCAGATCAAAAAGCATGAAGTGATTTCTGGGGAATGATTACATGAAAGATCTTGCCAGACCCAGAATCGTCTGAACAAAACTGCTCCCTACACTTTGCCAGAAACTTCATCCGAGGTTGACAGCCAAAAGGGTAGGAGAACCCACCTTTCGTGGCGTCGATGTGATTCATGTTCGGCCTGTGTCGCATGGACGGAGCTGAAGCTGCAGAAATTGAGTGGAAACGAGAGAGAGAGAGAGGAGGGTAACGAAGAATGGCAGGAGATCCAGTGGAGGGAGACACGGAGATGAGGGAGAGTGAGAGGGAGACGCAAGGGAGAGACGTTGGGTGGGAGTTGCTGGCCACGGCTCGCCATCTCGTTGATGAGGGCATGCCCTCTCAGGCTCTCCAAGCGGTGATGTTCTTCTCTTCTCAGCTGTTGGTTCATGGTTCCATGTTGCTCTTCCTTTTGGGGTGAACTGCGGGTTTGAATTAGCCTGCTTGGATTTCAGTTGTTGAATCCATTGTTCAAGTCGGGTTTGTGAGGATGTTTAGGTGTTTGCTTCATGATTATTGGCTCGTACAGTAGCTGGCATTATGGTTGAGTGCTGTGTATGAAATGCATTGTTGGGGGTAGAATGGATCTTGATTGTGATTGATGGCTGGTGCACCTCGTTAAGTGGGCTGCCAACTCCCGAATTTTCGTCTTCTCGGCTGGTGCACCTCATCGACAGTTGCATAAGCTCGAATTGTACATCGAGTTGAGCATTCTGACGCTGTGAACCTTTCGTGGTCACACTATTCCATGGGATCATCTATGGCGGGTCCAATAGTGTCGAGTTTGATGAGTGTCGGTCAACTGCTGCTCCTCGACACATTTCCGGGAGAACCGGCTAGGCTTGGGTTCGAGTGACATCACCCCCAATATATAGTAGTCTTAGGATATGAGTAAAAAGAAAGAACGCATAAGCAACCTGAACAACCTGTGTAATGTATCTGTTTGTTTATGAAGGGCGTCGAGAGAATTTTGGTCACCACGTTGTTTAGTACTCAGCAGCCTCTCTTCAATGAAATGGTAATGCTTGTTATTTGACTCTGCATAAGAGCTTTGATGTTGCATGATGCTTTTTTTTTTTTTTAACGGCGACACTCTATATGAAGCTAAATAGAATGTTTCCTTTTAACACGGGGCACCACCTCTTCTGTTTCCTTCGAACGATTAGGGAACAACATCACACGTCCCTCCCATATTGAGATGTCAGATTGTCCTTTACTAGCTTAGCAAGGAATAATGGGGATGGGTTTTGGAAAATTAGAATACCGTGTTCCGGAGGAAGTTCAGTGGAATACTTTTGTTGAAAAGTGAGACCAAGTAGTAAGCTTAACAGACAAATGAGTGCTTTTTCTTTGCCAAAATCGATTTAACTCTCAGTTATGCCTTCAATGACCTTGAGTCAACCACTGAACGTGAATGTGGATAAGGAAAAAATACCTTTGAGAATCTGATCTCTGGAAAATATTTCTTAACAGAGTGTAGTGGTTTTTGATTTGGCTGAGCTGTTGCCCTCTGAATTGCAGAAGATGTCGCTAAAGGAATAGACTCAACTGACTTTACCATGAATTGAAACAGTTGACATGAGCTGGTAAATATGATTAAGTTTGAGAAGGATATTGACTGTATTACTCTCGTTATTGAACCATCATCTATCCCCAAATTTAGGACACCAGATACACCAATCACAATAAAAAAAAATGCAGTGCTGATTGCTACTCTTCCACTCTGGCCCTTTATGTAGTTATAGTGGATGCATTGTGGAGAATGCTTTATGATGGCGCAAGATTATTTCCATGGTGATGTTCCTTGTCATGCTTAGCGGGGCGAAGTTTAACCGACCTTAGTTATGCTTGGTTGTCAATTTTGTTTTACGATATTACTGTCTGTGTCTTCTGTATAGCAACTTCTATGTCTCTTCTCTGCCATCAATCAATATTGTGTTCAGTGCAAGTGATATATTTCTATTTGAGCTATAAAGAGAAAGTCTCAACTTTTATAGTTAAGAAAGGACAAGGTGAACATGGTTTGTCAAAACAAAGCTGTAAAAGATATGCGAAGAGATGGAAAATACACTTCATCAGTTGGAGCTAATTTGGTGCTTCAAACAGGTAGTGATGGCAACAAGGGCTAATGGAGGGGACCAGGCCGTGTTCGAATTCTTGCAGCGTGCCCGTGAGCTATACAGAAGCAAACTCCAATCAACTTCTGCAGTTGAACAGCTGGCTTCATTGTTCGCCGAGTGTGCGATTGCTGAAGCACAACCTTTGGAGGCCAACCCTCCATCAGTTACTGCAAGTGGCCCATCGATCGAGCCAGATGCTCATGGAAATTCCATACTGGCAGAAACTGGAAGGAATCAGATTGTGATGGATGCATTTGCCGACGGGAGCAGTTTCATCTGCTTGCAATGTGGTGGTGTTGTTAGTAACCAGCGTAGAGATGAGCACTACGCCTATTGGTGTGGGTGATCAGATGCTTGAGCACATGCTGCACTGTCTTGGTTGAAGTTGCCTGAGCCTTTAATGGATTTTCTCATTTAACTACACGCTTCTATCCGATGCCGGAAATTTTGACTAAGATGCCGGATGATGGCGATATGTGAGAAAAAACTCCATTTGGTGTCTTGTGTGCGATCGGGTGCTCGTAATCTGGATCAGCTCAGAGCTCATACAACTTGTTCCAATGACGTACTAAAGAAAATTATGCTCCTGCATTACAATTAGTAGCAGTTTGTGAAATAAGGACATAGGATTTAGAGGATACAGTTTCTTCCTCAATGCAGAGTTTGTATTTGTCTGGTCTGTTATACAGCTAGATCTCTCTTGCATAGCTTTCAGATGGGCGTCAGCGTATTTTGGTTAGGCTGTACTCCATGGCATGCAGCACATTAAAAAAAAAATGTTGATCACTTACCATATTATTGGAGTACTGTTACCATCCAGTTTTGCATGGGTTCTAAGCTTAGAGTGACTGGAAGTCGTCTTTTTCAGCTTTTGCCAAAGGAGAAATGTGACAGGCTCTGCTGTATCCACATCTTGGCAACCCAATTGATGAAATTCTGGGATTGCCTGTGCCTTTAGCCAATGTAACAACAAGACCCGAAGAAGTTCCAGTAGTGACGAAGGAAACTTTGAGCTCATATTGGTTTTGAGTTGAGAATGGAAATTGAACTCTATAAGATCTAATCTCTCATTGTTACTCAGTAGTTAGGTGGTAGAATTGACCGAATCCTACTTGGGGAGATTTGATTCATTTGGAATGAGGGGAGATTTGATTCATTTGGAATAAAAGTCATTTCAAATTAGAGAATTCAGAATGAAAGGGTTCGCTTTGACCATAACCTGTTCACTCGTGGGTTAAAACCTAAAAATGAGTAAAGCAACCAAATGAAGTTACGACTACTTTAGGGTGATTTACGTATGAATCACTTAACAAGTTCTCTCACTTGATATGAGACTTAGGGTGTTTACATCTGCATAATATTCAATTTCTTTTCCATGTGTTTGATATACGGCAAGTATGGTGCAAGTTTGGGGACACAATACGCGAACGGAGAATGTATCGAACACGGAACACAAATAAAACTGATAATCTTGCATATTGTAGACAAACTGGTTAACAGAGTATTCATCACTTTCTGGACAAGAAAAGGTTTACAAGATGGTTCACTCACCCCCACACACAGATGTCAAAAGAGAACAGCAAGAAAAACGTATGAAAGAATATCAGTATCGTCGCGATGGCTGAAGGAGGCTACAATCTACAATCAATACAACAACAGACACAAACAAACAACAAACCGTATGAACAGGCTTGGCCAAAAACACTACAAAACGATGCCTAGTTTAGACCTTCAATATACATCTTTCCGACTCCAAAGCGATTCCCTCAAACTTCTGTTATTGACTTGGGAAGGAGCACCAAGATTAGGTGTCACCTTACCATTGGTGATGTTATGTTCAGCTACTGTCTACTTGCATCTTTACCTCGTAAACTTAGAAACTGTTCAGCAGCATCAAACCTTCTGTACAAGATGCTCCTGATGAAGAAACAGCAAAACTTTCAAGCTTCCAAAACCAGCTTGTACAACTTCAACTTGTTCGAGATACAGTCATAAGCAAGAGATCCTCAAAAACCAGCATCAACTGCGAAAATAGAGGAACGTATTAGGTTGTTTGTGGCAATTGGCATGTGACTAAACTGTGACCATGCTAACCACAATTGATATAAACCAAGAAACTAAGTTTGTACTTTCCCAGAATTGATAAACCAAGTAACCCATGGTTCCGGATGTTTATTCCTTCTGCCAAACTAACTATTTCACCAAGTTACTCCCCCCAAGCTCATCAAACTCATACAAAATTACCTCCTGCTACATGTCGCTATGCAACATCCTGCATGCTGCAAGTTCTATGGAAAAAAGATCAGGCAATAGCTGGTGACTGCAATCGTATCACATCGTATCTTGCAGAACTTGTGGGCGAGGCCTTGCTCTCATGATAGTTTCATCACTGTGCCTAATCCATTCAGAAAGTCTCCATGGCTTCTGCCACTTCCACTTGAATTGCAAGAGCCACTGGTGATGACTCCTCTTCCATCTCCATAGCTTCCCAGCTTGTCCAACAACTGCCAATTTTCTCATTGACAATTGCCCCATTGGCACCATCTGCAGCAGTATGAACATCAAACTATTAAGTAAAGTTAGGATAGGAACATCAAACTGTTAAGTTGCTATAAGAACATCAAAATATTAAGTAAGATACAAGGCATAAACAGAAAAGCCAGAAAATATTGACCTTCCGTGTCTGATCTATAAATGCTGCTGATTCCCGGATTGAACCATTTACAATTCCTGGGGTATATTTGAGCTGCTTCTGTGCAGGTAGAGAGATTGGAGATAGAGGACCACTCGCCTCATCGGAGAAGTGTTTCAGTGAATTAGGAGAGTTTGCCTGTCAATGCCAAGTTCAAAGAGTTAACAAATTGGCACCAGAAAAAAAGATATCAAGCTACAGCTCTACACCGGAACTTGAATAAGTCTAATTGGAAACTACGCAGCAACATGTAAAAGTGAAATCATTGTTCAAATTAGATGTATGCCAGGACCAAATTGAACAAGTTACTCATTCATAGTTGTTTGCTGAAAGTTTGAAACTAATTTCTACAGTTTTTCATGAATTAAGCCAGAGATTGTTTCCGACACCATCATCATCTAAATTACATTAAAGATTAGAAAGTTTGACATCGGATGAAAACTTACCGAAGCTGACGTAGCCAATGCAATTGCAATAGCTTGCTCTCCCGATTTTAATTCCTTTTCAACTTCTTTTCTTCGTAACTCACTCTGCCGTAGTAAACCTACAAGTTCTTTCAGTTGGTCTTTCATTTCGTTGATCTCCATCTCCCTCTCCCAAAAATGGCACCTGAAGACAAAAAGAAAAGGCAGAGATGCCATTCTTGAGAATGTTAATTTCAATTGTCAGAATTAATTATGGAACTGACAAAATTACCGATATCACAACACGTTCTCGAATATTTATATTGGTAAGGCCAGCAATCAATTTCACTGTTCTTTACTGACAATTGGAATGGAGAGTGGTACACTGTTGTCATCGTAGTCTGCTAACAGTCGTGCACAGTACTTTTTTGGCCATGTACACATTAACAGATATCTAAGATGGTACTATAGGTCCACTTATATAAGATTGGATAACAGTAGTAGGGTAATGTTTCTACTAAAGCAAGGACATGAGAGTATTTCTGCAGATAATAGCAAACTGGGCCAAGAGAAGCACCTTGTATCGGCAAGAGAACTGAACATATATTGAAGCAAGTTCTTTGCATCTCCCATTGAACGCAACTGGTTCCAACGGCCACGATTAGTGAAGCCACGTTCACGCTCTTCTGCCTCTGAAAGCTGTGAAGCCATGGCTACGAGCGAGTTGGATGATATGCTTAGCATACTCTCAAGGGAAGATATTCTGGCCATTCTTGCATTTGGTGACATGGAGGAAGCTCTGGAAAGCAAAAGCAAAGGGCAACGTAGAGACATTGAATATGTAAACGGGCATGACAACTGGCATTCCTGAAAGTTCTCATGAATCACTTCCACTTACCTCGCAAAGCCATTCTTTCCTCTTGGAGGGCTAAGCCCCTTCGAAGCAAATTCATCCACTTGCTTCAGGAGAGATAACTCTTCTGCCAGTGCAGCTCGCCTATATTGAACCAATGTATTGATAAAGCTATCAAAACACTGCAGCTAGCATCAAAATTCCTTTCTGAATAAGTGACTTACACTTGACTTTGCTTCTCATATTCAAATCGTACTTCATGGACATTCACCATTACTTCAAGCTCATGGTCAACCCAGCGTTGTAAGGACTTCTCATTGGTCTGAAGATTCAATACTTGTCAAGTTAACTTAAATAAAAGAAAATCATAGGTTAACGTTGGGGGGAAAAAATAACAGGGAACAAGACCATTACCTGCCCACTCATTCCATTGACATTGCCCATGACTGGAATACAGCATCAAAATGAATTAGAAGGCAGAAAGAAAGACCCCTGATTCTAAGTGAAGCCTTCAGATAAAGTGAATTCATGTACAAGCATTTTTTTCTATGCATTTAAACGGCGGAGAGTATTCATGATCCACGAAATGGACCTTGTGTGAAAACAATCACTAATTTCTGCTAAGAGTCTCACAAGGATACAATCAACATCATACCTGAGTTGTCGCGAGCAGAAGATTTGCGAGCTTCTAGTAACTCTTTTAGCCTCTTGGTGGCCATTGCAGCCTCTTCTGTCTTTCTTTGAAGAACCTGGGATGAAAATTTTCTTCAAGTGAAAAAACGAACAAAGATTCCACGTTTCATCCTCTCAATCTTTTTCACATGTCAGCATAAGCAAATCAATGGAGTTTTCATTTAATTGCCAGCTATCATGCATCATTGACTTGCAAGTCATTTGCACAACTAAAAAAATGGAGCAAAAAGACCATACTGAAGTTTGCATATTGTATTTAGCCTACTAAGCATGATGGTCACTGGTCAGCAAGATACTAATAGGTTTTGCGACGCTGCTTAATTTTTTTCTTTTGGTGGGAAAGGCTTGCTGCTGTGATAGCCATAAAATTAAATCAAAATATTAGTGGATGCAGCAACACTTAGAAGCAACATCTTCTCGTATATAATAAAGCGCACATTGATTTCCTCAAATAGACTGTCCACTGAATTAACAATATAGAGATGTATATAGCTGCATGCCATGTTAAATGCTAAATATGATCTGCATCTCGGGCATAATCATTTTCGTAACTGTAATTGAAACTATTGGACTTGACCAAAAAGCGTTGAGCATGGTATGAGAATACCATTTTCTGACGTTGATTTAGAGCTTGCAATTTATGCCTTTCATATTCATTCCTCCTCCCCTCCTTCCGCAACTGCTCACGCAAACGGAGAATTGACAACAGAAAAAAGTTCCAAAAAATAAAACATTATCAGAGCATGCTAAAGTAGTCTGCATAGAAGATGCAAACAGATCATTTGTCGTTTCAGGAACAAAATAATTAAAAAAGAACGAGGAATAAATATGCCACAAAGTTATGCATCTAACTCTAAATGCAACACTATTTCAACTGCAGGGGCAAAATGAATTGATTTTGTGGACATTTTCTACAAGTGCTTCACTGCAACTGTACACTTCAATGGAAGGCACACCGGCATTTGTCTTCCCATCCTGATAGTGTTTAAGATCTACAAAGTATTATTCCCTCTCTTTATAAATCCCACTTAATTCAAATGGAAAGCCAATTGATTGCTTTTAAGTTGTAGACATTAATAAGCAATTGGTGATGCATAAATGTTGTCGATTATTTCTACAAGCTTGCTCGATCATGGTTGGGTAACTTTGCGAAGCAAGATATTGAGGAAGCGCTGAAGGAAAGGTCTCATAAAAATAAAAGGGCAAGTATGGCGTCATTTTGTGGCATGAAAAGTGAAAGATAAATTAAGAGTATCCATTCATTCTCTTAAGGCTGGGGAAGACTGAACTAAGAGAACCCCTAAGAACTGCAACTTTTTTAGTTGTACTTTGCCTCATTAAAGTAAGATATACACTATGATATAATGCCTAAATTCATTTCGGTTTCTTTCTGTTATGTCAAAGAAAAGGAAAGATTAATCGATGGCAGTAGAAGCAAAGGGTCTTCAGAAGGACTACACAGACAGGACATGCGTACCTGCAGCAGTTCCTTCTCCCGAGAGGCCTTCCATTGTCGAAACTGTTCAGCTTCCTGTTTCATCCTATGTTGGAGTTGAACCTAACGGATAAATAAAAAGTTAGAAAATGATGAGGTCATGGACTTCAGAGTTGTAGAAGACCAAGTGATGTTCCAACCTTTTGTGCCTTTATAGATTGAATTTCATCCTGCAATCTCTTTGCGGCTTCATCACTTTTTTGCTTTTGCTTTAAAAGCTGAACCTGATTCTCTTGCTTCTTCTTGAGATCAGAAATCTGTTGCACAAGGGCAGTCAATAAAAATTTATCATCCTGAGAAGGCACCCTTTTTTTGCGTCCACCACACAAAGTAACGTATGATCAACTTTACATCATCACCTGAGCTTCAAGCATCTTCAGTTTCTGAGAATGAATATCCTGCATCTTTTGGGTTTGTCCATCAGAATTAGCAGCAAGGTTCTCAACTTCAGCCAACAAGCGATCTCTCTCTTGCTGCATTCGACATACATGACGATAAACATACATTACACTTAACTTTTCTACAATGAGCAATGTGTATAAACCGAAGAGACTGCATTCTACCTGCACAGTTTTTTTTTCATCCTCCAACTCCATGATTTTCTTGCCAAAGTGTTGCTTGAGTGCTACAGTATCCAAGCCTCCAAAAAGTTTCATCTCTGACTGTGGATACACAGTTTAAAAAATACAGAAGATAAGCCAAAAGCTATAATGCTTGCTACTGAGGAAGAGAGGAAAAAGAAACAATGCGGGAAAAGGCAAAAAAACTGGCTGATGGACTCTTCCTTTCTTCCCTTTTTCTATGAGTAAAACACGACGATATATTAACCAACAACCTGTCTTACAAGATTATAACACCATCACTAGGGGCTTACCGACTACAGAGTCATTAAGAAAACGTCAGTTAAGCTAGTAGGGCAGCGTCAAATAACAAAATCCTGAGATAACTGTTTTTTGTATGCCAGCTAAAGCATACAGCAGAGCTAATAAGAAGCTCAGAGCTATTTGTATTACTAGTAATAAAAACTCAGAGATAATCATCTACATTTTTCTTTTTAAATAACCCCCCATCTGGAGAATCATAAATATTCAGAATATTAAATATAAGATTTGTTAATATTACTGCAATCTTCTCATTGGGCAAATAAAAAGGTCTTGCTACTTTGGGAGGGCAATGGAAGAATGTTCACAAAATCAAGAAATTTCAAGCAAAAGAGAGGACTGTCCAAAAATTGCAAATATCAATAAGCCATTAATCTGCAGGCAACAGAAATGTCAGAAATATGGAAAGTCCATCGTACCTCCTTCTCCTCTAAGCGTTTATTCAACTCATGCAGCTCTTTGTCCATGGAGTTTTGCAGAAGAGTGTGTTCCCACTCTTTCGTGACTTCATCTATATCTCTGGAATCACCTGCTATAGTTGGAAATGGGGAAGGGGAAATGAAGATAAACAAAAAGGGAGAGCAAGGTTACATGAGAAAGGAGAAAATTTGAAAAACAGTAAATGAAAGTACTAGAGAAAATCATAATCAAGAGAGGATGGGTCATACTGCTCATGGTTTCACCCATTTGGAAGTCACATGACTCCATGCTTTGCAATCCTCTTTTAAGACCATCACTTTTCACAGAGCAGGTATCATCCTACAAAAAACGTCTCCAGTTCACAAATGCGGACGGATAATTGTGCATGTAATATTTTAACAAATTCTGTTACAGGATAAACCAAGTCCAGAGAGCACCAGAAAAAAACGAGCACAGTTTGACAACTGGGTGGAGATTAAATGGACAAAACTGCATCCGTATCGAAGCCCCCGAGATGTAGGGACTTGGAAAGGGGGCAGAAAGATATGCAGCCTTGATGCTGCGTTGTAAGGAAGCTTTTGGTGGTTGAGTTATGATCTTCAGGTTACAATGGATAGATTTATCATTGAATCTAGACTCACCTCCATTAAAAGGGCTAAAGCAGCGAACTAATTGAGTACTAAAATAGTTCTGACGCATGTTGATATCATACCTGGGAATCTGTTTCACTGCGCTCCACAGCTGAGCATCTGCTTCGGAATTCATGTAGTTCTCGACAAAGATCCTCATTAGCCGCTTCGAGCCAAGCAATTCTTTCCTTGAGAGCCTATGAGGAAAAATGATTATGACTGGTTAGGTTAAAGAAAAGACTGCAATATCGCTGAGCAAGACACCAAAGGAATAATTTCACAACGAGTTCAAGAGTTCTGTAACTAATTAATGCAAGTGTATAAGGATTAAAGAAGAAATTGGCCACTTAAGCCATTCTTGTACATGGAGAAAATGACTCGCATAAAATTGGAATACCTGCACTTCATTTGATGAAGGCCCACCGCGGGCACAAAGTTCTGCTTGCAAATACTCTAGTTGTTGGCGCATCTTTAGCATCTCATTTGACATGGGATCTCTATTGACCTGTCCAGAGAAAGAAAATGTACTTATGGTACTTTCACCTTGTATAGTATGTTCAGCCACATATGACAAAGCAAAAAAGAATTAAAGCAAACTACTAGTCAGAAACTTACAACTGGCTTGTTTTGAATATTCCGAGCACGATTTGCATACTTCAAAGTATTAAGCGTTTCTTCAGCATTAATATCAGCAGGGCTAATGCAGGCTGAAAAATAAAAATAAAGTTAGAGGGCATGAAAGAAAAACGTTAAGGAAATTCTTTGAGGATAAAATTATGTGGAGAAGCTCAAAAAAGCAACTATGGTACCATAAACACATTCATAAAAGTATGAAAAATGAGTGATATGCATTCGCTTCTCACACATGAAGATAAAAGTTATGCCAAAGTATTGTACTCATGCACCAACAAGCATTGGCATCAGCAAAACCAAAGCCATATCTAGCAGCATCACAGGTTACATGAGTATGTATCGAAGTACGCAGAAAGCATGAGGAAGATTTTTCTGCCTTACCTATCATCACTGTTCTACTATTGCCGCCAAGTGAATCCTGATATGGAAACCAAGTTAGTGTAGGTACAAAGTAGACTTCATACTCGGTACCTCAATACGAAATAAGGTAAGAGATACGAAGCTAAAGGGGTGCAAAAAAAACTTCCACAGCCATTTATTTCTACGAACACACAGACGTCATCTTGTCATTATTGTCACTAAAGATAAAAAGAAAATCGCAATAATATTTGCTTAATCTTCCAAATAGTGTACAATCTTCTCCTAGATAATACTGCTAATTAAGAGAACACTGTTCCATTAGATTAACATATCATAAGGATGATTCTTCATAAATCTCAACCTGTAAAAGCCTAGTTAGTTTACTGTCCCTGTAAGGCACGTGAACACCTTCTTTCCGCTTCTTCTCATCACCAAGAGCACTGATCACGTTACCAAGTGCAAGAAGGCCCCTGTTGATGTGCACTCCTATCAAAAAATGAAAATTTAATCTGATTACCATTTGAGTACGCAGATTATTTATTATTTAGCAAAGAAAGATGCACTCTAATTTACCTTCTTTGAATCGCAAACCATCAGAACCTGTTCTCTTAGCTCGCTCTGATCCAGCAAGGTCAACTAGGTGCAATTTGGCACACAGGTATTCGTCATTTAAACTCTCGGGACTGCTATCACCAGGAAAAAGAGGATTGAGCCTACGCATCTGCTCTAATGTGATGGTGAAGATGGCATGCGAACGGCTACATAGAAAGAATCAATAGTAAGACTCGTCTGGAACATGATATGGAAATTTCACTATATATTCACATGATTCTTCAAAATTTAGCCCCAAAGTCTATTACAATGGTTTCTAGTCTTAAGATGAGTAGTTACAGCAAAAAAATTGTGATACTCAGCATTTGGTCTCTTGTATTGTGTGATGCATATGAAAGGAGTTCACTGACTTGTATGGCCGATGGGCAGCATAATGAAATTTTAAAGGTGAACTTCCATCAGAAAGAGAATTCAGTATATGTGTATGCGTCTTTGTGAGTCACAGGTTGTGCAATCTCAGTACAGTCCATAGAGCTGCTTCATTTGCTCATCTATTGCCTGCTGGTTAAGTTTTGCATCTCGTCTCAAAATTGTTGTCTTTCAAACCATATATTGGAGAACGGATTAAGAAACAGGTGAGGAAAACTAAGTACGTCTGCTATCGCATAAAGGCCTCCTCACCAGAAGAGAATATAAAAAAAACAATTGTAGGCTCAAAGAAGCCATTAGCTCTGTCAGTTGAGTTCATGAATTCACGTAATGTGTAACGCTCTCTTTTAGTCTCTCTTCCAGATGAGGAAATGACAACAATGGAAAACAGGACTCAAGTTTGTGACCTTGTCAAGCTACCATTTATCCTCAAATTCTTGTACATTCAGCAAGTTGACTCACAGTGCAAAACAAGCATATATCTTAACAGGCTATATACACATCCATGCAGAGTGAAGAGAAATTTAAGAAAATAACTCAGCCCCATCTCATATAGATTTATTCATGAGGAACAGTCCCCATAGCATATAACCACACAGCTTTTTCATGTATTTATAGTGGGATCAAATTGCAAATGAGATGCACCAAAAAAACATTATCAGCAGATAGGTCACACTAACACAGGAGAACGTAGCAACTACATCTGAGCATGAACCATGAGTACGTGAATCGTCTGCTTGTGCACTTGAACTAAATTTAAGAGGCTTAGTTTACCAGCTAATGGTGCACGACGCCAGCTGATGAGATTGCTTCAGATAAATGCCATGTTCCTTACCTCAATTGCACCTAAGTTATGTTTCGCCACATCGAAAGAGAGAAACTAAAAGCTTCACCAACCTGGACTGATTGTTCATGTTTGTACTTCCAGTAGCCCGGCTCAGTGAACCCTGTTCAAGACAGGCAACCATCTCTTTAAGAGAACTAACGCTAACTTCTGTAGATCCTGCCAATGTTATAACACCATTTGATGATTCACGAATCTGAATGGGAGGTTTTCCTGGAACAGGTAATTTCCCAGTGTGGCCATTTGCATTCTCCGATTTGCTCAAAGAAGTCGAATCCAGCAAATCTTGAACTTCTTCTTTCAAAATCTTTCACAAAAGAAGATATCTCGTTGTAAAGAAAATCTTAAAAAAAGTTACAAGACAAACAGATACTTGCAAGTGCTGTATAAAATAAATGCACAAAGGACGGGTCATGTATCATAAAACGACTCATACATCATTCGATGATAATCAATTTATCGAAGGCTCATAGAAGAGTCATGGAGCCCATAATGCTACAATGGAATAGAATAGCTTATATCTGTAGAAGGAATGGACCAAAAAGAGCCCTTTATGGCAAGTCTATGAAATAAGAAAGCGTGAAACACGATGAATTTTGAGGAATAAAATGGCAATCTAATGTCAGCCAATTGGAGGCTGTGGTACTTCTTCCCGTTAATGTAGCGCACTTTGTAATGTTAAATGGGGAACAAAAGGAAAAAGATAGCTAAAATGCCATTGTATCATTGCTCCATGAAATCTAGACTTTACATTAGATGAGCATTATGTTATGGCATTTAAGCAGCAGAAAAATTGTCAATCCTGGAACCAGACATTGGTACATGGTTCCATTGACCTTTATGCTTCTCTTATAAATAATTATCACCTATAAAAAGAAAAGGTATATGCTTCGGCTTCCACAAAATACAGAGTTTCTATCAGAAGATCAGCTATTAGAGTTACATAAAGTACTGAGACATAGAATATTTTCGATGTCACAAAAGGAAAAAAATAGCTAACCTCGATGAAGGAAACGTGCAGTTGAAACTCTGTTTGTTGTTTCAGAGCTTCCATCTTGCTGAATAAAGAATTCATAACCTGGGGAATCAGACCAGTCTGGCAACCATCTTTGAAACCCGTACCCATTGTGTACGTTTTACCGGAACCAGTCTGCCATGCGCAGAACACACAAATATAAGCAAAAAAGAGGAGGCTATAAGCTAAACAATAGCTCCATTTAACAACAAATGGGATACAAGACCCACCTGGCCATAAGCCAGAACAGTTGCATTATATCCTTGGAAGAGGCCCTCGACGAGAGGCGCAACACATTCTTCAAACATTGCAGATGAAGGAGTGCTAGTGCTCCCATACACATGATCAAACGTGAAGGAATGTGTACCAATTTGTACCTGCACCCACCAATAACAAAATGTTCACAATTCTGTGACTGCTATTTTCTTTTTGCCCACGTTGCTTCTTTTTTCATAATTTCCCATGATTGTCAAATAGATAAATTAAGAACAAAATCCGGAGGGGCATTGTAGTTGTCCAGAGGTAATAGCTATCCACCAGAACCAATTTTATACAATGAGAAAAGCTCTTGATACTTATAAACAATAGTAAAATCAATAGGAAAAATGTTACTGTAAAAATGCTTTACTACCATGATTCGAGTATAAGTAGCAAAATGAGAACACGATTGCTACAACATCCCTGATTTTTATGTTTCAGCATGAATTCATGGGTCATTATAAATCTTGTCCAACATCTGAATTGTTTGAATGATCAATTTTTTCAAAAGGCACGACCATGAAACATTTGTCTAAAACTTTGGAAATTGAGGTTGGAGACTTTGGAACACCCTTCCACCTCTCAAAGGAACAAAAGAAACAAAAAGGTACTCCAGAAAAGAAGCGGAGTTGAGCAAGTCCACAAACAATTCTAGGATGCGAGAGAACTTCATCATCAAATGCAGTTGGCTAGTCGTTCCAATAAGTAGATGTTTCTCTTGCGGGTGCAACAGTCAAGACCCTCCAGAAATTCCACCGCAAATTCTGATACCACTGGGAAAGAATCCAGATGGCAACAGCAACAATGGAAGATTTCCTCCCTTCCACAACTTTGTTTTGTTTTTTTTTATTGTTATTATTATTTCGCTGGGCATCTCCCACCATCATTCAATCAGTTCGTCCCAGAAAACATTAAGACGACTAAGTAGTGAGATTCATCATCCTCAAACCAAAGGGAGAAAAAAGAAGAAGAAGACAAAAGTAGAAAGCGATGCTTTGCTTGGACTTCTTCCATCTCCAAAGTCCAAACCTTTTTCCGTGAAGAAAATACAGAAGCATAACGGGAACTTCAACTGGTAACCATCAGCTCCTAAGATGAATCGGAAAGATTCACAGAACCACCCAAAGTGCAATGACGATTCAGGAAAATGGTTGAAGAAAAGGAAAATTCCCAGTCCAATTTAGTATTTACCAACCACTTTGAAAAGAAGAACAACCCCAAGTCAAGGAAAAAAACAAGAAAAGTTCCCATTAATATATGTCAGTCTCCCATCCTAAATCAGACAACTACGTCACGGTCCTCTTAAGCAACATACGAGTCCAATCCAACACCCAAAAACGACCAAAAAAAAATACAAGGACACTCGCAATCACGCGGCATTTTGAGATCCAGATCTCAGACGCATCATCGTCAACAGCCCAGCAAACAGTCAACTTGATTACGCACTCGACAACGGGACCCTTTTTTTTTTTTTTTCCCGACATTTCCACTTCGAATTCACTGGGAGCGAGCTGCCACGTTCGAAGCGAACGTACCTGAGGCTTCCCGGGAACGACCGTGACACAATCCTTACAGCCCTGGAGCTTCTCGTCGCCGATGAGAGGCCTGATGTTGACCGCCACTTTCACGCAGCAGTCCTCTCCCCCGCCTCCTCCTCCCCCTCCGCCGCCGGCGCCAGCTTCCATCGCTACCGGCTCGGAGAAAGAAGCGCTCGCGATTCGGCCGGAGAGACGCGGCGGTGGATCGGAACGCGTCGCGCTGATGTGGGGCCAAACGGGAGAGAGGCTCCGGAGGGCGAAGGATCAGCTCCGAACGCCGCGAGGAGGAGGAGGAGGAGCTGTACAGGGTCGGAGCGAGAGGCAGGAGCAGAGGCCCGGGGACGAAGGCGAGGTCGGAGGAGGAGTAAAAATGGAGGAAACAGGAGAGGATTTTAGAGAGAAAGGGAGTGCCTTGTGCATGCGTCTCTGTGTTAGTAGAGAGAGAGAGAGGAGAGAGAGAGAGGGAGGGAGGGAGGGGTAGTTGGGGGAAATAGGAGAGAGAAAGTAGAGAGAGAGAGGGAGTGGGAGTGGGAGGGAGAGAGTAACAGCAAGGACAACAACCAGTACCAGTACAGACAGAGAGAGCAGCAGCTCCTATGATTTTGCCTTTGCCTTCACTGCATTGCATTATACCACCACCGGACGTGACGGTTAGGCCTCCTCCTGCTTCCGCCAACTCCTAACACGAAAAAAGAAAAAGACTCATGCTTCCACCACAATCTTTCCCATTTTGCCCTCTCTCTCTCTCTCTGTCTCTCCTCTTCTGCTTGTAAGTATTTCTTTGGTCTTTTTATTTTTTTGGACCTGTGATACGTGATCTCCTTGCAGTATTTATCGTATGGAGGGATTTTCCGACTGCTAGCATCTTTGCAATATGCTGACGGGCTCGCCAATCTCGAACTTTTGGATCAATGGTGATTGAGTAGTTAGGTCTTAAATCGAATGTTTCGTAACGAATTGAATAACTTTGACACATGACATATTGACATAATGTCGTGTTATAGGTAATAGAGAACGTGTACCTTACGAGTCGTCAAACATATCGTTATCCTTGGAAATTAATTGTACTTTAATTTGCTTGAGAAAATTAACTAGAGGAAAGTAACTTAAGGAGAATTTCAATCGGATACGGTCTTTCGTAACACGCATGGGCAAGGCGACAACCATTCTAAGCATGAGCATTAACTTAATAAGAAATTCTAAGTCTGGGTTTGCAAAATCGGTGTTACTAATTGATATGGAAAATCGTTATCGAAGAACATGACCCATTGTAGTCAATCGTATTATTTAGGGTACCAATTTCGTAATCATCTATGCCTATGAGGGGCTAGTCCATTTTGATTTGCCTCCCTCTCCTTCTAATTTTCTACTTTTCTGGGTACTAATTCTAATCCCCTTTTTTTTCTTCTTCTTTTAACATTAGGAAGCTTCCAATGGGAAAATATGAGAATGCCCTAATGAGCATGTATTGAGAAGAGTAGGCATATACATGAGGTGTAAATTGTTATGTAGGAGCCCCCCAAGAATGGAATGGAATGGAATAGAGAGAGGGGGAGAGGGAGAGGGGTGGAGGCCCACAAAGCCACGTGATGAGGAATCGGAAGGGAGTGCCTGGAGTTTTTCCCGGCACCAGGCGGCCACTTTATCATCATTTAACCACTTATAATAATTTCCCCCCTCGTCCCCCTTGAATGCATGCTCTTTTATGGCTTCTCTCCTCCATATATAATATGTGTATATATTATTTATTTATTTATAGACCATAGTATCTCTTTTTATCTTATTTCTTGATTTCTTAAATTACCCTTTGTTTCTTTCTCTCGTATCCACATGTTTATTAAATAACCATCCACTTTCTCTACCTCTTCTCGCAATTAGATTTCCTGATTTACCTCTCTCTTTCCTATGTGCACCTATCGCACATAACTCTTCACTTCATTTCTATCTATAATTACCTGGTTATGCTCGCGTGCTGTGCGCGTGCCTTAGCCATAATATATGCTTTTAACTGCCATTTTATTTGCACGTGGACTTATTGAATACCGCTCGTCGCTCGAAGTTTCTTGTGATGATAATTTTTACGATGTTTGTGATTGACAATCGAATGTCGCATCGGCTCATGATGCGACGCACATCAAACAATTCAATACTTATGGAATGATTACTTTCTCATTTTCTCTATGGAATAAATGACCAAATCTACCACGAAACTATAGAACAAGTAACTCGGTATGCTTTTCCATGTGTGTCTTCACTTTACATTTGAAAGTGTGAAGGCTCTATGCGTTGTGTATAGGTAAGCATTACGGGCTTTCTAATTTCTCTGTACATTCGATATAATATTAATCTTTCGCTAATTAAGTCGAGGGCAAGCAAGGTAAGTTAAATTTATGAGGTTCCCAAGGATGAACTTTTATCTTAATGTTTAGCTAACTCCATGATATCACAACCAAAAAAAAGTAAGGGAGAATTAGTTTTCTTCCCTCTCCTATTCATGATAGAGAGTTTACCCAAACTCTCACGTTACCGCTACGATCAAACTCTCCCAACTCCCCTTTCCACCCCCTGAAATGGCAATCTCTAATCACAAGTGTAAAAATTTCAGGTCACGTCTCTATATCACACAAGCAAAACCAAGAAAAGAAAAGCCCGTAACGCTATCCGAAAGAAGGGGGCATGATGATCCGGTCTCTCTCTCTGCTTTGGAACCTTTTTTTGGCTCGTGGTGGAGGGCCACGGCGATGGCAATTCGGAAAAGAAACGGAAAAGAAAAGGGCTCGGCGAGAGCAAAGAAATGCGTATCGCGCTTGTATCGAGCGACGCGTCGACGCGGTCGTAATCTGTCTAGATGTTCTTGATTTTCCTGATTCATAAACGATGAGATGATGTCGAGGCATGTGAAGATTACATGTCGTAATGAGCTTTTAATTTACTTAAGAGGGGAGGGAGAGGGAGAGTTGGAAAGTGATGGGAGAGAGGGGGAGACCCACTCACAATTGGACACATTACAGCTGGTGGTCTCCCAGCTCACATGGCCTTTTAAGTGTCAAAATAACCCATGTGGACCCAATCTCTCTCTCTCTCTCTCTCTCTCCACTTGGTCAGAGTCTCTGCTGGTCCAATGTTTCTCTTCAGAATATGTGGCAGTTAATAAATACCATCTTTGTATTTTGCAACCTTTTAAGGATCAACTGTGTGCATGGTGGTGTCACCCTCAAAGCTGTGGAGGGAAATAACTAAAAGGAAAATGCCCAGCTAACTCTTGGTGACGAACTGGCCACGCCATCTGACATTATTGCCATGGACTCACATATTAATTGACTATTCCCCATGAACTCATGGTGACGGGTCTTGGCAATACAATACTTGCTCCTTTCCTTTTACATTCTGTGGTCAATACATTACATTATTGCTCCTCATGTATGTGTAGCAGTCCATGCTGGTCTAGAGAGATGTTGATGTGCTTATTCAACCTCAGACCTTAAATGGTTCAATTTAAGGAGGCACGAGTCAGTGTTGAATCTTGACAGTAATAATCCGCGGTGGAGCTTGATGAGATGATTTCGACATTCTCTAAGTGAGTTAAACGGATCCTTTCACATAAGTGTGAGGACGATTAAGCTCGACCTAAGCACGCTCTACCCGTCCAGAGAAATGTAGTCATCCAATGGCTTCACATCATCTAATGTCTCACTTGTTTTTTTTTTTTCCTTTTAAAAGGAACTGGCCTAGACACTCACAAACCTGGGTGCCTTTAACAAGTATTTTTCACCAGCTTTGAAAGCCATGGCTGAATCATAACAATTTCCTAATATTTTGGGCAGTTAGGTGAATTGGATGGTTAAGAGGGCACTGAAAAGACTGTTCAAAGTAGATGCAATAAAGGGCCACAAACTCTCTGACATACCCAACAAGAACCACAGGAGCCTTTTTCCCCCACCAGATGGGGACCTTGAGCTGCAATCTTTGAGCCTTGGTGGTTCCTTGTTGCAGAATCAAAATCACATTGATATGGACTTCAATTGAATCTCAATCTACCTGAGACCTGCACACATGCATGCTCAGAAAAGTGTAGGTCTAGGGGGATTGTTTGATGATGATACATTATTCCAATACATGCCAATGACTGGGCCTTACCAGAGTGCGGCATTCTGGTTCTTTTTAGCTTTTCTGGATAGGTCATAGATGAAAGATCATTGCTATCTTGTTGCAGTGCTGTCATAGATTGATGAACCTGGCAGAGTTTTGGAAGAAGGAAGAAAAGGGCATCTATCTTTATCAGTTCTTGTTGATCTAGGAGTTCGAAAATCAATTTTATCAGTGCACCGGTAGTTATGCACGATTTCTATTGTTTCGCAGAACTTGCGCGGGCGCTGGGAAGCTGTCGGAGTCTTTCTTTCCAAGACACCAAACCGTAGCTTTCTCCTTTCTCTTTCCTAACGTTTTCTAGTCTGGAATTGATGAAAGATCAAGCTAAATCATTCCCGTTCTTGTTGGGCGAATGGCGACGAGTAACTTCAGTGGATTTGAGTGAAAGATAGAAAAAAAAGAATGAGGAAAGAGCATGCATCTTTATCAGCTCCTGTAATCTGTAAGTTGTAAAATCATTTTCAAGACCCTTTATGAACCGACAAAAAAGAAAGGTCCGCACACTTCAATTATCTATCAAATGACTTATACTGGGAAGTTTATAGTCTTGTGTAATCCAAATTTTCTTGTGATCACTCTAAGCTGAACAATGTTTTCTTTCCTCTCATCCTTTTCCTAGAAGCGGTAAACTGCAAGTTAAGCAACCCAGTCCGAACATGGACTGTTTCCTCTTTCTGAACTCTGGACTCTCACCAAAGGCTTCATACACAAGGAAGGAACCAGATGCACACTCTAAACAAGCTCTGACACAAAGACCTCAACCTTCAACCCTTCACTTTCTCAACCTAACTCACTCCCCTCAGTTCGTTGGATCTTTGCTCCAATCCGACCGTTACATTGGACGCAGACCCGGCAACCGCAGTGGTTCCCACACACACACAAAATGCCAGGATTGGTTTTGTTGCTGACTATTTAGCTTCTTTGAGTAATACATGTCCATTCTTTTACCATAGTTGTGCCTGTCTTACCAAACTTCCCTGCAGGGTCTTAGGAATAAAAAGCTTGTCGGGGGTTTTTTTTTTGTCACCACAAGGAATATGGATTGGCACTTTGACTACAAAAGCAGCAATTTTGAAATCCCAACTGTAATGTGAATAGAAAAAAGGGGTCTTGCAATTGGGTGTATCATGTTTTTCATGTCCATTTTGATGAAAATGTTCTTCTCTTTGATAAATGAAGATCCCTCAAGAAGTTGTCGCCTAGGAATGTCCTATTTTTACATCCAGTCTTATTGCTATCGTGGCCAACCTCCGAATGTCTTGAGGAAGTTCATGAGCCCTCACGTGCTTTTGTCTCTCGAGTAAAACACAGTTGAGTCCGAATCATATTCTTTGGGAATTTAGATTCTCAGGACGCTATGAAAGCAAATGCAAAGAGGGACAACACATAAAGGGAGAAAAAAAGAAACGATCTTGCCGTTGCCGATGATGTTGACAATGACATTGAAATCGATCTCTAGGCTCAAAAGCTGGTTATGGGCAACATGTACTAAATCTAAGGGCATCAACCTTCCTTCCGTGGAAAGAAAACATATATATCACGAATTGATCATTTTCTGGCCACTTAAAAATGCATTTTCTTCTTCCTACTTTCTTCTTTTTCTGCCTACAATTCTTGTTAATAACCTGACAACATTCTCATTAAATTTACCGAAACCCCAGTCAACATTCTTCACCGAACTCTCCATTGTACAATGTGGCCGCCCAACCGCATGATTGCATGACAAGATAAAGTTCATACCTTTTGATCCAATGACAGAAGCTCTGTTTCACAGTAGCCGCTGCTACTGCGTAGCAGTTGTGCCTCATCTTTATTCTGTTCTCTTTCCCTCTTACTGCCTGCTTTTCACCCATGTGGAGGAGCTGCTTGCATCACATGCACTCGCCCCTCCTTTTTCACATCACCAACACACTATTATTCCAAACCATCCCCTCCTTTCCATCTGAACCGCTTAAGACCCAAAAATCTTTTCTGTTCCCTTTAATTCTTGCATTCCTCACAAGCAAGCTCATCTCCTTTTTCTGCTTCTTGTTTTTTCTTTTTCGGCTTTGGTGTTTTCCTAGGAATAATGAGCACCATAATTAAACAAAGTTGGACCCAAATTAGGGTTCAAGTCCAATCCTCCCCCATATAGTTATGTTAATCAGTGAACCCATGTCAAAGTACATTGAAACCTAGATTAGAGTTTCATAGGGGGAGATATGATTCCACTTGATGAATGTCATCATGATTCTTTTTTTTTTTTCTTTGTGGGGGTGGCCCATTTGTCAACACTTTAAAGCCAATACACAATTTTTAGTCGTTTGTGCAGCGATCATTTCTTATCTCAATGTATTTGGATTCCACCGTGTCATGTCTTGGATGGGAAATGTTAAATTCTTTCCTCGGAGGAAATTGAAGGGAGGAAAGAAAGAAAGACACTCAATTGGCCATTTTTATCTTTTTGAAATTGAGAGGGGACACGGCATGTGCAGCTCTGGAGCCACTCATCATTGTCAAGCGTTTAGATGCGGTCTTTGTCCTGGTGGTGTACCATTGAAGGATATTGGATTAATAATTGAGTATGCAAAGGGTTGGCTCTACCTCCAATATATCTACACACTGGAGATTTTTTTTTTTATTATAAAAACTTGCCCTCAATTTGGTTACGTAGGGTTATTTATAATACTATTTTCTGGACTAATGTCTGGGGAACAAATGAAGTTTTGAGTTTGTCAGGACCCAAAACATACGATGAAGAAAAACTACAGAACTAGTGCTTGGATCTTTCTTGTTTTGTAATGGGGTTTGGGAGGGATGGAAAAAAGAATATTAGGTTGTCAGATCAATGTTTCTTTAGGCCCAAGTACAGCTACTTACAGAATGAATGTACCCCTAGGTTTTGAGTAGCATGTTCTACTAATGTGGTCACAGCAAGATGAATGACACAGGAAATTTCAAGAATAGGGTTGGTACTGCTAGATGAACTTAGCTAAAGGACGAGTACATACAGCCTCACATGGAGTTTCTTGGATCATCCCTCGACGGTACAATCGAAATGGAAGATTCTCACGCCTGACCAGTCTTTGTCATTACACTTCATACTGTTCAAGAATTTCATGGACAAGGCCAGAAACTGAAAGATGACTTGCCCGGCCCGGCCCGTGTTGTTCTAGATTTGCAGCATCAAACAAGATTTTTGTCTATAATTGTAGAGTTTCTAAAATTACTTCTTCATCCAGTGGCGCCAAAATCGTGCAGCAATGTGAAAACAATAACACTCTTAACCTATATAAGACTTTCATTATTTCGCGAAAAATGAATGATTTAGAAAATATTTTTCTAAAAATAATTGTTTGTTTCGCTTCAAATAATTAGTTAATAATAAATATTTTCGTTGTCAATAACAATTTATGTCCAAACATTTTGGTGAATGATGAAAATATTTTCGTTTATTCATTTTTGTAAGAGACACAAGTGATCATGTTTAGAAAAATATTTTCCAAATCATTTATTTTCTGCAAAGCAAATGGAGCTTAAGTTTTCCAATTGATAGGAAGATTGTCTAATCATGCTTAATGAAGTGGAGATCAATGGTTCAAATAAGTGCTACCCAATAGAGTTCTATAACAAGTATTGACTAGTGCACTAAGCTGCAAACTGATTCTACCGTGGAGAGAGATGTTCTGGCATTATTTCACTAATTCTTTAAGGCTCACGCTATTTTCATCCTTTGAATAGCTTTAGACACACCCTAAAATTTAAATGGTCCGAAATAGTGTTCGCCAAGATCTCACTAATGGTTAGATTAAAGAAAGAGAGAAAAAAAAATATTCGTTTAATGTAGATTAATCAATCTATTGATTTTTATCAACTTTTCTCAAGCTGTTGTTTCTTCTTCTTTAATGTTTACATCGAGGAGGTTTACATATTTGTTGCTTCTTTACAAGAATCATCTAAGATTTGAGAATTTTAATAAATTTAATGATCGAGATTCTAATTTAAAAGAATACAAAGATAAAGTAGAGAATATATATTTCTTTTTCTGCTATTTAAACTAACTTTCGAATAACTAAATATAAATATTGGAATATTTCCTTAGTA
>BCNH02000006.1:16587241-16612743 GCA_001662345.2 Metrosideros polymorpha var. glaberrima | reverse complement strand
GGCAGTAGAAAACTTGGAATACCATTGACGGGATGCTTGTTTCAAGCCATATAGAGATTTGTGAAGTCGGCACACAATATTCTTCCCCTTACGTCGAAAACCAGATTGAGGTTTCATATAAACTTCCTCATCCAAGTCGCCATGAAAGAAGGCGTTGTTAACGTCCATTTGTTCAAGAGGCCATCCATTAGCTGTGGCAACGGCCAAGAGTACACGAACTGTAACCAATTTGGCAACAGGTGCAAAACTATCATGATAGTCTTTTCCTTCAACTTAGGTATATCCTTTGGCGACTAGACGGGCCTTATATCGTTCAATACTGCCATCAGATTTTCGTTTAATTTTATAGACCCACTTGGAGCCTATGGCCTTCTTGCCAGGTGGAAGTGTTACAAGGGACCATGTATGATTCTGAGTAAGAGCTTTGATCTCAGCCTGCATGGCGTCTCGTCATTCCCGATGCTGCATTACCTCAGTGAAAGTGGATGGTTCGATGGTCGTAGACAAAGAAGTAAGGAATGCCAAATGGGGTTGTTTAAAATGAGTATAATGAAGAAAATTAGACATGGGATAAGAATTACCTGGACCATTATCTTCGGCGGAACTTTGTGTTTGAGTAAGCGAACAACAATAGTCCTGGAGGTAACGGGGAGGTTGACGTGTTCGCTAGGGTTTGGTGGATTGTTCAGGCGGTGGAGGTAAGGGTGTTTGTTGTGGTGTGGGCATTGGGTGTGGTGGTGTGGGGTTTGGGTTGTCTCATCACAATGTGTGACTGGTAATGGTAATACAGGCAATCCTGACAAAATAGGGTTAGGGAGCATCGAGTAAGGAAAAATTGTTTCGTGAAACACAACATCTCGACTTACATAGAGCTTTTTGTTTAGAAGATCAAAAATACAATACCCTTTTTGACCATTTGGATTTCCCAAAAAAACCCCTGGAGTAGCACGGGCATCAAATTTATTTTGAATTGAGGTGTTGCGCCCAAAACACAAGCAGCCGAAGACCCGAAGATGAGTGAGATTCGGCAAATGATCATGTAAAACTTCATATGGAGTTTTTCCTTTCAAGACTGCAATGGGAAGTCTGTTAATTATGTAGGCGGCAGTGAGGATGCATTCACCCCAAAATTCAATGGGAATGTTGGATTGAAAGCATAAGGTCCGGGCAATATTTAGAATGTGTCGGTGCTTGCGCTCTGCCACCCCATTTTGTTGAGGGGTAGACACGCAACTTGATTGATGAACAACACCCATGGAGGCTAGAAAAGAAATGGTAGGCTAATTGAAAAATTATTTTCCATTGTCAGAACGAATGCAACGAACTTGTTTACCAAATTGAGTTTTTATCATGGAAAAGAAATTAATGATAAAATGATTCACATCAGCTTTAGAAGACATTAAATAAAGCCACGTGCTACGAGAATAATCATCAACCACAGTCAGAAAAAAACGTGCTCCAGTTAAAGAGGTGGTTCGATATGGGCCCTAAACATCTAAATGTATTAAATCAAAGCATGAAATGGTAGAAATTGTACTAGAAGGAAATGGCAAGCGAGATTGTTTCGCAAGTGGGCACACAGTGCAAGGAAAGGTATTAGAAAATGAAATCTTATTATCTAAAGTTTGCAGATGATGTAGAAATGATGAACCCGAATGTCCCAACCGCCAATGCCAGAGATCAAAGTGTGCGCTTGGTGGATGCCAAAGAAGTGGGTTGGGGTATGGAAAGATAGTATAAACCACCGTACCGCTTACCCGTCGCTAAAGTCCTCGTCAAGATTAGGTCCTGAAGAAGGCAAGTATCAGAGGTAAATGCAATAGTGAGAGAAGTAGTTTTTAGTAAGTTTACTAATTGAAATAAGATTAAATTGGAATTGGGGAATAAATAAAACATGATCAAGAGTTAGATCTGGTAGGAGAGAAATTTGCCCAATTCGTTGAACAGGAACCATAGTCCCATCAGGAAGAGACACAGGATTGGAAGTTGTATTATCATAGAATGCAGAAAACAATATTGCATCACAAGATATATGATGCGTCGCACCTGAGTCTAGGATCCAAGAAGAAGTAGAATTTAAACAAATGGAAGTACCTACTAAATTCACCAAAGGGTGAGAAGAAGGTACGGTATTACCAGCATGAAGTAAATGAAGGAGATGTTCTATTTGTGCAGTAGTAAGGGTCGGAGGAGAGGAGGAATCAACAGTGGCAGCTACGGCAACAGTCGGAGAACCAATTAGGCGTGAACGTCGTTGGCAGCCAGAATCATTAGCGGGGCGCTTGTTATGGTCAATCCACCATTCCGGATATCCATGCTTCTTAAAACACTTGCTTTCAAGATGTCCATCTTTTCCACAGTGAGTACAGTGTAAAATGGGCTTAAAAGAACCCGTAGATGGAGAAGTGCGAGCATCATTAAGATGAAGCACAGCCATAGCAGCAGGATTAGGAATAACAGTGCAACTGTCCTAAACAGTGCGCTGTCGTTCCTCTTGTAAAAGTAAGGCATAGGCTCTGTTGACGGTAGGAAGTGGATCCATAAGAAGTATCTGACTCCGAACTGCAGCATAAGATTCGTTAAGGCCTTGGAGAAAATCTAATAATGAATCTGTTTCAAGAAACTGTAGCAGGGTCGACATCGCTCCACAATTGCATGTCGGCAAGGTTCGGTACGACAATAGTTCATCTCGATAGGATTTAATCACAGTGTAATAGGCATATATTGAAGCTGTACCTTGTTAATGTGTAGATAAAGTCCTACGGATCTCAAAAATCCGAGGAGCGTTACGAGGGGAGAATCGCTCGCGAAGATCATTCCAGACATCATTTGCAGAGTCATACCAGAGAATGCTATGTGAGATCGTTGGTAAAGTAGAATGAATCAACCAGGATCTCACCATGCTATTGCAACGTATCCATAGAGGATAATCCGAAGAGGTTGAAGCAGGACGCCGCAAAGACCCATCAACAAAGCATAGTTTATTTTTCGTCTCAAGAGCCATGAGCATGGCATGATGCCATGTTGGATAATTGTCTCCATCTAAAGGAGGAGAGACTAGAGGGGCATTCGGATGGTCACTTGAGTGAAAAAAATATGAAAAATTTACATCGATCTTAGGAGTGACAGTAGAAATGTTTTGATCGGCCATGGAAAAAAAAAAAAACTACACCGGGATCGATATTGGCTTTGATACCATGAGAAATAACAGAATAGAAGATCCCAATGTGAACCGATTCAATTTCTTTGTATTCTGAATGTACATATTTATACATCATTTACAACTATATTTCCTAAATCTAATCCTACGGTTATTGTAAGTACAGCCAAAAGATTGAATAAAACAACTCATGGGATAATGATGCTATTGTGACATATTATCACGATAAGATCACGCTATCACGCTAAGATGGCATATAATCACAATAAGATCACGTTATCACGTTAAGAATAAACTTTTCAATTATGCCAATTTAGTCCTAAATCTTTTGACGATTTGTCAATTTAGTCATAAACCTTTTATTGTGCCAATTTAGTCATAAACATTTTTTAGAGATAATTACTAACAAAGTCATAAACCTATTGTAATTGTGCCAATTCAATCTAAAACTTTTTTTTTCAATTCAATTCTAAACCTTTTGCAATTGTTCCAATTCAGGCCATCTGGCGAATTTTGGCCAACCAGCGCTGATGTAGATAATGACTGGCTGACGACAGAATATTTGAATACTTTTTTTTTTCAAAATTTTTTTATTTTTCCTTTTATTTTTCTTTTTTTCCCTCCCCTCCCCTTCTTCTTCCTTTGGCTAGTCGCCAAAGTTTGACGACCGGCCAGAGGAGACGGCTGGCGAGGACAACCTTGACAGCTGTTGAACGAGGCTCACCCCCGTTGCCACTAGCGATGGTGAGCCTAGCCATGACTGAGCTGGGTTGGGCGAGGCCGAACCTCACCCAACCATGGCAAGATCGAGCCTTGCCATCGCTAGCAAGGCTCGATCTTGCGTAGCCACGGCGAGGCCCGGCGACAGCGAGGTTGGGATATATTAGTACCAAACGCGAAAGAGAGGCCGGAGACGAGAGTGCCGTGAGGCCGGTGGAGGGAAATGCGGGTGTCCTCGACCTTCCAGAAGGTGCCATTGAAGGGTTCCTTTGGTGTGAACGAGCTCACACTCATTGCTATGCAGATCTTCTTCATCCCTCTCCCTGACGCAAAGACGAAGAGCGCAAATCTGCTCTGCTCTGTTGCGTCGATCGGCTCTTCGTCTTCTTCTTTGGCCTCGCTAGATTTGGCAAGGTCGAGCCTCATTGTCACTCGGCAAGGCTCAGCCTCACCTTGCCTAGGTGAGGCCGAGCCTCATCCGACGGTCGGTCACCAAGCTCCGACGACCGACTAGAGAAAGAAGAAAGGGAGGGAAAAAAAGAAAAGAAAAGAAAAGAATAAAAAAGAATAATAAAATATTCTGTCGCGCGGCCGGCCGACGTCCACATCAGCGCTAGCCGGCCAAAATTTTCTGGATAGACTGAATTGAAACAATTTCAAAAGGTTTAAGAGTGAACTGGCAAAAACAAAAGTTAATAATTGAATTGGCATAATTACAATTGGTTTAATACTTTTTTGATAATTCTTCCACCTTTTTATTATTTTTTTATTTTTTATGATTGTCAACTTAGTCATAAACTTATTATTTGGATATTTGGATGGAAGTATTACATTGGCAATTCGTAAAAAGCTTTAAGACTAAATTAACACAATTGAAAGGTTTAGAATTAAATTGACAAATCGTCAAAAGGTTTGGGACCAAATTAATACAATTAAAATGTTTGAAACTGAATTAACCTTCGCACAATAAGTTTATGACTTTTGGACAATTTTCCCAACAAACCGATGTTAACTCGATTCAACCAATTCACTCGATGAACCGTTTACAAGGAGATACGACACAAAGAAATCGATCTTACAAACTTATCGAATTGGTGCCTCAACCATCTCAATTTGCAATTAAGTTGCGTTAAATGTGTAAAACT
This sequence comes from Metrosideros polymorpha var. glaberrima, assembly GCA_001662345.2. NCBI lineage: Eukaryota > Viridiplantae > Streptophyta > Magnoliopsida > Myrtales > Myrtaceae > Metrosideros > Metrosideros polymorpha. Next base: position 16,607,718 of record BCNH02000006.1, on the reverse strand, counting down.
GGTGTATCTGTTGTATTTCACCAGAAAACTGAGCAATCAATTGACCAAACAAGTTCGCTACTAATTCAATCGATCGAGCCAGTTGACCCGCCAGGCCCGGGTTCACTGGTTCACGGACTTATGATGGGTTGCAAACTTGCAAGCATATTCCCCAACCCGACAGCCGGGTACCGTTTCGGATGCTCCACGTAGGATCGGACCTTCCTCCGAAGGAAGATGATGACGATACCAAGTGGCGAGAGCACGAGCGGAATCGCTCTCCAGATAAAGTTCACAGCTTTATCACTGTATGCATCGTATCTTCTTACCGAATGATAAGCTCTCATCGACATTTCCTCATACATCTTGGGGACGACCACCCTCCACTCCCTCAGAGGCCATGAATCGTCGCTCGCCGGAGAAGTTCCGATCAATCTGATTCTCCGACTCTTCTGCAAGGAGCAAAGCATGAATCCTCTCTGCACATCTCTCGACACTCTCTCCTTAAAGCCGCCTCCTCTGTCGCTCAACCCCACGCTTCACCTCCGATCCACCAAGTCCCTCCATTTCTCTCGCTCTTCCTTCCTCAACAACCCCGGAAACCTCAAATTCAAACCGACCCTCGTCGCGAAAACCCCGCCAAAATCTCTCGGTGCGCTCCGATGCGCCCCGGTCGGAGCTTCTGCCGCTGCGGACATCGACATGGTGAAGAACAAGCAAGGCATCTACACTCCGAAGCAGAAGAAGGTGGTGGTCCTGTGGGACCTGGACAACAAGCCACCGCGGGGCCCGCCCTACCAGGCCGCGACCGCCCTCAGGCGGGTGGCGCAGAACTTCGGCGAGGTCGTCGAGATGTCGGCGTACGCCAACCGGCACGCGTTCATTCACCTCCCCCAGTGGGTCGTCGAGGAACGCCGCGAGCGCAAGCAGCTCGACATTCTCGAGCGCAAAGGTGTAGTGACTCCGGCCGAGCCTTACGTTTGCGGGGTGTGCGGCCGAAAGTGTAAGACGAATTTGGACTTGAAGAGGCATTTTAAGCAGTTACACGAGCGAGAGAGGCAAAAGAAGTTAAATAGGATGAGGTCTTTGAAGGGGAAGAAGAGGCAAAAGTACAGGGAGAAGTATGTAGCTGGGAATCATAAGTATAATGAGGCGGCGAGGGTGTTGATCAAGCCGAAAGTCGGATTTGGTTTGGCATCGGAGTTGAGGAGAGCTGGCGTTTTTGTTAAGACTGTGGAGGATAAGCCACAGGCAGCGGATTGGGCCCTGAAGAGGCAAATGCAGCATTCAATGAGTAGAAGGATTGATTGGTTGTTTTTGGTGTCTGATGATTCGGACTTTTCGGAGATGTTGAGGAAGGCGAGGGAGGCGAATTTGGGGACAGTTGTGGTCGGGGATTGGGATAGGGCATTGGGAAGGCATGCCGATTTGTGGGTTCCTTGGAATGGGGTAGAGAATGGGGAGGTTACTGAGAAGGATTTGGTGCCCAATAGGAGGGGAGAGAGGGAGGATGCTGATAGGGAGGACAGTTTCTTTTCGCTTTCAGTCTTTGATGAGGATGTTGATGGAGACAGTGACTTGGACAATGTAGTGAATGAGCTTGTTGCAGGAACATCTGAGATTGGTAGCATGAGGATTTCGGCTTTTTCAGAAGGGGAGGAGGAGGAGGAGGAGGAGGAAGATGAGGAAGATGTCTACTTCTGATACAAAAATTACATCTCTCATTGTAAAAGTTTGTTTTATAGCTATTTGATAACTGAATTGCAATGACATTGTGTTCAAGAGCTGATCATATGGTTACCTGGGAAGAGATGGCCATTTGGACGAATTGGCGACTAATTAGCTGGTTTGTTTCCAACTAGTTTGCGTAAGAAAGTTCTCGGTTTGTATATATTACACACCACACTTCTCTAAGGCTTAACTCTCTTACTGGATCAATCACTTGGATTAACAGCAATACGACATTCGTTTTGTGTCTTCTCCAGCAACAACAGCTATTTCATTTCGAGACAGGATAATAACTCTGCTCTTAGTATAAATGCACCCTTATTACTCTATGGCATCTTTTATTTATCTGTCTTATTAGGATTGAAATCCCAATAGGAAGAAAAGATTTGAGTCAGCCTCTGTTTTGATTGAATCTCGAGCTGAAGAACTTTTTGCAAACGTTTTTTGTGCATTCAGCATAAGCATTTGGAGGTGCCTATAAAATTTCTACTACAGTATTCCTAGATCATGGAGATTAAGTACTTCTCTTTGGTTTTCAGATGTAATATCTCTGTCTCACCAATGCTGGGAGCTTACTGTAAACAGGGACAATAGAGACAGAGATACATTCAGGACTGCTTGGAATTTGTAAGATGGATTTGATGTTTTTTGAGATTAGAATGCCCCCCCTGAATCTTAAAAACTTTGTGTTCTGATGGACTTTCGATTGGACAATAGAGACAGAGATAAAGGATTGTCTATTGATTATGGTGCAATGTTTAGTAGTGGGACAATATGAGGCTGCTTTAGCTTTAATTTTTAAGTGGTGCTTTTGGTATTTGCTGCATAGAATATAAGCCAAGCCATACAGGAGAGAGTGGAAGTAAGTTTTGATCTGTCAACTGGTTCTGATCATGCTTGGCTGCTCAAAGGAGAGTTATGACTGGATTTTTTAGCCTTCAAATTTTCCGCAAGTTCTATTTTTCTATCCGATTGCACTTGGTGAATTCCGTGTATAATGTTAGTGCAAAAGGTGGCTTGGTGTAGAGTGGATTACCTTTCCTGTCCTTACTGGAGTAGATTACCTTCTCGAGTGTCTTTAGCTATTTTGAAGTTTGTTTGTTGAGTGTTGTCACTGATAACCATCGGTCAACTACTGTAGTTGCCATAACCTTGTAGTTGTTCTCTATGTGCCTAAAATGTAGAATAGATTTCACCTTCGGGTTTTGCTGACGCTCTGCAAGTCGCTGCATGAAAGGAAACACAACTATTTTCTGTAGATGAGCAAAAAAAAATGCCCCTGCATTTATCGTTGCTAGGAAATGTTTGTGGCATTTGCTGTTAATGAGCAGAAAACGACTCTCCGGTGGGATGAGGGATCATGTAGTGGTCAAAGCTTCTTTGAGTAATTTGATGTATTTTGAGAAACATGAAGGTGTTCTACTCTTTTTTGGTTTTGAGTTATTTGACATCAAGGAGGGAAGAAACAGGTGTGGTGGAAAGGAGGTTGCTTGTTTGACCTTTTAGTTTGAGATTCAGATTAGCATCTGCATGGCATGCGACGATGAGGTCGATGAATATGAATCTTGTAAAATGAACGGATCTCACGCTAATCAATCTTATGATTAGATTGATGAACTTTTTTGTGTTAGCACGTCCTTTGTAGAGGAGCGATCTCGAGATACGGATGGAGACTAAGTAATTTTATTCACCAAGCTGCTGGTGCTTCTTGAGAACGCATGACAAGCCAGGTTTATGTATTGCTTCAGGTACGTAAGCTCAAACATTGCCTAACAGAAGGCCCACCTATCCTCGCAGGATTCCGAACGGGGCATTTTTGTTGTCTTGAAGAAAGATGTGGGCTTGGAACTGCTCAAGAAAAGCCCTGGCTGCATCCAAAATGTTTGATGAAATTTCCTGAAGAGCTCTTCCCATCTTATTTCAGTATCTCAGTTAATCAAATTCCCCAATTCCCCAAACTGAATTCCCCATTCACATTTAGCCTAACTAGTTTCATCTGGGTCCTCTTTGTCTCCAGTCTTTTTGTCCCCAGAGCACGAAAGAATTCGAGGAACTAACCGGTCGACGAGAGCTTGATGATGTTGAGCTTCAGGTCAGCCACACGCAGTTCTATAAGAACTGCCAAGAGCAAAGAGCTCTGAGTGATGTCGAGCGCTTCCAGTGGCGTTCGACATGAACACGAAATGAGGTCTTAATCGAATTAGAGGACTGTGAAGTGAATCGACAAAAATAAGTTAGGCTTGGTTGCTCCGTCCCATGTTCAGTGACGGGGTTGGTGGCAATGGCCTTGACTTCCTGTTCGACCGATCCCGACGCATGATTAGGCACCCTTTGTTTCCTACTTCCTTCCTTATTTAAACATCTTATTTTAGTTAAATAATAGTTCATCAATTCGCGTATGCTACTGATATGGATGCATCAGTTGTCCAGTACAGAAATGTGAGGACTCTAATCCACGAACGAATCATCACCACCACCGCTCGAGTCATGGAGTAGGAACCAACCCTTCTTTATTATTTTTCTGAAGTGATTGTCTACAGAGATGGGTGATCGACCTACCGCCCAACGCGGACAAGTCGCCTTCTCAGCTGCTGCTTTCTAAAGTCCATCGCATGTTTTCCCAAAGGTTATCCAGGATAATTTTCAATTCAGAATTAAAAAAGAAGAAGAAGATAATGTTAACTAAAAATAAGCCAATCGCCAGCACATACACATCTGAATTTGGAATACCCGATTTTCCGCCTACTCTTTTTTTTTGTCCTTTCCTTTCCTTTGCTTTCTCTTTTATGTTTGCAAATTGTGTGCTGTTTCGTTCATGGTCACGGGAGGGGCTGGCGGTTGCGTGGACGGAAAGTGGCTTCTTTCGTTTTCTACTCTTTGGGTCTTCATCTTGGCACCGACCCCCCTCTCTCTCCCTCCCCTCCACATGATAAATTTCTCGGAAACTTTGCTGCTTTGTCAATATTCCTGGAATATGTAAATACAAAATGAAAAATGACACAAATGGTCAATAAACTCTGGTCTAGTGTGCAATGTGGTCCATTAACTTTCAATTTGATTCAAATGATCCATGAACTTTAGCTCAATGTTCAATGTGGTCCATGAACTTTCAATTTGATACAAATGATTCATGAACTTTTGGTATATGTTCAAACTAGTTTCTAAACTATATGAAAATGTTCAATGTTGTCCCTGAACTTAAATTAATTGAAGGGGCCTTAGGGATTAGTTTGAATATGTACCAAAAGTTTATGAATCATTTGTATTAAATTGAAAATTCAAGGACTACATTGAATATTGAGTTAAAATTCAGAAACTATTTGTGTCAAATTGAAAGTTTATGGACAACATTGAACATTGAGTTAAAGTTTAGGGACCATTTATGTCAAATTGAAAGCTTAAAGACCATATTGTACATTGGGCCAAAGTTCAGGGACCATTTGTGTCATTATCCCAATACAAAAACATGTTTGGATAAATGCATAATTGAAATATTTCTTTTTTTAACCCGTAACATCCGAGACTTTCACCACCTATAAATATTGACCAGTAGATTTACGTATATTTTCTTCATAATTGTTGAAAATTTGAATAATATGTTGACTTTGTCGGGAAAGTTAAAAAAAGGTGCTTCTTATCCTAAACAGACATGCCAAACTCGAATGTATTAGGTAGGCAACGCGGTGGTAGTATATATTTGATCCACCAAAGTAACACAACACGATTTGTATGCTACAACGTTAAGGACCCCATTGGCATCTCATCACATTTCTTTTTATACATCACCAGCTAAATATCGTAAGGGATTTGACAAAAGTTCAACAATCACTTAGCCAAAATTAAGCAACTTGTTCTAGTTTTGAGCTCATGGCGGCCACGATTTCGACATGGTAGTCAGATGTCCACGTCGGATTGGAATGGAAAATGGCTGAGGAAGGCCGGATTCTATGCTAATATGATAGAACTCGTTAACCATACTTTATAACAAAATCTTTCGATTCAATATACCGATTACACATAATACAAGAGAGACAGTGCATTGGAAAAAAAGGAACTTTCTTCTCATTAATTAAGAAAAACTTTTCTTGTTCTCAAAACCCATATAAAAATTAGTGTAACCATGTTCAAACTTGTAATTCTCATGGGCGGTTTTTTTTTCGCATCGCGAATATGATAAATAACACAAGAACTTTAATACCTGTTGACACAAAAAATAGTCTGACTTGCACATGTTGAGCACGTGAGCAAAAACGGACACATGAATAGCACATGACCAGAGGTGAACATGTGCGAAACACCCAGATGATATTGTGCATACGTCAACCTATCGACGGGTGCAAAATATGGGAATCAATGCCTAAATATTTAGAGGCCATATACTCAATTGTCAAAGTACAATGACAAATGGTTAGCGGCCATTGATTTTGGTGATGGTGGTTATAAGTGTTGGGTTTCATTCAAAGATTCAAAATTGGCAAAGAACAATTGAAAACAGAGACACGCATTCTTGGAGGGAGTAATTATTGCTATAACAGTGAAAGGCAAGGACGTGTGAATAGTTACCACTTGAAAATAGGATGATCAACGAACCAATCAAGATAGGAAATGCAAGGGTCGTGGGATAATTTATAAGAGATCATGGGACAGCTGTGACGAGGTAGTTCACAAACGGCAAGGGCAATCTTTCAAGAACATGGAGCGAAATTTATGGGAGTCAAAGGACATGGGAGCAATTGATCGAAATTGTTCAAGGAAATTTAACCACTGAAAATCGCCAAGGAGCAGATACCACCATACTGTTATAATTACCGCTAGCCATCCATCAAAAGACTCCTTCGCACAAATCAACAAATTTACTATCTTTCAGTAAATTTATTTTCCTGCACTACACTTTATTTTCCTTAGTTTTAGCTTTCAGATTCGCATTGTCGATTAAATTTTTAACGTGTTTCTCTATTTCTAGGGTTGTGTCGTTGATTAAATTCCGATATGATTTTTTTTATGTTATCAAGTTGTGTTGTCAATTAGCTTCCGACATGATTTGATTATGTTCGGTTATTGTATTAAGTTTGTATCGATAGGTCCTGTTGTTGATTAAATTTCAGCAAGACTCGCATCTGTACAGTCTTATCTTATACAAAAGTTATTTATTATATTTGGTTCGGATATCTTATGTTCGGAATTGGCACAAAACTTGATCTCCTTAATAAAAATCGAAGAACTACTTTCGGTGAAAGACATTTCGTTGCAAGAGAAATTCCGGCTAAACAATACCATTTTTTCCAGGACACCGCGTATTCTAAACATTACATGTGCCACCATTACTCCCGCATATGTGATTGAGCGTACGTATTTAATGGAACGGTTATACAATCGACATGGAGTAATCACTAATTGCATGGCGCGAGTGAAATTACACTCGGACATTAAAAACTTGTATCTGCCATTGGCTTATCTCTCAACTTGTGAGTATCAAGTGGCAAATCTAGAGCTGCTCAACAGGTAAATTATTTTAATAAAAGAAGAAGAGAGTAATATAATCCAAATATTAACTAGAAATTTCTGGGTTCGCCCGTAATGTCCGAGCAAAAACGCTTTGCTACTTTTCAAAGTCGTGACTTGTTCCAATTGATCTGATGCATGAATTTAGCCCCGCCTTCCCCCACCCGGATCTTTTTTCGTATCAATCCACCTTCTCTCTCCTGTGCAGGCACGTGTATAAATCCCTCCCAAAGAAACACCACGTGACATTAAAAACTGTCAACTTTGTCAAAAAAACAGATATAAAACTGTCCCGAACCGTTTCATCGCCGACATAAGAAATTTCCTCTCTCCTACGCGAGAGAGAGAGAGAGAGAGAGAGAGAGAGAGAGTGGAGTGATGGGCTTATGTCGGCCGAGGTTTGAAGATTAAGAAAAGGCGGCTTCGTGCTTGTGCTGCGAAAGACGGCAACTTGGCGTGCCAATCTTGCCAAATTCATCTCCCACCGCACCCTCTCTCTCTCTCTCTCTCTATTTATACCCGCAACCCTTTATCTTCATCCTTCATCTTACCATAAAAAGATCAGTCTTGACTCTCCCTCTCCCTCTCTCAAGAATCAAGAACCAAGAGCTTGTTATGGGAAGCGAACGCTGCGATGCGGCGACGACAGAGAAGCAGCGACTCAAGAGAAGACCGCCGCACCAGCAGCAGCAGCAGCAGCAGAAGCCGTACAGGGGTATCCGGATGAGGAAGTGGGGCAAGTGGGTGGCCGAGATCAGGGAGCCCAACAAGCGCTCCCGGATCTGGCTCGGCTCCTACGCCACCCCTGTGGCCGCGGCCCGCGCCTACGACACTGCCGTCTTCTACCTCCGCGGCCCCTCCGCCCGCCTCAACTTCCCTGACCTCATCTGGCGCGAGGGCCGCGACTCGCTGCACGGTGAAGTCTCGGCCGCCTCCATCCGCAGGCGCGCCACCGAGGTTGGTGCCCAGGTCGACGCTGTGCAGGCGGCGGCCAAGTTGAGGCCCCTGTGCTGCGCCCCGGACTTGAACGAGTACCCGAAGCTGGAGGACTTTGAGGAGATTCACCACGAGTCTGTGTTTTGAAATACTTTCTTTCATGGGGAAAAACCAGGTTCAGGAAGGAAACACCGATTGCCCAGATCAAAGAGGCATCAATTTAGGCCGGGGCTGGTGAGATTGAAGGAGCACATGAAGAACAGCGATCTCTTCGGGCGTGCGGATCGGCGCAACGTCCGTCTCCAGTTTTGATTAAGAAAAGAGACTGTAGAGCCTCTAGTTCTTCGAGTGTGGGAGGTGAACTAATTTCTATCTGTTAAAGACTGTAATTTTTCTTCCTCTTTCTCAAAGAAAAGAGATCAATCCAGCGAAACAATTCCGACCAAGAAAACGATGCTAAGTGAATGTTTGTGGGTCTAATTAATTCGTGAAATCCGAGATCGTCACGACACGACACGACACGATCTCGCAAACACGAGAGGACGAATGTCCATCGTTGTGTCATGTTGCATAAAGACGAACTTTTCACAGATTGTTTTCTGGGTTCTTTTGAAAGCTTGAGGTAGAGCATGTGGTCCGGGCTTCCGAGGACGTGGTGGTTTGCAGGGTGCGCGATAGAGATGGGATTTGTAGCCTAGAAAGGCAATGATTTTGGGAGGGATTGATGTTCAGGAGAGAAAATGGAGGTGATAGAAGATTTGGGTGGAAAGTTGTTGAAAAGGTTTGAAATTCTTGGGAAAGAAAGATCGAGGAAAATGTAGGAATTTTAAGCACAAAAGAACAAATATTTCACCAAATGAGATTTTTAACTTTAATCATCTACGACTATCTGTTAATACAGTATGACCAATAAAAATAAATTCTTGGTCGTGCATATTTTTGGAGTAAAAGTTTTCTCTATACATAAGTTTCTTTTAACAAATCAACCTTAGCTCATTAATAGGGGGATAATTACTCGGTCAGTTCTAAATTTATTGTATGGTTGCCAATTCAATCATAAACCTTTGATTTTTGCCAATGTAGTTCTAAATCTTTGATTTTTTCAATATAGTCCTTTCGGCCAATTGTTGCTAGAAATTGCTGATGTGGCGTCTAGTCATCGCCGACCGTTCTATAAGGCACACTGATGTGGACAACTTGTGGATCGCGACATCAGAGTTTTCCAACAGCAATTGGCCAAAATGATTATATTTGAATTTCACACAAAGATTAAGAATTACATTGGCCACATTCGAGAGTTTATGACTGAATTGGCAGCCGTATGATAGGTTTATGATTAATTAGGTAATTTTCCTATTAATAAGTTATTACCATTTCATTGACAATCCAATCATATAATATTCGTTTCTCAATCTGAATCTCTCATTGGTTTCCAAAGTTCCATTTGACTCAAAACAAGGCCTTTTCTATGCCTTTAGGGCGTCTACAATGATGAAACGTTAAGTCCATGAAGAAATTTCGCATATTTGATCTTATGTTCTTTGGGCCCAATTCCAAAGCCCATACCAATTTCGGATCATGCGAGTTCTAATTTTCCATGGGAGCCTCTTCATTTGGTTCTAGCTTCCTAGGCTGCATTTGATCTTCGGATTTTTGGTTAGGATAGGCTAGAATAGGATAGGATAAGAAATTTTAGGATTTTGTCATATCCTATCTACTGTTTGGTGAACGACGAATTTAAAGTCAGATATATAAGTGGATATCTTGGGGATGACCAAGTTAATGCTACTTTTTAAATTTTTCTTTTCTTAGAATAGTTGCCGGTGAGACTTTGGCGATGAGGAGGTTGGGGGGAGAGAATTCTGATTAGAGGCAGCAGGCTAGCAATGGTGGCCGGTGGCTGACGATGGCAATGATGGGCTACAGCGGAGGGCGGTGGCAAGGAGGTTGAGGAGAGAGAATTCTGGTTAGAGGTGGTCGATTGGCGGCAGCGACAAGCGGTCGGCGGTAGTGGTTGGCGACTGGCGGTGGTGACAGCCGGCTGATAGTGGCGACGGGGGTGGGTGGCAACGACGGGCGGCGTCGGTGGGCGTCAGTGGGCGGTGACAAGGAGCTTAGGAGGAGAGGAAGAGAAGTGAAATCTTATCTCAGCTTATCTCATCCTATTCTAGGATAATTTTATCCTCCCTATCCACATTTATCATATTTTGGACATATATCAAATACAGGATATAATATAACATATTATATTCTGGCTTTTATCCCGACGACCAAACGCAGCCATTGAATTTTGAGGCATTACATTTAGATTGTTTTGCCATGCAAATATGTTGTAATAATGGGCCTTATAGGTTGCTGCCCCTACTTAGGCCCAAAGAGCAAAGGGTGGGCTTTTGATACATTATTTCTTAGGCTCTATTTGTTTCGCGAAGATGAATAATTTGAAAAACATATTCATAAGAAAAGTCGCTCATATCCCTTAAAATAATTAGTCAATAAAAAATATTTTTATTATAAATAATAATATCGTGGATGATGAAAATATTTTTCGTTCACTCATTTTTGCAAACGATATAAGTGATCATTTTTAGAAAAATATTTGTCAAATCAATTATTTGCTGCAAAACAAACGAAGACTTGAATCTTGCGGACACGTTTTGTTAGTGTGTGGGGACATTTTGGGGAGGTCAGACAATCGTCTCATCCCGGGGGCATTTTTCAATAAGCATCGACCAATTCACAGGGACAGTGAATCTGACAATGCGGTCGAAAACGTTCCCAAAATCTCAAGGACGTTAAAAGATGTCCCTTACCAACGTTGGTAAGATGTCTCTGTTTACGTTGTTTCTTGCAAAATCTTGTGTCGGTAGCTTGCATTCAAGCGAATCTGAGAGGCATTCTTTAATTTAATTCGGGCCAATAAAAAGAAAAGAAAAGAAAAGAAAAGAAAAGAAAAGAAAAAAGACATTCGGCATCTTGAATTAGGCTCTTTTCGCGCACAACTGATTATATTCGTATCTCTGTGGCGATAAGAGATAAGCGGTGCACCCATCGAGTGTGTATGACCTTCAAAATTTCACCCTTTTGAAGGGTTCCTCTTCTGAGGTAAATTAAGTGGAGTAATGTCTCGAATTCGTATTTTTTTGGGTCCATAGTTGACTCAAATGTTCTTAGCTTTGGGTTAAAGTTGATGCAGTAATGCTATATAGAGTCGCCATGTAATCCCAGTCACTTATATGAATTTAGGTAGTGACCTTTAGTGAACGAAATCTCCAACCTGAGATGGAAAATGAAAGGGGGGTTCAAGTTTGGTGATATAGGGTGCGTTTAGTAGCATTTATGTTTATTTGTTCTTATGTTCTTTTGCTCATCGGAACAGAAAAAAGAACAGAAATCTGTTTGTGTACGTCAGTTAACATTTCTATTCCCTGGAATAGATTAATGGCCAGGGAATAGATTTGGAATAGAAATAAGAAGTAAAAAAAAATTTGCTTTTTTGTTCTCGAGAACAAAAAGAGGAATAAGGTCATTTTAAAAAACAAGCTTATCGCAATTTTATGCTCGTCTTTATACCCATGAGTCCATTACCTGCTAGTGACCCATATGGGTCGCCGCCGCCACCTTAGGTTGCTACTGTCAATTGCCAATTGTCGGTCACCATCACAAATCACCATCGCCACTACCGCCGATTGCCATCATCAGCAGTCAAAATCACTAAATAAAAAAAGAAAAATTAAAAATATAAGTTTATGACGTATGTATGGACTTTACTAATTGGAATCGGTTAAGCTATTATCATTTGTCTTGTGTTCATAGCAGTCGAATAAGCTTGTGCTCCATGGATTTCTAATGTCATTTGCATGAAGGTTTGATGAGTTTGTGCAAATAAGTGCACCAACTTTAGGATTGCCTCCATCCTCAGCTGTTTCGTCCTTGCCCATTCCACTAGGCAATGTTTGTTCTTCTTCTTGTAGCTAAAAAAGCTCAAAAGGTCTATGCACATGTTTATTGTAATGCCCAAAGATTTACTCTCAACCTCATCATATTGTGAGTTATAAACCAATGAAACTCTCTGTTGCCATTTCCAGCTATCCATCTTTGAGTAACTATTACGTTGGATTTTCTGAGGCCATCTTAGAATATCTTGATCAGTTAAGTCCTTACAAAAGTTTAGTTTTATCCAAACATGAATTGTTAAGTCTCTAGTTTCCACTGACATTTTTATAATTAAATGAAAAAAAATTGGGAATATAAAATTTTAAGGTCGTACTAGAAACGCATTTATTTCCTTTTTCTATTTTGAAAATAGAAATTTTGTGTAGTTATCAAACGCGTTCTTCTACTTATAAACTCGCCTATGGAATAGAAATAGAAAAAACTATTTCTGAACAGAAATTGTTCCCAGGAACAGAATTATTACCAAAGTACCCATAGCTGTTGTCTCCTATTTACATACCTTTTTACCTTTTTGCTTAATGCATTTCGTGGTGTCCCATATATTGCAAAAGTTCGGAGCACAAGGGGTTGACAAACAATTAGTAGCACTAAAAGAAGAAAAGATCGTTCGGGAAAGCGAAAGGAGAAAAGCTCCATTCAAAATGCATCTCTGTGTTATTATAATCTCATTCCCATGTGTCACTAATTAGGTAGGTCAAAGGAGCAGTATTTTTTTTTCTTGGGCTAAGAAAAAAAAGAGCAGTTTTTTTTTTGTTTTTTTGTTTTATCTTGGGCTAAGAATAAAAAAGAGCAGTATATTTGTTTTTTGTTTTTTGTTTTTGGACTATTATACTCACAAGTGAGAAAAATATAGGCAGGAATATAAAGAAAAGAGCAAATATACTTGCAATAGGTGGAAATTGTCCAGTTTGTCCTAAACTTATTATGCATATGCCAATCTAGTTCTAAACTTTTCAATTTTACCAATTTAATCTTAAATTTTTATGCGAAATTCTAATATAGTCCTTGCGGTCAATTTTTGTTGAAAGTCACGAACGTGGCGGAGTGCGACGTAAGACGGTCAGCAATAATTGGACCGCCATGTTAGCGATTTCCATAGACCAGAAGAAGGACATTGGAATTTCACACAAAGGGTTAGGAATAAATTGATAAAATCGAAAAGTTTATGACTGAATTGACATATGTAAAATAGGTTTAGGATCCATTGGGTAATTTTCCCCATGCTATAGTGTTTAGTAATTCAAATATGGAAACTAGTACTAGTTCTTAAGCTGTGCGCTTTGTGCTTCACTTGCTTTTGTTGTAATATGGGATGATAGAATTCTAATTAAGGTGCATTTACGAAGATAGCAATTGATATATATTAAGCTGGCCCATGACTTATTTACTTAAATTATTTAGTGGAGGTGGGTCTTATTGGTTATATTAATGTGCTCAAACTTGGGTTATCTCTTAGGATTGAAAATATAGGATTTTGCCAACACAATTTCCTCAAAGTTACATGAGCATGACTAAGAGCATCAATCGCAAGGACTCACAAAAATAAATGGTTGAAAAACCGGCCTAACTTATGCTAAGGCTTGATCCTTGTGCTAGAAAGATGGCTTTGATTTCGGAGGCAGCGGATCCTATGTATCATACGCATCAACTAACATGAAAAGCTGACGTGTCCTGTATAAAAGTTGTGACGATGACGTGTCACCTTCACTTGCTCATCGATGACATGGCAACAAATGTTTGCATGAGGCACATTATACCACTGGCAAGAAAGCTTGGGTTGGCGATGGCGAGCGAGGGCCCAAAGGGCATCATCTTACAGAAGTCCACAGGCAGACGTTGTAAGACGCAAGTGGAGCTAAAAGAGACACAGGGCAGTGTGCATGGATGATGCCACTACTACCTCGGTGAGGTTGCTGTTGGCGTTGATGACCTCAGAGAGAGAGAGAGAGAGAGAGAGAGATGTGAAGTGAAGTGAAATTGGACTGAAAATCAGTGTGTTTTTTGGTGATTTTTCAAGCTTTCTTTGCTACATGCAGACATGTTCTCATCTTCTTTAGGCGGGAATTGTTGGCTCCCTCTTTGACAACTGCGATGAGTGGGGGCACAACCTCACTAACATCCGCTTCCATTGGACAGTACATTGACGTGCACCCCTAAAAGCAGCTTCCTTTTCTTGGTTGCGTTTTCTCTTCTTCCAAAACTGCGAGACCAAGGGTTAGATGAATAAAGAAGAGACATCTTGAAGACTTTGAGAGAGAGTCAAATTATCAAATAACTCTTCGAGTTCGTGCAAAGCACCCCAAAGGGTTAAACTCAAAAGGAAAATGGAACAGCAAAAGGAAGGGAGGAAAGCAAAAGAGGTTTTGAACAGAGTAGTCGGGAGAGGATCTTTCAGTGCCATCGATTTGTTGCTCAATTGTGTTCGGACTGTCATCCATTCACTGCCCCAAAAGAGAATCCCTTTCCCTCCATATTTGTCCCCACTTTCCCACACATGATATGACACGAAGTTTTTTTCCCCGCTCACCATGCGATCACCTTCTTTTCCCTCCCCCTTTTCTCGAGGAAAAAGAAGGGAGGAACAACAAAAGGGAGGACGGGTTTCACTGTAGGACATAAAGTCGTGGCGAGATGAGTTCGTGTAAAAGGTGTCCATCCAAATCTAGTCGGGAATATATTTCCATCATAGCAATGATGGCTACTCACAATTCACTTTATTTGACATAATCTAAGGAGAGAGAAGAGAGAGAGAGAGAGAGAGAGAATGTGGAATCAATATCATCAACGGCAATCACTTTCCATCAAATTCCAAGTTAAAAAAGGCTTCCAAGCAAAACGATAACTCAAGAGAATGGAAATATAAAGTGATCAAGGGAAAAGGTAGGGGAATTTAGGCCTTTCTTTACTATTAGTTTGGTGAAAAGTAAATGTTATTTCCGTGATGGCATTTCATGTCACTCTTCCAACTTTTTCCACTACCGACGTGTTTTGGCCAAAGGAAGGCTATTATCCAAAAACCACAAGGCACAAGTAATTCTGCTGATTTTTTTTTTCTTTTTACTTGTATATACTACTTATTCGCTGGAAAAGAAAATGAGTCTTGATGGTAGCGTTCGGTTGGTGGCAAACCTATGTTCACAAAAAGAGCTCAATTTAGCCGGATACCATGCAAAGTCCCGTAAAGTTGCCTGTATGAGAGTGTTAGGAAAAAAAAGTTCATATCGGAATGTGATGTAACGTGGAGCAAATAATATATCATAGTTAATTCATAACCCATTGAATTAAGTTTTTGAGAATGTGTTTTAATTAAATATGTTGACGGGCTTGAATTTGAGCTCCAACTTAGTGATCTCTCTAGGTTAAGGTGTTTGCATCCATAAGAGTAGATAATTGATTGGTGGCCTACTCGATGTTTGGTGAAATGTCTTATAGAAGAAATCTTAGTGTGACTTCCCTAATTGAGATCAGTTATCACTGTCCCAAGACTTCTTGCAGAGTTAAGTGGCACGACCAAAGTGGAGATTCAAATTGATATAATGTTGGAGTGAAACAATACTTAAATAGGGGGAGGGGACCTAATGCAAAATCGCACATATGAGTGGGAGATTTGTTGAGGTGCACGTGTAAGAATGTTAGATGAAAGAATGCCCAAATCGGGAATGTGGTGTAGTGTGGATCATTTAATCTTTGTCCTAGTTAACCAATAATTCATTTGTTTAATTTTTTTTAGTGAAGGTTTGACAAGACATGTTGATGGGCTTGAACTTTGGCTTTCTCTTAGTATTCTCGGTCCACTATTGGTTGGAAATACTTAATGATTCAAACTCAACATATGACCTAAATACCCTAATGTGATTCCTTTTGAAGTATATACTAAGGTAAATCTCTAAAATGCTCAAAATTTAGCATAAGTTCAAACAAATATAGGATTCGAGTGTTACTCATCTAAAAAAAAATTGAAATCGTTTAAAGATAGATCTAATCAACGGATGGCTTGACCCATCTCCATATACACACCTATGGTTTGAGAAGTTAAAATTGCGAATCTCTATCTTGCTATAAGCTAAGATCGCAATCCATTGCGTTAGATGGGATCCGGTGCATTAACATCGGAATGATGGCATTCACAATTCATCACATTAAGATCATGGTACAACATGGGATTCTATATACAACATGAGAATGGGAGTTCCGGCTAGCAGAGAGACCCATAGGGTTGAATTTGCACCAAATTAATATTTAGGCTCCGTTTATTTCACGAAAAATAAATGATTTGAAAATCATATTCCTAAAAATGATCGCTTATACCGTTTATAAAAATGAATGAACGAAAAATATTTTCATCGTCCATGAAAATGCTTAGGTATAAATTGTTATTGGTGATGAAAACTAATTATTCCAAGCGATATAAGCAATCATTTTTAGGAGAATATTTTTTAAATTAATAAATAAATGGAGCGCTAAACTGATAAAAATTAATAAATATTGTCCAAACAGCTTGCTTTTGTTTTTTTTTAATACAAAAAAGGGATAATGACACAAATGGTCCTTGAACTTTGGCTCAATGTGCAATTTGGTCCCTAAACTTTCAATTTGACACAAATGGTCCCTGAACTTTTGGTACATGTTCAGACAAGTCCCTGAACTTTAGCTCAATATTCACAAATGGTCCTTGAACTTAAAATAATGGAAGGACCTCATTGAACATCTTCATATAGTTTAGGGACTAATTTGAACATCTATCAAAAGTTTAGGGACCATTTGTGTCAAATTGAAAGTTCAGGGACCATTTGTGAACATTGAGCTAAAGTTCAGGGACCATTTGTGTCAAATTGAAAGTTCGAGGACCAAATTGCACATTGAGCCAAAGTTCAGGGACCATTTGTGTTATTTTCCCAACAAAAAATGACAGAGATTCTCACCTGAGTATATTGCGCCCTCTATAGCGTGCAGGGGATCGAGTGTATTCTGTCATTTTTCAGAGGAGGAAAGTGATTTTTGGTTTTACTCGTGTACGCACACGCGCACGCACAAGCACAGGAAGCTTTATAGATTGGATGAGGGCGTGCGAGGGGTCCATCGACACGTGCGAATGATGACAAATGTGTTGGGGATACAATAATGATGGAGTTCCACCGTTTCTTCCACTGGTCGTGGGATCCCCACCCCCCACTCCCTTATCATGCGACCCAACTTCCCCTCTCTCTCTCTCTCTTTATCTTTGACCGACAATTATCACATCATCAACTCCATCTGATTGATGTTCTTCCTGGTGGAAAGAAAAAATGCTCATGTCATCATGTAATGGGACGTAACTCCGTGACCAAAATAATAATAATAATAATAATAATAATAAAGAATTCTCCTTCTACGCATAAGAGGAAATTCGAAGGATTTTGCTTGGATCATGTCTATGATTGGTGGGTAACTCATTATGGACATCGAAGCACTAAATTTAACTAAATACAGCGATAGAATATTTAGCTATTGAATCGTATATTTATCTAACAGCTTAAACTTTTAAAAAAGTCGACAGTGATATCATAAAATCTCACATAATATTGAAACATGATGTTTTTTACAGTGGTCCCACCATTACATATAGATACGGGTGATGTAAGAGTGTTGCAAGTCGTTAGGTTCAAGAGAGAACATACTTGCACATAAATTAATTAGATTGGTTGAATGGTTAAATACTAAGGTTAAATGTGGCAGAATTTTGTGAATAAATTATATTACTCTCACTCATATTGACCTGAGAGGTTATGCCCGTCTTCCTGTTGGTACAGTCTTGCCTACTGCACGTGAACATGACGATTTACATGTATTTGTAAGGATCAACCAAAACGAGATATTCGACCTCACATTATAAAAAGAAAACCGATGTACATAGATGATGTGGGACCACTTTAAACATTGTATAGAGGAAAAGAATTTCAGTAATCATATTAAAGTATCCTTTATCGTAAGGATCGGGCACAGTGCGGTTTTGTTCATTTTGGGGGTTAAATCGAACCAAATCGTAACCAAAACGTATTTAAACAATTTGTCAATAAGCCAAACCAAACCAAACCATCCGCGGGCGCCCCTTCCATTTTTTTGGTTTCTGTATTGCTACTAGTATTATATTCTAGAAAAAAAGTATCTTGAAACTAAAATAAGTAGCAACGTAAGTACGAAACTGGTAACAACATAAAGTTTAAAGAGAAAAATTGTGATAGCATGTTCAACTTCAATAAAACAACACCACATAGAAAACTAAGACAAGTATAACTACCAAAAAACAAAGGGGGAAAATTGTTAAAAAAGTCATAAACCTATTACACCTTTGCCAATTTGGTCCTAAACCTTTTTATAATTTACTGATTCAGTCCTAAACCTTATAATTTTGTAAATTCAGTCCTAAATCTTTTTTATGATTTGCCGAATCAGTCCTAAAGGTTTAGGACTGAATCAACAAATCATAAAAACGTTTAGGATAAATTCGGTAAATCATAAAAAGGTTTAGGATTGGATGGCAAAATTAAAAGGTTTAGGACTGAATCGGCAAAAGTGCAATAGGTTTTGGACTTTTTTGACAATTTTTCCAAAAAAAAAGTGTGGGCCGAGGAAAACATAGATGTATTAGGTTTTAAGTTTAGAGTTTTTAACTACATAAACAATAAAATATAAGGAAAATACAAAAAAAAAAGTTTTGCGATTTGGTTTGATTTCAAAAATTTTGCGACCACCCTACTTATCACCCGTATGGGAGTCTTCAATACATATGGTCTCCCTACACTCAATGATTTAAACTTTTGGACTTAATATTCTAAATTATCATCCTAATAGATTCAAAGATTTGCCATTCTTAATGAAGGATCTCCCTACCATGCATTCTCTGTTACAAGGTTTAATTCATAATCTCATGTCATTAAATGATGAAAGCAGAATGTGTAAGATCATCATTAGACAACAATGTAATGATACTGAAGCATTTAACACCTCTTCACGTACTTATCGAGATGAAAGAGGAATAGTTTTAAGGAAGGATAGATCATTGCATTGATCAACAAGCATTGATTGGGGAATGGAAGTGAACAAGAGATCAATGGGGACGATAAATGAATTAAGTGTATTAGGAATTGCATTATATGCTTTGACTTTTGGTGCAATCAAGGCCTGATTTCCCGGTCGGCAACATTTTGTTGTCGGAAAACCTCAGCCTTTAATTCTTGCATGAAAGTTAAGCATAGTTCTGATCATAATAGAGGACCCAGCAATATAAATTTTGTTGATAAACGACTTGAGAAATAGAATACGATAATCAATTGAAAAATGTTTGATTGCACTCGTTTCATAATAAATTTTGGGGATCAATCAACCAAAGTAAACTGTCTTGAACTAAAAAATTGGGAAAATTGCCTAAGTTCTAATGATTGTACGCATGTCAATTCAATCTTAAATTGTGTGCAAAATTCCAATGAAATCATCCCCACTAATTTTCGCCAGAAATTGCCGACGAGATAGTCTAGTCATCGACAACTGTCCTCTGTGGTGCACCACCATGCTAGCAATTTCAAGTGAAAATTGATCGGATGAACTATATTAAAATTTAGCGCAAAGATTTAGGACTAATTTAGTAGATTTGGAAAGTTTAGGAGTGAATTGACATATGGACAATAGGTTTATGACTGATTAAACAACTTCCACCTAAAAAATCTTGGCCTAAATGTTTAGGATTTCTACCCCAATTGAAGATATAATTTTGGAAAATAATATACCATGTCATACTAAATCTACAACTCAAACCTGCTCAGATTGTACGGTGGCATGAAATTATATACACTTTGAGGCATTTAACGTAACTGGGGATCATAATCCAAATTGAAATAGATGAATTGATCAACCTTTAGAACGAGGTTAATCCCCACGAATAAACACAAACTGTCCTACCTACACGCACCGAGTAAGGGTTCACTCACATCTGGCAAGCGCAACCCACAAAATATGAGTCTGAATTACTGTAATTCGAATGCAAAATCTGCCGCGTTAAAATCAGGCGCTCAACTACTCATCCAAATCCATCCCCATAGCCACATCCGATATCCTTTTTGACCGCAACTACCAAAGTTTGGATACAATAATCAATCCGATCGTTCCTTCTTTAAAGCTGTCGGATCGATAAAGGGAGTTCCGCTAGACTCGGAGACAATCTGGCGACCACCATGAATGGGGTCATGATAGCATGCTTGACGTTGCAGAGAAGTGGTTTTTTGAGTGCGTGTCTTTAGCTCAAGAAGGGAGAGATAAACTTGTTGACCGGGTAGCATGCATGGTGATCGAGAGGAGGTTGTACATGCAGTGATGAGTAGCGATGCTGCAGAATATCTGAT
>BCNH02000006.1:16488986-16575898 GCA_001662345.2 Metrosideros polymorpha var. glaberrima | reverse complement strand
GGGGGGGGGAGGGATGAAAATTTATCATTTTAGTCCTAATTGATGTATCATATCAATGAGGGAAAAAATCACAAAAAATCTCAAACTATACCCATTGTAACACCTTTACCATGAATTTTTTTTATGACATCAAAAACCCAAATTATACTCACCGCGACACATTTATCCTAAACTTTTTCTCGTGACTAAAAAACGCCAAATTTGCACTTTGTAATACATTTACCCTCAGTCAAGGTTTCCGTTAGATAATTTTTCAATCAAAACAATGTCTTTTTTTATTTCACGTAAGTGCTATGTTAACAATGTTTGCTTTCTAGCGTCCATGTAGACAGATTTTTAATGGTTCTCATTGACAGAATGCTGATGGAGGATAAATTTGTCACACAAGTACAAGTTTGAAATTTTTGGTGTCACAGAAAAAATTTATATAAATGTGTCACAGTGTGCATTGTTTATGATTTTTTTTTTTTGTGGCTTTTACCCTATCAATAAGCACAAAACTTCCACAAATTCTATAATAGTTGCTTCTTTGAGAAGTGGCAGCTCGCCTAACCATTCCAGGTTCGGTGTCCATAGATCAGCCATTTGGAAAATCAAAACTAAAGTTTTCTTTGTTTAGCAATTCATCTACTAGAATTTCGGCATCCATTGTAAAACATACATAAAAATTGGGGTTCAGAAATTTTAGGTTACACTTACTTTATCTTCAAAAATTTTTCATTAAAGAAAAAAGGGGCCTAAAACTTCCGGTTTCTTCCAACTGTGTCTCCGGTTGGTACGATACAAAAAAGGGCATCACCGACAATTATATTTGATTAAGTTTGCATGCGCATGACAGTCGTAATTTGTAACCCATCAATCAGAAGCGTGGTTAGATATAATTTCGAAGAACTCGATGAAAAATTAGTATCTCCACATAGCCTGGTGGTATGCTTAAAGGAAAAGTTGAACTTGAATGAGGTTGTAGATTAGGTGTTATTGATTGACAATCATAGAAATTGTTCAATCACTGCCAACCAATTCAAAAACTTAAATTGTTATATAAAATCGACCTAAACGTTATCAAAACGCCATATTCATAAGCAAAGCCTAACCTCCAACTCCAGCCTCGTGGTAATGCAAGGAAACTAGCAAAAACATATGTTGATAGCAAATTTGGAGTACATCCAATTTTATTCATGTTGGTACAATATGCAATAAGATACATAAAATCCAATTTTGTTGACCTAAATTGTGCCAGGCCTTCTCATGCAGGACAGCACTCGAATTTACAAATTCACCGCCCCAGAATCGATACGTAGACAAACATATGATTTCTCGTAATCATTAAAGATGAAAGTGAAATATAATAATATTTGGAGGGTGATAGTGCCACTGCCATGGTGGTGCGGTGCTTTATCCCTAGACCTCTCTACACAATTATTTTTCCTCTTTTTTCTTTTTTTGGAATTTGAAAATGAAAGTGGGGTTACGTATTGCCGGTTTTGAACTGTTTGGGAAATTGAAGCAAGCTGTTCCCAAAGAAAAAAGCGTGCCATTTATTCTCAAAAAAATATTAAATATATATTGGGGCATTCAGATAGAGTTTGCTCAACACTTTGCCTTTCTTAATATTTATTATTTTCAATTGTATATTCTCCACTTTCATTGCCTAAAGACGACGGCATTCAGTTTTCCCCCTTTATTTATTTATTTATTTATATCCCCCTTTTTTCCTTCATTGGATTATGTGGAAAAGAGGCAATTTCGAGTATTCGGATTGGAGGGATCTTTTTTCTTTTGGATAAATTATTTAATTATTTAATTATTTGCTTCATTCCCTCCCACCTCTTCAACTTTATGGAAGAAAAAGGTCGATAGAGGCCACCGAAAAGCATGGACACCTTATCATGAAAGCAAGAAAAACACGACCCGATTTGACGGGCCAACACACACCCACAACACAAAATACCAAAAACCACTCGAACGCCTCGCAAAAATGTCACACGCTTGTTCCATCATCACATTCACATCTCCATCTCCACCTTCTATTCCTCTTGGCCTCTTCTCTCAACCCCTTTTTCCTCGGTCTTGTTGACGAGCATGATGGAGAAATACAGAGAGGTTGTCCATGTTTTGAAGAAGAGTTTGGCTCCTTCTGCTGGAGGGGATCGAGGGAGATGGTTGCTGCAATGAAGGGAGAGAGAGAGCTGCTGAAATGTTTCCATACCCTTCCAATCTTCCAAATTCCACTTAATTAAGAAGGACAAAATAAACTTATTCAGTGAAAACCTTCGTTTGATCTTAGCCCCTTCAACTCTTTTCGATTTGGACAAGTAAAATGAGTCGATTTGCTCCAACTCGACATTATGGTAGTCCATCAACCTTTAAAGGAGAAAATGATACATTGCACATGTTTTGTAGGTGAGAAATCATGATATAAGAATGATACAATTGAGTCTGGCAATTGAGAGCAAACCAATCCATGCAAAGCACGTTAATAAAAATTAATCAAATAAAGGTACAATAAGAATTCATTTTTTTTTATCAATAAGGGAAAAATCCATTCAAGTAAATAGATCTCAAACTTATGAAATATCTTGCTAACCTCATGAATGAGATAATCATGAGTTAAAGGCCTGGGTGAATGTCCATGCATGAAACTCTTTACACTTGGTGGTGTGGAAAACTACGACCCCTTTTATGAGCCTAATCCACACATAAGTATGTTTTTTTAATCACTAAGCAAAACTCTACAAAGTTAATACCGCAAGAAAAATTAAACAATAAGAAAGGAATAGTTCAAAGTAAAATAAAATTCTATCCTAGTGCATTTAATGCAACTGAAAGAGTACTACAAAGCAAAATGGCAATCATAAACATTTTTTCCTTTTTCCTTTTTGCTCCAATGCAACTTTAGCTTTTTCATCGTGTGGGTAATCAATCTCCAAGTCAACCTCGCCTCATCATTTGGTCTTGGGTTCTTCTGAACAACCCACCATGCACCTCATTTCCCACTTTGGCTCTCTCTCTCTCTCTCTCTCTCTCCTTTTCGTTTAGTTTTTATTTTTTACCTTTTCAATATGAGTGTGTCATTCCCTATATAATTGCCTCTCTCTTTTAGCCGGATCTTCCCCTCATGGGAAGCAGAAGCATCTCATTTCAGGCAAAGCATGAAGGTTCATCAATTCGCACGTGGATTCTTTGAGCTCGAACCCACCACCCTCACGCTCGGCTGCAAACGCCTCCGCCCTCTCGTTCCAAAGCTCCCCCACCAGACCGACGTGGTCTCAACCGCCGCATTTGTCGATATCAAGAGCTTCATCCGCCCTGAGAGCGGCCCCCGGAGGCTCGGCTCCTCCTCTGACGACAAGAGAGACCCTCCTCAGGTCTCCCCCCATCTCCCTCTTCCCTGGCAATTTCCACAATTCAAGTCATATGAGCGCGTGAATTTTGACTACATAGTACGCGACATTTTCCAAAGTGACCAGGAATTCAAACTTTGCCGTGTTTACAAGTCCCATGGACCACACAAAGAACCTTCGGAGTTTCTCTTTTTTCCATTGATCATTGTTCTTTTCGATGATTGAACCGCGTTAATCTACTTGTTCTCTTCCTGGAGCATACGTCTACTAGTAAAACCTAATCAAACGGGCCGGTCGAAGAAAGAAAGATTCATATCACGCCTCTTCTAAACAAAGCAAAAGAGAGAGTGGTTTTAAGTTGTTTGACTGACTAACAAAATAAATGGATAGTCTGTTATCTTCATCATTTCGATTGCCACGGCGGCCATTAAGTGTTAGTTACAAGAAATGAATATATGTCTTGCTAGTGAAGGAATTACTATATGATTTTGAAGTCTCATATTTTATGTGTGCATGGGAACTTCTACGTTCATGCAGGTGGAAACACACCCTGGAGGGACACGATGGAACCCCACACAAGAGCAAATCGGGATACTCGAGATGCTGTACAGAGGGGGGATGAGAACTCCCAACGCGCAGCAGATCGAGCAGATCACGGCACAGCTCAGCAAGTATGGGAAGATCGAAGGCAAGAACGTGTTCTATTGGTTCCAGAACCACAAAGCCCGCGAGAGGCAGAAGCAGAAGCGCAACAGCCTCGGCCTCACTCACTGCTCAAGAACCCCCACCACGGCCGCCGCCATCACCACTGTAACTTTGAACACTACTAAGGTACGCAATTTCCTACTACCATTTTTGTGTTCCTCATTCCAACATCGGTATCAGAGCGCTGCAAGATGCATGTTGAGCTTGACGTTTGGTTGGTCGTAGTCATGCTTTATGTGTTGTTTCAGCTTTGCCAGACAACTTAATTTCCCTTTGATCAATCTATCAAGCATCGCCTATCTTCTCGGACAAGCACCATCTAATTTAGGCTTCATGTTTTGTGACATGGAAAACTCACCATTCCTAGCAAAACATGCACGAGTGTATCTGCACATGAACGTTTGAAATTTAAAATTTTCAGATTAACCGATGGAACATAACATTATGTTGCAGGGATCAGAGGGAGAGATTAGAGGGGAGGAAGACAGTCCATACAAGAGGAAGTGTAGAAGCTGGGGATTTGACTTCTCGGAAGCAGAAGAGGATGTGAGCAGGTCATCATCATCATCATTCAGGGATGAGGACGAAGCAGCTCACTGTAGAACTCTAGAGCTCTTCCCATTACACCCGGAAGGCAGATGAAGGGGTTCGGTACGGAAGAAATATATAACTTGGCAAAAATCTTTCTCTCGTTCTCTCTCTCTCTCTCTTGCTCTCTCACCTTTTCTCTCTATTTCAAAGACTTTGTGAGGCCAAATTGTGATGTGATCATCGTCAAGCATGATCTTCCCTTCTTCTTTCTTTCCTTTTTTTCCCCTTCTTTTGAATTAGATGATGTACTGCTTTTTCTTTCTTTTTTCTTTCCCTTTGTTCCGGGAAAGAAGAAAGAAAGACAAGATGTGTCGTCTCTTGTCTGACCTCTGTACTCTAATTTAACATTTGCTCTCTCTCTCTCTCTCTCTCTCTCTCTCTCTCTCTCTCTCTCTCTGACTTCGAAGCCTGCGTTCTTTGTAGGACTCTTTATTCCCATCTTTGCCATGTGTTTGTGTGTGTATGTGCTTGTTCATTCTTTTGACTATGGAGGAAGAAGCATGTTAATAAATCCAAGGCTTTTAGGTTAAAAGTAGCGACCTATGGACACTGAAGTCCAAGCACCTACTAAGCTTTTTCATTTTCCTCTTTTTTCTTCCTCTTCTTCTTAACCCTACTTTCAAATTGTGAACATGACAATCTAAAAGGAAGATGTCTCCACTTGCATCAATTCCCAAAAGAAAAGAAAAGAAAGAATTGATGCATAATAGTACATGTGTTTAGTCTCTTGTGGAGACTTTTTAGCAAAAGCAAGATGGAAGATCAAGATGATCAAATATCAAAGGGACGTGGATTTTCTTGATGTGAAGAATCTTTTGGTGATTGACATGCTTTTTCAAGCATTATATGGCCGGCCATCCATCCTCGTTATAGATGAAGTTTTGGGAGGGAAAAGATATGCCACGAAATTTGAAAAATACATGTGTAGAGTCATCTCAATGATTGTGTTAATTTTGGACACATATATGACAACTAATTAACGTTTTTACTTTTGTTTTTACTTTCAATAACATATCATGAAACAACTTTAGGGTCCATTTACTTTGTCCAAAGAAATAAACTTTTTTATGGATTCTCTTCAAAATTTAAAATACTATTTGAATCTTAAGAATTTTATAACAAGTTAGGATTTATATTTCAATATTATGATATGAAAGGTTCAAGTTCAAAGAGTTCACCGTCAACTAGAAGTTAAATTGCATGACTCAAAATATCTTAAAACATAATGAATTTAAGAGCAAAATTACCAATTCATTCCTAAACCTTGTATGTATGTCAATTTAGTCCTAAACTTTTCAATTTTGCCAATGTAATCCTAAATCTTTGTGTGAAATTTCAATGTAGTCTTTTCGGCCAATTGTTACTAGAAATCACTAATGTGTCGTCCATTCATTACGGGTCGTCCTACATGACATGCTAACATGAATAGCTTGTGCATTGCCATGTCGGCATAGTTGGCAGTAATTGGCTGGAACTGGAAGGACTACATTGAAATTTTGTGCAAAGGTTTAGGACTATATTAGCAAAATTGGAAGATTTAGGACTTATTGGATAATTATTCCGAATCTAAGGATTAAGCATTGGCATCAAGACATGTGAATTTGTTCACAAACGTAATGAATTTGAGGACTAAGTACCAGAAAGTACAATTTATAAATGACAATTAAGGTTTACTTTAACATGTCTTTAGCATCATAGAAAAAGGAATAAATGAGAAAAATTATTTAGGGAATATTTTTTTTATTTGGTGTTTAAATTGAGGGGGGAAGTGGGTGAAAATGAAGGGAAGCATTTCCCTCAAGGCTCCATTTATTTCATGGAAAACAATTTTGTAAAAGTAATCTCTTGTTTCGCTTATAAAAATGAATAAACGAAAAATATTTTCACCGTCAACAATAATGTGTGGACATAAATTGTTATCGATGATGAAAGTTTTTCCATTAACTAATTATTTTATGCAATATAAACGATTATTTTTAAAATAATATTTTTCAAATCATTCATTTTTTGAATAAAAAATCGAAATTGCTTACATTTTATTTTTATATTCGAAAATTCACGCTAGAGGGACCGTCGGACAACCTTACAAATCTGAACTACAGGACAACTCTAAGCGACCATCTCGAGATGGGCTTTACAATTAAGAGTAACTACAAAAACGCACAAAATTATATGTTCAATTTGATCATGACATCAGTTTTGCAAAGATTTATGACCAGCAAGTCCACAATAGAAACAAGAATAGAAACCTTGTACACATGCGACAATAATGGCACGCCATTGGTTAGATCAACATTGCACTAATGCAAATACATAGACTCGAATAAACCTAAACGGGAAACAGTCGGCCCATCCAATCAATCAAATTCACTTCATACAAATACAACAAAGGGAAAACAAAATAGACGGTCGTTGTCGATCCTATCTCAATCGATCTGTAATGCATGACCCAGCCACAACAACACCTTACTTCCATAGACGATTTGTTAATTCCAAAATTTTGAGATAGCACTCTTGATTTAGA
This sequence comes from Metrosideros polymorpha var. glaberrima, assembly GCA_001662345.2. Taxonomy (NCBI): domain Eukaryota; kingdom Viridiplantae; phylum Streptophyta; class Magnoliopsida; order Myrtales; family Myrtaceae; genus Metrosideros; species Metrosideros polymorpha. Next base: position 16,568,734 of record BCNH02000006.1, on the reverse strand, counting down.
GTATGTGAAACAGTTGATTTAGAATTCGAACGCGTCCACTCCCATTTGAACGAGACAAAGACGCGTTTTGAATACCATTGATGACCGTTGAAGGAATTGAAGGTGACTGGGGCAAGAGACCCTCAGAGAGGATTGATAGTCTGTTTCACTCGACCATCGACCATGGTATGATGCCTTGCCTACGAGTCAATTGCACTACTAAATTCTTTCCTTGACAAGGATTTGACCAACTTGAAGTAGAATTGGGACTGTCGCTAAGTCTATCGCCATCCAAGATTATACTCCTAGACATAAGCTTCCTTTCGAGATAGAAAATGAAAGGGCATGTACGCAATCCAATAAGTTAGGGCACATGACTGGCTTGCAAGTGGATGAGGAGGATCACTGTCTAGAGATGTTAGATCATTTGTGTTTACAAAATATGACATTGCATCTTAGCATAAGGAAAAAATAATTTGTGATCCATATAGTTTTCTAATAGAACATTCATTTCATATATATTCAGATGGCAATTTGTGCATTTGGCTGTTTTCCACAAGATATAGCAGTGATGTTAAAGGAAAAGGAATCTCTTGAAGAGAGAGAGAGAAGATTTTTAAAATTTTGTTCACGACAAATAGTTGAGGGTTACATAATTCTATATGTCATCGTGTATCAATGTTCTAGACTATTTTCCAAAGAAGTCTTTTGAATGCATGACCCAAAAAAAAGGAATGAAGAAGTCTTTTGAATGCATATGCTTATTATAATAAGTATAATAATTACTCATTTCATTGCAAAGAGAGAGTGAGTGTCTTGAATTGGGTTTGGTGGAATGGATATAACTTCAAATAGGATAACTTTTATCCTATCCGGTATTTAGGCTAATAGAAATCTAAATCCGGATAAAAAAATTCCACCTTAAGGGTGGGATCCAGTAAAAATTAAAAGAAATGAAAAAAAAAAGAGAGAATTGAACCAATTTTCTGAAGCTTCTTTGTCTCATGCAACTTCGTGACATGAGCAGTCGCACCTTCGTTGGATCTGAGGCTCGCAATCTCAGATCCGAGATTGCGGCCTAAGGGGACCCTAAATTTGGGGTCGCCTAAGGCTGAGCCTCGACCCTGACGTCAATTGCGGCTTCTGTGGTTGCGTACCATGTTGGACATCGTGCCAAGGAGGAGAGGGGGCCTCTATCGAAGTAAGAGAATCAAGCAAGGAAGGTTGTAGTGACGAGAGGTCCAACGATGCCGATGAGCTCGCCGAGCGAGAGAGTAAGGGACAACACAACACCGCACGAAGAGCTTGAGAGAGAGAGAGACAAACAGCAGAGCAAGAGAAGGATAGCGGAGTCCCATGCGGCATAGGAGTAGGTGATGAGGCAGGAACTGGAGGAGGAGATGAGGGAGGCATAGGTGGGACGATCGAGAAGGAAGCCATAGGAATTCAGGTGAAGAAAGAAGGAAAATGCAAGGTCGGGACGGTGCTTGAGCCAGTTTACTGCAGCGGCGACAGAAACGAGAGAGTCAAATCCGGGAACGTCGAAGAGTCGGAGTCGAGGAGACAGGCGAAGGCAGAGAGGAAATTATCCATGTATACCAAACACCTGTTCGGATATCATATGTCTATATCCATGTTACATCCAGACATTTACTAAATTACACATAGAATATTACAAATTTTATCCTCCAAATATATCTGACCTCATCCAATTAGGTAAGAATGTCCCGACAACTAAACGTGGCCTTAAAGTCTTGTTTTCTAAGTACCATTTACTTCATAAGGCTACCGCCCCCTTTGTGATGTCATCTATTGGAGCAATTCTAGCATGCCAGTATTTTTGTTCATCTATGCACCCACAATAGATGCATTCTAAACTTAATGTCAAGTAGCACTTAGTTGAGGCCATCCAGCTCAAACTTAGGCTCTGTTTGTTTCTCGAAAAAAGTGGCGTTTTTAGAAAATATTTTTCAGGAAGTCATTTTCCCAAAAAATGACAATACTTTCCAATGTTTGGCCAAAACTTGAAAATGAACTAGAAAATATTTTCTACCGTTAGTACGGAAAATCGGTTTTGACTTTCCTGAAAAAATTACCAAGAAAATAGATTTTATTTTTTTATTCTTTTCTTTTCTTTCTTTTTATTTTGCTTCTTCCTTGGCCAGTCGTCAGCCACAACGAAGGCTGGTGACCAGCCGTTGGCAAGGTTGAGCTCGCCGACCTCGGGAGAGTCTTAAGACTCGCCAAGGCGTGCTCAAGCTTGTTGAATCTAGCGAGGCGAGCCTCATTTCGCCAAATTCAGTGAGGCTTGGCCTCGCTCGAGGCTAGCAAGCTCGAGGTCGCTGGCCTTGGGCGAGCTCGAGACTCGCCAGGGCGACCTTGAGGTCGCCGAATCTGGCGAGGCGAGCCTCGGCCTCGCTAAAGCTCGTCGAATCTGACGAGGTTGGGCCTCACTTGAGGCCGGCTTGGTGACGCCAAGCCTAGCGCCGTCGACCAGCCAAAGAAAGATACAAGAAAAAGAAAAAAAAGGAAAAAGAAAAAGTAATTAAAAATGCGAATTTTAAAAAATAAAAATAATTAAAAAGAGTTGTGCTTGGCGTGGGTAAAAGAAAGAGGAAGGAAAGTGATTTCCTTTTCTTAAAAGTGAAAATCATTTTCCTCACTTTTGTATGTGTTTTTTCCATTGATGGAAAATGTTTTCCTTGACTCATTGATTTTCTGCCTCCTAAACACTGGAAACTGAGGAAAATATTTTTTCGAAAGATATTTTACGTGAAACAAACGAAGCCTTAGTTTCTCATTTCTGATTTCTAATTCATAAGAAAACAAAAGCATCTCGGCATCATATTCTCCAGCAATGCACAGAAAAGACAAAAAAGAAAAAAAAATTCAAAACTGCAACAAGATAGCCTACTCAAATGGTACATCAATTGGCACATAACAAGAACTTCACAAATTTTCAAATACAAACAGAAACTTCCCCCATTGTTCTGTTGTCTCTCTTCCGATTTGTTGGGCTCGATCAGAGTCTTCCACTGAGTACTGTTTTCAAGAGTTAACTTCAACTTTCCATCCATGGATGGTACTCCTAAAGCTATGAAGAACGAAGTCCTCACCAGATCTATATAAAACAAAACAACTTAACAGGTTTGGGAAGAAAAACAAATTGATGTTAATGGATAGCTACCAACAGGATGAGATTAAAATAGACTGGCCCCCCAAACACAATAAGAATGAGTCTCATCTAGGACAAGTTTACCAGACACGACCAGAAAATTTATCCGATCAATCCTAAACCTATTGTATGTATGCCAATTCAGTTCTAACTTTTTACTTTTTACCAATTTATTCCTAAACATTTGCGCAAAATTCCGATGTAGTCATTCCGATTAATTTTCGCCGGAAATCGCTGACTTGGTTTTCTTGTCATCACCGGTCATCCTGCATTGCATACCATCATGTTAGGGACTTCCGGTAAAAATTGGCTGAAATGACTATATTGAAATTTTGTGCAAAAGTTTAGGACTCAATTGGAAAAATTGAAAAGTTATGACTAAATTGGAATTGGTACAATAGGTTTAGTAATGATTGGACAATTTCCCCGGCACGACCACATTACACTGGTTTTATTCCCACATTACACCATAGGATAGCAGCAATCTCCCAAAAGTTTTTACACGAAATTGTGTGAAAATAGAAAAATCTTATCCGTCTAAGTTGACAGGTTTTGATATAATAGATTGAAGGTCACTTTAGTTTGGAACAAAATGCTACCTAATACAAATTTACTAAACAAATAGAGAAGTAATCACAAAAATAGTAGTCAAAACACTTAAATCCGTGAATTGAAAACGGATTTGCACTTTTTTGCGAAGGGTTTTTAAAGCTGGATTCAGTTAGGCAAAACCACAAACACCTGGTGGACGTCACGGAGTGGGGTTTCTTCAGACGAAAGAGAGAAGGGATAAGCACTGGCTCTAGGAGATAATATTATTTATGCAGTTGTCAAGGGCTTTGGAAGCTCTAAACTCTCACTTTGCGGCTAAGCCATATATTTACGCAAAAAAACTACTAATTCTTTTGAATTGACAAGCAATGGGTTTAGTCGGTTAATTGAGTTTGCAGAATATGATCGGCATGCTTATCGATACATGATGTGATTATCGATGATTACGAAATCATTTTATTGATGATCATAATGCATGGCTCTTGACAACCATTCAATACAACTATCGCCAAGCAATAAAGTACATTCGATCGAGGAAGACCGGTCGATGAAAGTTGCTTAATGGCTTTGGAAGTTGTAACTAGTTGTGGATGAGAACCGCGTTCGAAGGAGGTCTAGAATCTTGGGACTGCAGTTGTAATCGTACTTAGAGTAACAACTATCGGTAAATGGTCGTAATTAGTAGGTTATATATATGGCGGCATATAATTATGTAGGATTATTTGAAAACACATAAACCCGATGTACTTTTCTCGGTTTATTGATATTATTGTCTTTTCGGTTTCCATTATTTATAGTCTTTTGTCTCGTTGTTTATCTTTGTTGCAACGCCAAGTGAATTTTTATCCAAAATCACCACTTTAACTCTTTTCATAAAAAAAAAAGACTAAAAATCAGGTTTTGGTGAAGAAAAGTAGGTCCAATGCCTCTAATGTGAGACTGGGCCTGGCCTAGATCAGATAATTAATGAGTTCGAGTGCTAACTGGCGGGACCATACTTTGAAGAGCTTATTTATCTGCTTTTGACTAAAATGTTTGATGAACCGTTCTCAGTCTAAACATCCCCCGACATATTTCAGCCTCGCCCACCTCTAATAGAAATCCTAGTCAATACTACAGTTTAGTCCCATAATGATTTTTTTGTCACATTTTCTTATCTTTCCTCAGCTTCTGCTACATATGGCAAAATGGGTTGCTGACCCATTTTTTTGACTCATTTATTGGGTTGGGTTTGAAATGGGTCACTTCAATATTACGAGTGGGTTAAAATGAGTTGCAAAAAATAAAGGCCAACTAAATTGGTCTAAATGGGTATGATTCAGACCCATCTTTCACAGAACTTTTATAAAAATGAAATATAACAAGCCCTGACCATATTGCAATCCATTTCATCCCCCCAATCCATTATTATTCAACTCACGCATTCAATTCCATTGCTTTGCACTCCCCTACAAGAGTAAACACTGATTCTCTGTCTCTGGGTTTTCATTGTCTTTCTAGTTCAAGTTCGATTTCAATTAAGATTTCTAATTCAATTCGACCAAAAAAAGGAGGAAAAATCCAAATGTTTTATCAGACTCCGCTGTCGCGACGACTAATGCTTCTGCCACTTTTACTGATGACGATTCCTCAAAATCATCGCTTGGTAATTAATGATTCTGTTGATGGGTTTCGCGTAATGTCTTGCTTTGCTTTATAATTCCTCTCGGATTTGGATGTATCTTGTGCTTGCATTGCACTTACCAATTCTGACAACAAGACTTCAATTCAGCTTCTTTTTGGGTGAAGCTCAAGTACCGTAGGATGTAGCTGCAATTATCTTAGGGGCCGGGCCCTGCTTTCCTTTTTTCCTCCTTTGCGGCTGGCCCACTGTTTCAGAGGCCTTAATAAAGCCGACATTGAGTTGTTTTTTTTTTTTTTGGTCGAATAATCGTTAAAAGCCCAATTTCGTGAGTCTCTTCCTCTAGATTGGGTTTCAAGTCCCCTCAATCTCTTTTAGATGTTCTGTGTTTTGAAGTCCATCTAGGTTGTTCTTCTATTTACCTACATGAAATGAAATGAAATGAAATATTTGAGCAAACAAAAAAAAAATCACCATCATTTTAAGCTTTAAGGAAAAAATTACCAAAAAAGTCTTAGATCTATTATACGGATGTTAGTTCAATCATAAGCTTTTCAATTTGACTAATTTAATCTTAAAATTTTTTACGATTTGCCAATATAGTCATTTTGGTTTATTTTGGCTGGCAATTGCTAATTGGATATCGATTTTCCTACAGGGCACAGTCGGTGCTAACGTGGACTTTTTTTGTTGTTGCATTTTTCCAATTTTTTTATTTTTTATTTTCCTATTTTTTTCCTTTTCCTTTTCTTTTTCTTTTTCTTCTTTTTTTCCTTCTTCCTTTGCCACCGATGACTAGACACAAGCAAGGGCCAGGTCGCGCGAGTACGACCACGATGACCTTGGGCTTGCTGGCCCTCGCCTATGGCCAATCGCTGGCCATGGCTACTGGTGGAGGAGCAAGGGAATAAAAAGAAAAAGTTTATAAAAAAAAAGGTCAAAAAAATAGAAAAAATTACAAAAGTTGTCCACGTTAGCTCTGATTGTGCCACGTAGGACAATCAGTGTCCACATCAATGATTACCAGTTAAACTTGATTGGAAGGACTGCATTGGCAAATTGTAAAATGTTTAGAAGTAAATTTACTAAATTGAAAGGTTTAGGATTGAATTGGTGGTGTATAATAGATTTAAGACTTTTTTTTTTGTAATTATCCCAAAAAAAATTGTTAAGAATTGGAGTCCAAGTTAGTTTGGGTCCAAATCGGATTGGATATGGGTCACTACAATTGTATTACAAAAAATTGTCAATATAAATTAAATTTGTCAATATAGTTTAGACCCATTTTCAATCTACCCAAACCTGAACTAATTCATTCGTTTAGCAGGTCTAGCCTTCCTATATATGTTAATTTCCCTAATGACCAGTTCCGTGGCTTCACTGGTACAACTGCTTTTTGAAAAAGACACAAAATACACCCTCAAATCCCGAAATTAATTTCAAAAAATAGAGGACGGAAAAAAATGGCAATGATTTTGTTCCAAAAATCAAAAAGACAAAAAACAAAAAATAAAGGCTTGTGGTTGCTGAAAATCAACGGTGGAAATCACTATCCAGTATCCAGTAAGTTCTCCACTAGAGGTTTTCTTTATTTTCAACTTATTAGTAAAATAGGACACCTGAAATAGAGATAAAAAACAACGTTAAGAAGAAAATAAACGGTCTATCTTTCTCTATACTTTGCAAACTAAATTAAACTTCTGTGGTACTTAAGATTCAAATTCAGATTTGAGAATAAGAGATTTAAGGAAGCAAACTACAGATATCCTATTTATTTCTGAGTTACAACAAAGAACGAGAATATAAACGGGACTTTATGATTTTCTTTTGTGCAAAATTTGAAGTTCGAATTGCCTTCGAGTTTGTTATAATCGGTAGAGATAATTTCTATTTGTAACTTTGCCCTTAAAATTAGAAAATAGGAAAACTAAAATAAAGAAAAAAAAACATATCCTGAATATTCACCCCAACACCTGTTTGTTAAAAATACATATCTGCATCCTCACTTTTTTACTTTGGCACCACATCTCATTGCACAAGAAGCATGTATTTACACCATTGCTTTTCCCATTTTCAATCCACCCAAACTTGAACTGATTCATTCGTTTGGTAGGTCTAACCTTCCTATATATATATTAACTTCCCAAATGACCAGTTCCATGGCCTCACTGGTATAACTGCTTTTTGCAAAAGGCACAAAATACACCCTCAAATCCCGAAATTAATTTCAAAAAATAGAGGACGGCAAAAGAACGGCAATTATTTTATTAAAAAAGAACAGAAAAGAAAGGCTCATGGTTACTGAAAATCAACGGTGGAAATCACTATCCTGTATCCAAGTAAGTTCTCCGCTAGAGGTTTCTTTATTTTCAACTTATTAGTAAAATAGGACACCTGAAATAGAAATGAAAAACAATGTCAAGAAGAAAATAAATGGTCTATCTTTCATTATATCGGTCTATCCATCTAAAAATAGTACTCACTTCCCCAGCCTCGACGATAGTAATAGCCGCCACCCCATCGCCGCCAAAACAATTGACTTGTTGTTAGCTCGCCCCCACCACACCACCTCTCCCCTGTCTCATCTCCTCCTCCGTGCGTCTCCCCCACCCCTTTATCTCTTCACTTTAGAATTTGCTCATTGCGCTTTGTACGTGTGTATCTCCTTTCCTCTCTAAATCTGGATCATTAAATTTGATGAATTCAACATAGATACTGTCGAATCTGATGAGGAAATTCAATTTAGCTTGTCAAGTTACTTCTACCCATGAGGCCTTTGATTGCGTGAGATGATATTCATGTATAGAATTTCCTCAATCAAGAACCGAAGAAAAACGACCCATTTTATTCGATATCGTAAAAGAAAAAATTACCCCTATGCGGCGCCCGTCAACCGTTTGATCGTCCACATCTCAATGGTTGAAATGCTTACGAAGGCTCGGAGAAATTATACACCACCTAAAAATTGCCACGTGGTACATCTCTGTCTGATTCTGACACGAATCCACGTGGCGACAACACAAAGCCCCAAGTCAACACTTGCTTTCCCCTGTTTCCAAACAAGCGGGAGTTTTCAAAAAGTTGTTGACGTGACCACTTTTGTCTGAACAAAGCCCCACTTCTTTTGGGTTTCTTTTTCCTATTTCCGCAGATTGAATTTTGTGGAAAAATTACAATTGGAAACTCGGACTGCAAAGATATATAATTAATTCGGGTGGGCCATTTGTGCTCACTATATCATTAAAACATTTTAAGTAAAGAGACAAAATCATCCTTCTTGATGGATTCCACATTTGTATAATTTTCTTTAGTTTAATAAATTTCTATTACGAGTTTCGTTCAAACTTATATTAATTGCTATTTAGAAAATTAAAATTAGTATATTGTTGAATGCTCATATCACAGTTTATCCATTCTTGGCTCACTTTTATGAGGAATTTGTTATTTGATTAGCTTCAGAAAAAAATATCAAGTCTCTTTATTTACTACATCGAAGAATTGGTGATTTTTTTTTTTCTATCGTCGATGACAAGTTTGCATATAGACCATGTAAGAAGTAATAAAATTATCTAAAAATAATTGAAATTAATGACGTAAAATAGTGTTGCACATTGAAGCAACTTGACCTTTTTTTGTTTTGTTTTTGTAAACACTCTATTAATGATGTTAATTTTTGTCAATGAAAATAAATTTTGGTTTAATTTTTTTTTGCTTTTTTTTATTATGGATCTTTTTTTTTTTTTTTTGCTTTTTTTATGCCCACCTTTGATTTAATTAACTTCATCTCTTAAATTTTGCATTAGGAAATATAATTTTGGGGTATTCTTCCAAGAGGGCCTTTTTGTGTTTGATTCAGTCATCCCATTATGCGTTTATAAAAGACAACGGATAAAAAGGAATTTGAGAGTGAAATGTACAATAAATGTTTATAGTATTGGGTTATGTTAAAAAGTTGCTTATGTTCAAATTTTTATGGATTTGACTTGACAATTAATCCATAAATTTGCATGACAACATGGAAAGAACTAGGTTTCGTGGAGATTTCTCTCTTTGACAATATCCATGGTGATACCCACTTAGAAGTTAAAAATAAAAAAATGAAATATCCTTAATCACGGCAACGGAATTCAGCAAAAATAGATATTCCCCAAAAAAGAAGAAGGAACGTGAATAAAATTTTGGGTCCATCACTTTAAATTTCAATTGAATGATTAAGGGCAGTTTATCTCTTTAGAAAAATGGGGTGGATTTAGTCATGCAAAGAGAAGATATAGCCCCCTCCAAATAAGTCACATTCGTGCCCCTTAACTCCCTTAATTTGGACTCTCTTCTTTCGAAAGAGCTTCTCTCTTTTTTTCCTCTACCTTTGGTTGGAGTTGTTTCCTAAAATCCTTAACCCTAACTCCCTGTCTTCATCGTCTTTCTCTTTTTCACCCCATCCTAGTCAACCCACTACAGTTTTCACTCCTTTAACCTCCATTTAACCTTTAAGCCATGTAACCCTTCGTCTAGCGTCGCTGTTACTTGTCCTCTGATTTTGGAGGGCGCCTTCTCCTTGTGTATCTTGCTGCGTTGTTTATTCATCAGGTCACTAATTCGAAGTTCTCTCCTGCGGTGTGCCCTTTTCTCCTCACTTGGAACTGTCAGTGGGTGTTTTTTAACTATCTTGGTGGAGGCGTCTTCGGGTTGCCCTCGCTGTTTGCCTATTGTGCGTATTTTGGTCCCCTGGCTGATGTTGTGTGCCTTCCATCTCATATTGCTTCCTCCCTGTTGCTGGTAATGGGAGACGGTAATATTTCGGACGCGCGCCTTGCCCTGTTATGCAGAAGTTTGGGTAATCTTTGGTCATAAATAGAAGCTCCTGCGTTGGAAGGAACCATTTCTAGTGAAAAGTTTAATGAAGGCCTCCATACTGCTTTTGGCAAACTGTTCTTAAACCCTTCTATTAATATTCAGGCATTCATTAAAACTATGCAGCAAACTTGGAAAATGCTAGAATTAGATGTATCTCAAATCGGACAGAATTCGGGCTTGTTTTCGTTCACTTTTAAGTCTGAGGAGGAAAGAGACAGAGTTCTAGAGAATGGCCCATGGTTGTTCTCCCGCAATCTCCTTATTCTGAAGCCTTGGGTCCCTAATACACCCCCTCAATGCTACAAATTTTCGTCCTGCTATTTCTGGGTCCAAGTTCACGGCCTCCCATATGAGTGGTATTCTGATGAGTTAATATCCCGTGTTGTTCAACAGCTGGGCAGGGTAATAGAGATGAAGGTGGACAAGAAGGGTTTTGCTTCTTCTAAAATTTGTAGGGCCAAGGTTGAGCTAAAGATGAACAAGCCTCTGCTGCCAGGAACTCTAACTAACTTGGGAGGCAACAAAGTCTGGTTAGATTTTAAGTATGAGAGGTTACCTCATTTCTGTTTTTCGTGTGGGAAAATAGGACATCGTGTTAAAAACTGTATTGAAGTCCCTTGTGTTGCTGAAAGGACAAAGGAAGGAAGCACCAATTGTTTTGGACTCTGGTTAAAGGCTGAAGATCGAGAACCAAGCCCCTTCTGGAAATTATGTTATTCTGAACAATTAGATACACAAGTGGAGGAAGAAGTTACTCCGGAAACTCCTTTACAAAACGCCCAAATTGTAAGCGTTGGAGAGAAAAGACAGCTGCCACTTCTTGGCCCAATTGATACTACCGAACAAGATCTCAACACTGATATGGAGGAAGCTGAGATCCCCCCATTTCAAGTAAAAGAGTTCGCTGATAGAGGTAAAGGACTCACGGATAACCATGTTCTACCTGGTGTTTCTTGGAACCCCTGTAACGTCCTGACAGTAAGGAAGATTGATTCAAAGAAGCATAATAGAACTCTTAAACCCCAAGTTTCTAAGAAGTTAAAGAGGTTTAATCCTTACTATCCTCCTTTGCAAGATCTAAAGACTCTTGATGAATCCCAATTACTTGAGATTCCCGTAAGGGATTCGAAGGACATAGCTGAAAGGGCTTTGGTGGCTAGCCCGAACAAGCCATCGGGTTACAAATGACGATTTTATGTTGGAACTGTCAAGGATTGGGCACACCCTTGACAATCCATGCTTTGAGGGCAATGATTGCTCAAGATAGGCCCAATGTGGTGTTCCTAATGGAGACTAAGAACCAAGAACCGGTTGTTCAACGCTTGAGGAAGCTTTTAAAGTTCAATTACATTTTTGTGGTCAACCCTATAGGGTTGGCGGGAGGCCTTGCTATTTTGTGGAATGATTTGGTCTCGGTTGAAGTAGAATCGGCTTCTAAAGAAATGGTCAATAGCATATACACTGGCCATGCTAGTAGGACAAGGATGAGAATGACTTTTGTACATGCTCCGAATGATTTTAGGGAAAGACTTCTTCTTTGGGATAAACTGAGGATGATAAGTCGGTTTGATAACATGTCGTGGGTTTGTATGGGGGATTTTAATGAAGTCCTCCATAATTGGGAGAAAATTGGTAGACGAATGGCAGACCACTATCGACTTATTGCGTTTCGAGATTGCTTAAATGACTGTTCATTAATGGAAGTGGATTGTAAGGGTTGTGCATTTATGTGGGCGAACAATAGGGAAGGGGATAATTTTGTTAATGAGAGATTGGATCGAGTTATTTGCAATATTGAATGGCGACTTGCTTTTCCTGAAGCCGAAGCTTTCGCTCTCCCTGCTGTTGGGTCAGATCACAGCCCATTATTGCTTTCTCTCGCGGCACAAACAGTGAAAAAAAGAAAAGATTTCCGTTTTGAAGCTTTTTGGGTTGAGGACCCTGAGTGTCTGGATGTTGTAGCTGAAGCTTGGAACTCTTTTGTTGTAGGAGGTGGGAAACTAATGGAGAAATTGAGTTATGCCTCGAGAGCTTTAGTTAAATGGAGTAAGCCAAAAATACCTAATAATCTTCGCAGAATTAGGGAACTGAATCAAGAACTCCTAGTCTTAACAAATGGCCAAGACCCAACCTTTGACAAGAACAGAATGCAAAATATCAAACGGGAACTTGAAGATATTTGGAGGCGAGAAGAATTGTTTTGGGGATTGAGATCAAGAGTTAATTGGCTCAAGTGGGGGGACAAGAATACAAAATTCTTTCATGCAACAATAGTTCAGAGGAGAAAAAGAAATAGAATTTCAATGCTGAAAGGGTCAGATAATGTATGGATTAGGGACGAACGCTTACTCAAGCTAAGAACAGTTGAGTATTTTCGTGAATTATTCACTTTAGTGGGGCCTAGGAATATCCATCCTGTGATTGATCAATGCTTAAGTATTTTCCAACCTGAAACGAATATTGAATTAATAGCTGAAGTGTCTATGGAGGAAGTAAGTGAGGTGGTATCCCAACTAGGTTTGACAAAGGCCCCTGGCCCAGATGGATATAACGGTATTTTCTTTAAACACCATTAGGAAGTTGTTAAATGGGATGTTTTTTTATGCTGTTCAGTCCTTCTTTCGCACAGGAATGTTAGACCCCAAGATGAACAGAACCCATATAACCCTTGTCCCTAAGTCCCCTAATCCTGGAAAAGCTTGAGCATTTTCGCCCTATCAGTCTTTGCAATTTTGCTTATAAGATTATCTCAAAGATTTTGGCTAATAGGCTAAAGAAGTGGCTGCCAGGTCTCATTGCCAAGGAACAAAGTGCTTTCGTCAGCGGCCGTCAAATACAAGATAATATCTTTATTGTGCAAGAGGTCCTACATCAATTGAGGACTAGGAACCCTAAAAAGAAATTCCATATGGTTTTAAAACTAGATATGCAAAAGGCCTATGATTGAGTCGAATGGGACTATCTAGAAGCTTGCTTATTGAAAATGGGTTTCAGTGCTAAATGGGTTAGCTGGGTTATGTAGTGTGTAACAACTGTCTCCTTTAGTGTGAAGTTCAATGGAGAGTCCCTTCCTTTCTTTAATCCCTCTAAAGGCATCAGATAGGGAGATTGGTTCTCCCCTTATCTGTTTATTCTAGTTGCAAATAGCCTATCCTCCTTGATGGACAAAGCAGTGGAAAATGATAGCTTCAAGGATATCCAATTGAATAGATGCTGTCCAACTTTGTCTCACTTGATGTTTGCAGATAATTCTATCTTTTTCTTAGACGGTACTATTGTGGAATGTCAAAATGTCTCAGGCATACTTCATCAGTATTGTTATGAATCAGGCCAAGCCATTAACTTAAACAAGTCAGGCATTTTCTTCAGTAAGGGATGCCCCCAATTGTTGAGAGATAATTTGTCAAATGAATTAAGAATACTTGAGATCAGTCACACTGGCAAATACTTAGGTATTCCTTCGGATTGGGGTGCTTCGAAAAGAAACATGTTTGCCTGGATTCTTGGGAGAGTTAATGTGAAATTAGAGGGTTGGAAGGAACAATTATTCTCAAAAGCTGGTAAGGAGATCCTGGTGAAATCTGTAGTCCAAGCTCTTCCACAATACGCTATGTCAATTTTTAAAATACCCGTTTCAGCGTGTAAGGCAATTGAGAAAAAAATTGCCAATTTTTGGTGGAAAAATAGTGAATCCAAAACGGGATTACATTGGAAGAAATGGGATATTCTGAAGCTGAGAAAGGATAAAGAGGGAATGGGGTTTAAAGACTTGCTTTCAGTTAACAAGGCCATGCTAGCTAAACAAGTATGGAGGATGATCCAAAATCCTGATTTTCTATGAAGTAAGATGTTCAAAGGAAACTACTTTCATCAAGGAGATTTTTGGCAAGTTAAAAGAGGTGCCAGACCTTCATGGGGGTGGCAGAGCTTATTATATGGAAGAGAAGCCATTGCCCACTCTGTTATGTGGTCAATTGGCGATGGAAAAAAGGTAAATATCAGAGAGGATAAGTGGCTTAAAAGAAGACCAATAGGGGGACCAGCAAATAAGAACGATCCAGTAAGGGTTTCGGAATTGATTTCAGTTGAAGAAGAAAAATGGAATCTTCCAAAGCTTCAAGAACTTTTTGATGATAAGCTAGTTCAGGAGATTCTTACAATTCAAGTCAGACCCTTCAAGGCACAAGATAAGTTAGTGTGGACATGGGCTAAATCGGATTGTTATACTATTAAGAATGGTTATAACATGCTCAGAGATGTTACTGAACAGAAATAGAATAGTGAACAAGCCTCATCCTCCTACCAAATTCCTAATTCACTTTGGCGAGCTATATGGGACATGCAAATTTACTCAAAAGTTAAAATTTTCCTTTGGTCCCTCTGCATTAATGCTATTCTTTCGAAGGAAAATCTTTGGAAGAGAAAGATAATACCTGACCCTATCTGTTCTCTATGCCGGCTGGGAGAGGAAACGGTTGAACATATCATTCTACTCTGTCCATGGACACAGTTTGTTTGGGCTGACCCTAGTCTGCAAATTCAGATTAATAGTCAGGAAGTTTCACGGTTTGATTCTTGGTTAGTGAATTTCATGGAGAAAGTAGCAGAATTACCTCAGTTGACCTTGGTTGTGTTGATTCTCTGGAGTATTTGGATATCTCGCAATAACTCTGTTTTTCGAGGTAAACCTCCAGATGTTAAAGAAATAGTGGAATCAGCTAAGTTATTGCTAGATAACTTCAGGAAATGGAACACCCAAAAGTCAAACTCAGAAAAGGAGCCAACTATTACCGGTCCTCTGTGTTGGACTCCACCGGAAGAGAAATCCCTAAAATTCAACGTGGATGGGTCTTTTGTAGAGGGTTCCTTCGATGGTGCCATCGTTGGCTTATGCAGAGACCATACGGGCAGCATCGTCGCTGGGTTTGCAAAATCAGTCAAGGCTGCGTCTGCAGCATAGGTGGAAACCCAAGCCGTCCACGAAGCTCTCCAGTTCATAGCGTCAAGCAACGACCAGTCCGTGTGCTTCTGGGTGGAATCCAACCGTGAAGATCTGATTAAGGCCATGATAAGTAAGTCTGCAGAACAGTTTAACTGGGAAGAGCGACTATTGTTCTCGGATTGTTTAAAGCTTCTTTCGAATCATCCATGCGTTCGGGTAGCCCACTGTCCAAGGGAGTCAAACTTAGCTGCTGATTGGGCTGTGAAATTGCAGAGATTAGGTCGTCTTCCACAAAATTGGCTTGTTGCCCCTCCTCAAGCCCTTTGGGCGCTTCTTTGTTTAGACTCTCCCTGTATAGGTTTCTCAACTGTTTGCTAGTAAAGAAATGTTCCTTTTGCGACCACAAAAAAAAAAGTCACATTCTTTGAATGAAATTATTGATATTTTCTTTTAGTTGATTGACGTGAGGTGTGAGATGGTAAGATATAATTGAGTTTGCCCCCACAGGCATCGGTGGTGCTAGTTGGCACAACTTGTTTTCGCACTTTGGTTGGGAAAATTGTCCAATCAATCTTACACTTATTGTACGTAGGTTAATTCAGTTCTAAATTTTCTAATTTTGTCGATTTAGTTCTAAATCTTTGGGCAAAATTTTAACATACTTCTTCTGACCAATTTTTGCTAGAAATTGCTAACGTGATAGTGTGTCACGTAGTACGACGGGCAATGATTGGATCGCCACGTTAGCGACAAAGAAAATTGACCGGAAGAACTACATTGGAATTTCGCAAAAAAAATTGAGGATCAAATTGGTTAATTAAAAAGTTTAGGATTGAAATGACATCCGTAAAATTGATTTAAGATTGATTTAGTAAATTTTCCCCACTTTGGTTAGGGCTTCGAATGTCCATAGTCGCAAAGTTTAGGGCTGCTAAAGCTCATTGTACCTATCAATCAAGAAGATTTCGAAATGGCAACTGCACATCTAACGGAATTTATTATAATAAGTGCTTTGATAGCGAAGGCATACCAGGCGAGATCAACGTCTTTTGAATTAATGTCATGAGAGATAATTTCAAAAGGGTATCATCAATGAGAGAGCATTCATTGCATGAGCAAATCAAGCTATTTTCGATTGTTTGGAAAATATTTGGTATCATTCAATATCACAAAATTGCCATTAGTACTTGAAAGATATCATCAATTATCAAATTCCCTTAAGAGAAAAGTGTTTGCCAAAATGATCTCAACTCATGAAAATGGTTCAATAAGTATGCCAAAAGAGAATTCCTTAATCGGAACGGGCTTCTCATATACTCTCAAGCAAGGCTATTTGATCCAATCCATTAATGTGGGAAGTAGATTTGATCACTCAATGTACCTCACATCACCAATGTCGAAGGCTTTGAGAATCATTCGCAATGATTACACATTGACCAATTCAAGAGGTTTTTTAAAAGGAGCGTAATGTGGGTTTGGTCATGATTTCAACAATGGGATAAGCATAATTGGCTATGAAATGAAATAATCATTGATCAATATCTTTGCCAGGTTTACAAGTTAAGAAACCTTGAGATGAGATAAGACAACATTGCTTCCACTTCTTTGAACGGTAGCTTTTCACTGTGAAACTCATATGTTAGCTAAAACAATCCAAATCTGAAGAGACTTGGTCAAGAGATGTAAGGTAGGCTTGGTATTGGGATTAAGAAATGAAAGGCTCAAAGGCTCAAAAAGTTTATCAAGTGTTCTAGAGTTGGTGATCCTCTGAGCATTGTTACCAACTTCCCTTCATGATTCTTCATTTCTTTGATGTTTGATTAGTCTCGAGAGTCCATCCTAATGTGTTTTGTACATTGTGTAACGTTATGATGACCTAGTAATAAGGCTGATAACTTTAAGGGTCAATATCACGAAAAACCCTAAAGTGGTACACTTGTGACAAATTTACCAAAAACTAATTTTTTGACCACGAAAAATTTCAAACTGGTACATCCGTGACAAATTTATAACAAACTTAGTTTTTTTTTTTAAAAATAATAACTTAGTTGACGTTTCTTCAATTAGCTCATATTCTAGCGATATGGCTCAGTTCATCTTTTCCGATAAACCCTAAAATTTGAGGTAAATTTGTCACAGGTGTACTAATTTGAGGTTTTTTGTGCTCAAAAATTAGTTTGAAGTATATTGATCATAGATGTATCGGTTTAGGGTTTTTCGTGGTAAAAAAAATTAATTTTGGGTAAATTTGTCAAAAATGTGTTAGTTTGGAGTTTTTTCGTGGCAATAACCCTAACTTAATTACTTGGAGGCATGGAGTGATAAAATATTAAACATTTAGTTGATTAAATCATTAGGGATCCTTTTCTAGAACGTTGCATGAACATTATTTTATTTTTATAACAAAAAAGATAAACATTTATTCAAAGTTTAGGAAAAAGAAAATGAGAGAAGGAGAAAGTTGGTTGTTGCGCGGCTAGACAATTAAGGAACTTCACTATGTAGTTAACTTTCTATTTTACCTTTTTATCCTTTTTCTTTAATCAGTTTCATCTTTGTTTGCATTTCAATAAATAAAAAAAATAGGTAAATGAGGGAAACTGAGAAATTTAATAGTGAGACAAACTCACTCAGGACGTAAATGTATAAATTTATGGACTATATTCATGAACCAGCTAATAGATACAAAGATTATGATTTGAAAGGTTGATAATATGCATTTTATTGACTTTTAATCTAATCTTACTATTTTTCAGTATTTAAATTTGGCATTAATTTAAATTGGATTTTTTTTCAATTTTTTTAGTGTATACATGAATTTAAACTCATTAAAATATACAGAACTTTTTCATGATTTCTTAAAGTCAATTTTCACAGGAACAAAATGAAAAATATTTAACTTAGAAAAATCTGAAAAAAAATGCACTTTTTCAATGGCCTTATACCCTAAAAAATCCTTAACTTTAGCTTCAGTTCCAATTCTACCATAATCTTATATTTTGTCTTATAAAAAACCACCACCTTTAGGTTTAGCCCAAATTCTATCCTAAACTTTTTTTGTCCCATAAAAAGTCACCAACTTTACTTGAGCCGCATATTTACCACGTTAACACTCCGTCCAAAATCGCCCTTAGCGATGTGGCATTTCCATCTCATCGCTCTAATTTTTTCTTAACCTTCAAATCCGAGAAGACTTTATTTAGAGATGAATTTCCACGTCAGTCCAAATGATGTTTTTTTGGATAAGAAATTTGAGTAAAAACTAGAGCAATTATGGTTGAACTTCTTCAATTGCTCTTACTTTAAGAGAGTCTTACTTCCATCTCGATCGAGGATCTTCGATTTTCGGTTCAATATTCAATCTCTCGTGTCAGGAGTCTTCCATCTCTCGCAATCAAAGAATTCGGGATAAGGAGTTTTCCATCTCTCGGGTTTCAAGAGAAATTTTAGACATAGGATTTAGTGAGGACAAATTTGGGACTCAAGTTAAAATTGATGGTTATTTATGAGAATTTTTTTTTTTAGGGTAGTTTGACACTAAACCTAAAGTTGGGGATTTTCTATGGAATCTAAAGTTGGAATTTTCTTATGGGACAAAAAGAAAGTAGCATAATTTTTTAAAAGAAATAAAGCTCAAAAGCATCCCTTCTCCCTAGGCAACGCCAATGTGACTCAATCTTAGACACCGCCAGCCCATAGTCGCCATCAGGGCGCGGCCACGCAGCTGCTCCTCCCTTAGCAGCTCACCGTTCTCCCTATCGCCATCCGCCCTCCTCTGCCTCTCCTATGCTCTTCTAATTGACGTCCAGCTCCCCCGCTCCCCTCCCTCCTCCACTTGTTCCTGCCCTCTCAAATCGTCATCAGATGCACGTCCGTTGCTCCTGTCATCACAAAGTGCTAGTCTAGTTCTGAGTTATTGGTTATCTGTGGTGGTTGAGTTGCTAGTCGTTGAAGGGGTTGTCAACAAAAAGCTGAACAAGGAATGCATATTAGGTGTTCAACAAAATTCCTCAGTAAAGGAAAGTTGTCCCTTGGCCATGGTGAGTTTGTTTGGTTGCTTTTGGTCGTGATCCATGGTTCAGGCACTTGAACGTGTCAATCTAGATGCCTCACCACGTAGGAATCGATGCTCCTCCTCACTAAAAAACGTTATTCCATCAACGATGGTCCAAACTCGGAGAGGCAAATCTAATGTAGGGGAAACCTCGATATCCAAGAAGCTGAAGAACCAAGTTACCTCAATTGAGATTAGAAGCAACCTATTCAAATCTTGAAAGGAGAAAGAGGCCGACGCTCTGATCTTAACCGCTCCTAAGCAAGATACCGACCGTGCCAATGTAGTCCACAATTGTAATTTCAATGTTGATTTTGGCTGTGATAATCCTGAATGTGAATTGGATATTGATATCAGTGGTATCAAACATGCTACTATGAGACCCACTTATGTTGATGATCCTGAAGTTGAAGCCTCAAATAAGGAAGCTGGTGTTGGGTGTGGTGACCCTGATTGTGAATTGGGTACTGTTACTGGAGATATTATTGCTATTATGAAACCCAATTATGTTGTTCAACTTGGAATTGGAGTTTCCAATAAGGAAGCTAGTTTTAGGGGTGTTAGTACTATGGATGGAAATGTATCCAGTGAATCTCTCCTTGGCTGTACCCTACCCTCACCGACCCTTGCTATCAGCCTTAATCATATTGGAAAAGCATTACTTTGGATAAGGTTTCCTAGACAACAAAACTAGATTTCATCCTGCCCACAAAAAATGGTAATAAGATAAGCGCCCCTACCCCTGACATTATTGAAGAAGGGAAGGCACACTTTAAAAATTGTCTTGTTAGCTATTTTCTTAATGCTAATGCCCCCTTTTATCAAGTCAGAGGTATTGTTGAGATAATATAGGGCAAAGAAAACCTTCTAGATATCTCAGCTATGGAGGATGGATTTTTCTTTTTCCGATTATCTAATGTCCAAAAGCTTGTTGAAGTTATGGAGGTGGGGATTTGGGAGATAGTTGGCAAATTGTTGTTCCTACAGAAATAGCAACCCCTAATCAGATTGGAAAAGGCAATGATTACTTCTGTGCCAATTTGGGTGCGTCTCTATAATGTACCTCATGTCCTTTGGACCAAGCTATGTCTGTAGTTTTCTAGATGGACCTTTATACATGGATAAGGTTACTGAACAAAAAAGTAGACTATCATATGCTCGTGTATGTGTTCTCATGGATTTTGATAGTCTATTTCCAGTAAATTTTGAACTCGATATGGGGAATGAGGAAACATTTGGAATTACCTTTGACTACAGTTGGATACCACAAAAGTGTAAAAAATGTAACTATTTTGGTCATATGGATTGTAATGTGCCTAATAAGGTAGTTTGGGTTTAGAAAACCCAATCGGTGGCAAGACCACAAGAACATCCAGTTTTTGTTGTTCCTGTCCCATCTAAAATAGTTTCTTCAGTGCTGCCTAATAACATTTCTTCAACTCCTCAGCCAGCTATTCTTGCTATTGGTATAGGTAATTCCATGGTTATTCAGCCGAAGACATCTAATATGAGACCATATTTTTCGAGAGTTGCTGGATAAGATACTGTTGCCCCTCCCCCAACTTTACTGCCATATATTAAGGCATCGGTTGCTTAGCCGACTGCTCCCTCTACTGGTCAACCTGAACCTGACACACTTTATTCAGATTTCAAACCAACTAGTAGAAAGAAAAAAAGGTTCCTATAGGAGAAATAAAGATACTCTCAGTTCTTTAGCCTCTAATAATCATTTTGCTATTCTGGATGCAGATGTTCTTCCACATAATCCCAATTGTGCTACTGTTTTACCTGGGATTGAAGGGGCTGGGGGTCAGAAGAATATCCTCATAGAATTGCTCTTATTGAAGTGGTGGTTGCCTCGAGGATCTTGGGGGATGTTTCTGAGCCTCTTATTACATGAATATTGTCTCTTGGAATGTGAGGGGGTTGTATCGCAGCCCGAAACGAAGAGAACTAGTAAACTTTGCTCTGTCCCAGGATCCCCACATTATTATTTTGATTGAGCACAAATAAAAGTAGAAAATGCTGATTTTATTATTAACATTAGCTTTCAAGACTGGAATTATACCCATAACTATATGTGCAGCAGCCTAGGTAAAATATGGATACTATGGAAACCTTCCATCCTCTTTTTAACTGTATTGGAGATATCAGCTCAAGTCATACACTATCTCATTGAAAAACTTAGGGTGAATCCTTTTTTGTTATTTGCCATCTATGAATATAACACTGAATACTTTTCCTCAGCACACGCACTGTTCACCCAGTACTCTCTTAGCCCCTGTTCCGCGCGACACTATTCATTGTCATCTCTGTTTCGCGATTTCGTCCGTTTGCACCAGCGGTTCCTCTTCAAACTTTGTGTCGAAGGTCGCCTGCCCCCTTCTTCCTTCTCACCGAAGGAATCTCAAGTTGAAGCTTCCCCCTAGACGCTATGACAGATCTGGTATGAGTACGTCCATGGCTGCTCGCACCATGATTCGAGAAGAGGTAATCTCGGATAAGCTTGCTTCTATGGCTAAAGCCAAAGCCTCTGAAATTCTTTCCTCCCCGAAACAAAGTGCTGGTGTTCATTTTGGGTCGACAGCAGTAGGCCCGAGTGCTACTGCAACTTTTGACCCTGCGAAGGGAAAAATCCCAGAAGCACCAACGGCTATTGGGAATGCTCCAGCAAAGAATCGGCTAGCAAGGCCCTCGTTTTGGTAAGCGTAGCCGTAGTCATGGCAGGGCTTTGTCCAAGCCACCTCAACCCCGCACTACTCTCTTTGAGAATAATCCTTGGCTTGCTCAGCGCACTTGGGCAGCAGTGGCCAAATCGGTAGAAAAGGGGAATGATCTTACATACATCCCTCCTACTACTGTTGGTGATAGAACTGTAGTAAATATATCTGAGGAAATTCTAGAGGCAACCAATCCTAAATGGAAACAATGCCTGGTGGGATACTTTGTTGGAAAAAGACTTCCGCATAAGCTTACTGAATCGGCTGCTGAACATATTTGGGGTGCGCACTTATCGGAAATTATGGCCAACGATGATGGCTTTTACTTCTTTCATATCCCGGATGATGATTTTAGATGAAAAATTCTAGATAATGGGCCTCTTAGAATTGTAAGGGTGCCCCTTATTCTCCAACAACGGTATCCCCTTCTGGTCCTTAAGAGAGGCCAGCATGAATCGTTACCTATCTACATTAGATTGAGGAATATTCCTTACTCTTTGTGGTCGGCCCTTGGCATTAGTGCAGTAGCTAGTGCAGTTGGAAAGCCTCTCTATGTGGATCTCCAAATGGAAAGTATGAAAATGATCTCTTATGCTCGTGTTTGTGTGGAAATCAATGCGAAATAGCCTAGCTGGGATTCTGTGGAGGTGATCCTAAATGATGCCGCATGCTTGATCATAGTGGAGTACGAATGGAAGCCAGTTTCATGCTTGACTTGTGGCGCCTTTGGTCACAAATCCCCCCCCCCCCCCACAAACATAGACTCCACTGCTATTCCGAATACTTCAACACCTACTGCTGCTGTTGCTGGCTCTGATTTATGGATAAATGTTGGTAAGAGGCAGAGTCGTTCGCCTTCTAAACTTGCTGGCATAAGTAGTGCTAAAAACTTTGAGACTCAGGCTAATCCTTCTCAAGTAGATTCTGGAACTCAGAAGCCTCTGGTTTTTTAAGCTGCGGTAACACCTCAGGTTGCTTTTGTTGCCTCTTCTGATGCAGAAGACATGACTGGGGTAGTGGGCAGTAATGTTGGTAGTGATGACGATGAGGAGCCCCCCCAACCCCTCCAATTACTCGTAAGAAATCTGCAGTTTCCCAAAGAGCTAAAATGGACTTCGGTAAACAGGTGGCCCCCTGCCCCCCTGCTCTGGTAATTCAATAGCATGATAGCCCCGACAGCATTGATTCTACTAAAAAGGATAGGCCGAACTCTAGGAGTAAGAGATCGGGTGGCCACAAGAAACGGTAACTTCGTCCTCCCTATTATTTATGTATATAGGAGTTTGGAATATTATGGGTCTTGTTGACCCTTTGAAACAAGTTGAGATCAGAAACTTCATTAGATCCATCAATCTTTGTTGCATTGGCATTCTTGAGACTAAGGTTCCCCAGTCTCTTTTCGCAAATATCTCCTCTAGTCTGCTGTTTGGATGGATTTGGACTACAAATTATGCCTACTCACATCAAGGGAGGATATGGATTGGGTGGAATCCTCTTTTTGTGAATTTTGTGGTGTCCTTTGCGTCCGCATAAGTCATTCATGGGCACTTGCAGCTTTTGGCTTCTAACAAGGACTACTGTTTTTCTGTGGTTTATGCTGAGCATACATTTGTTGCTAGATGAATTTTGTGGCAGACCTCATTCAAACTAGTGTGGCTTTGAATGCTTCTCCTTGGCTTATCTCAAGTGACTTTAACGCTATTAAAGACTCGACCGACAGGCTTGGCAGCTCTAATGTTTGGCTCCCCTCCTTTGATGAGTTTGGACAATGCCTTACTCAAGCTGGCTTGGAAGATCTTAAATATATTGGCCATCGATTTACTTGGTCGACCTCCTCAGCTGCGCTTCGAAAACAAAGGAAGATTGATCTTGTCCTTATTAATGCCCAATGGCGGAATGGCTTTTCTTTCTCTGAGGCCTCATTCTTGGCTCCGGGGGTATCTGATCACACCCCCATGGTCATAAAAAATTTGGATCCCTTTATATCCAAAAGGCCATTTAAGTTTTTCAACTTCTGGATGTCTCATCCTTTCTTTTTTACGTTGGTCACTCAAGTTTGGGCTATGCACATGCAAGGGACTCCTATATTCACTCATTGCCGAAAGCTCAAGATCCTTAAGGGCCGGCTAAAATATCTTAATAAGAATTCCTTCTTGGACATTTCGGTCAGAACTTCTGAAGCCAGGATTGACTTATCTTCTATTTAGGATGCTCTTGCCCAAGATCCTTTGAACCAGTCTCTGGCTGATCAAGAGAAAGACAGACTCTGCATTTTCTCCAATCTGCAGCTCCAAGAAGAAGCATTCTATAAGCAGAAGTCTAGAGTCCGTTGGCTCAAAGAAGGGGACCTCAACACAAAATATTTCCACCACTATGTAAACAAGAGGAATAATGGCAATAGAATCCTCTCTGTTATGGATACCTCCGGTAATCTTGTGACTGCACCTGCCTTGGTACATCATCACATTGTGTCTTATTTTGAAGGCCTGCTCGCCCCTAATACCTTACCGACCCGTCCAACTACTCTAGACTTGCGGTCAGTGATTGAGCATTTTTTGGATGCAAATTAGGTTCGTTTTCTTTAGAGGCCTGTGTCTGATATTGAGATAAAAGATACTTTGTTCTCTCTACCCATCGGGAAGGCACCGGGATTGGATGGTTTCAATGTTGAATTTTACAAATTCTCTTGGGATATTGTTGGTGAATCGGTAATCTTGGCTGTCAAGGATTTCTTCACTTCTGGGTTGTTGCTTCTGGAAACCAATGCTACCATCCTTTCTTTGGTGCCTAAAGTCCCCAACGCAACTACCATGAATGATTTCAAACCAATTGCCTGTTGCAATACCATTTACAAGTGCATTACCAAGATTTTGGCTAATAGACTTGCCTATGTTCTTCCTACATTGATTAGCCCTCCACAGAATGCGTTTGTAAAGGGCCATCGCATTAGTGATAATATTCTTCTGGCACATGAGCTTTTTTGTGGTTTCCATCATGAACCTTACTTGCCCAAGTGTGCAATCAAAGTGGATTTTCCAAAGGCTTATGACACCATAGACTGGGACATTCTGGAATCGGTTGTGCAAGCTTTTGGTTTTCCTGATATGTTCACCAAGCTCATTTTGACTTGTGTTCGAACTGCTAAGTTCTCTATCTCAATCAATGGGGAGCTACATGGTTTCTTCTCTAGCGGAAGAGGAATCTGTCAAGGAGATCCCTTGTCACCCTTTCTATTTACCTTGCTTATAGAGATTTTCTCGGGTATTCTTCATAAACAAACTCGCAAGCCAAGATTCAAGTTCTTTTGGAGGTGCAAAGAAACTCAGCTCTCTCACTTATTCTTCACTGATGACGTTCTGCTTTTTGCTGAGGCAAATATGACTTATGTTAATCTTTTGAAGACAAGCATTGATACATTTTCTAACTGGTTTGGTCTTAAACCTAATTTGAACAAAAGTGAGATCTTCTTTTCAGGGGGCCTAGAGGAACTTCGAAATCAGATTATCTCGTCTCTCAATTTCCAGGTAGGCACACTAACAGTTCGGTACCTTGGAGTCCCTATTATTTTCTCCAGACTTGGTAAGATGGAATGTGAATCTTTAGTAAACTCGATCATCGCTAGAGCCCAATCATGGTCTCAAAGATTCCTATCTTTTGCTGGCCGACTACAACTCATCAAGTCGGTCCTCCATGCTATCCACGTTTATCAAGCTAGTGTTTTCATCCTGCCCAAGTTTGTAGTTTCTCATATTGAGCAGATCCTAACGCAATTTCTTTGGAAAGGCTCGACTCTTAGAGTAGGCGGTGCTAAAGTTTCTTGAGATGATGTCTGCCTCCCTAAGAAAGAAGGCGGCTTGGGCATTCACAGACTTCTTGATTGTAACTAGGCGTCTATGCTTAAAACATATCTGGATTCTTTTTACTGATAAAGAATCACTATGGTGCAAATGGATTCAAAACACTTTCCTGAAAAATAAGAATTTTTGGATTGCCACTAAACAGACCTTTTGCTCTTGGGTTTGGAAGAAGATCCTAGACCTCTGCTCGAATTTTCAGCACTTGTTTCAATGGCAGATTGGTAATGGACGGTTTGCCTCATTCTGATTTGATTCCTAGCACTAGAGAGGACCGCTCTACAAAATTTTCTCTGCAATGGAAATTTATCGCTCCGGCATTTCTCGCAGGGCTACGGTATTGGACTTTCTCACCAATACTCCTCACTCCTCTCAAGCTTCTACCACCATTGCTTCTTGGTCTCAGCCTCTTCCAACCTTTGCTCTGGAGGACAATGACCATTTTTTGTGGAATGCCCACCCCTCAGGTGTGTTCTCTATTACTGTAGCGTGGGATCTTATTCGTAACAAGAGGCAATTGGTGCCCTGGTACTTTTTTATTTGGGACCGTTGTTTGGCTCCTCGGTACTCTTTTCATCTTTGGCTTACCACTCTCAGTAGGCTACCAACTCAGGTCTTCCTGTTGAACTGCCGGAGAATTCAAGATGGTTCTTGTGCTTTTTGTAGATACCGCCCAGACTCTGTCGACAACCTTTTCTTTGGCTGTAGCACCACCTGTGCCATTGCTCTTTTTTGGATTGCAAGATGCAATCTGGCTTGGCAAAATCGAAGTTGGCAAGATAATTTAATATGGGCTATGCAATAGCTCAGCGGTCAACAATTCTACCTGATTATTGCTTGGTTCTCCGTTGGCGCCTTATGCCACATGATATGGATAGAGAGGAATCATATCCTCTTTCGCAATCAGTCCCTT
Source organism: Metrosideros polymorpha var. glaberrima (assembly GCA_001662345.2). Lineage (NCBI taxonomy): Eukaryota > Viridiplantae > Streptophyta > Magnoliopsida > Myrtales > Myrtaceae > Metrosideros > Metrosideros polymorpha. Next base: position 16,542,070 of record BCNH02000006.1, on the reverse strand, counting down.
TATGTGCCGGCACTTAAAAAACACCTTGAGAAGGTTGTCAGGGATAAGGCCGTTATGTTTAATCATGTCCATGACACCTCTAGAAATCGGAGAATGCAAGGTAGCTGGGGCATTACTCCTTCGATTTTTGACTAATTCTCAGCTGTAGTTCGGTCTTTGCAGTTTGCCCGTCTATTTTGGCATTTTTCTCTCTTTGTGGTTCCTCTTGTTTGTCTCCCTTCCCTTGTTTCTCGGTTGTCTTTCACCTTAGACACCCATGCACCCCTAGTGACATATCCTAATTGTCACCATGAGTGCAAGGTTTGTCTAGTAGGGTTTCGCCTTGTAACTTGCTTTTTGGATGGTTAATATACTTCTTATATATATAACACAGAAGTTGAACGAGGGTCTTTATGGCACAACATTTCAAATTTCTCTACCGGATATACCAGAAACCACCCTAGTTGCTAATGGGGGATTTTAAGGAAACAAGAGACACAAGTGAAAGGATAGGCTCCACTATTCGATAGACCTCGGGTATGGAGGAACTCAACACCATGATTGAGGAGCTTGCACTAATCGAACCTCCGTCTACAGGCTCCTTCACATGGACTAACAGAAGCATGTGGGATAATCTTAGAGGAAGCAAAATCGATAGAGTCTTAATTAATGCAGAATGGCAGGACATCTTTAATAACTATTCAATTGAATTCCTACTTTCAGGGTCTCAAACCACTCCCCATGTTTGGTGCGACTTGACACCACATATAGAAAAAAAAAAAAACTTTGTTCAAATTCTTCAATTTCTGGATGACTAGTTCGGATTTGGTCTCCACTTGCTAGCGACATAATGTAGCATGATAAAAAATGTTCGAAGTGGTGACGAAACTCAAAGCACTGAAATGACAACTCAAGGGCCTGAATAGATCTCAGTTTGGTGAATTACACTTAAAGGTCAAGCACACTAAGGAAAGCCTACAACAACTTCAACAAGAGCTTGTGATTGACCCATATAATCCCATAATTTGGGTTGAAGAAAAGGCACAACTAGAGGAATTACTTGCTCTTAGCTGGCATGAAGAGGTTTTGCTCAAATAGAAATCTAGAAATCTTTCGTTAAATGAGGATGACAACAATAGTAAGATCTTCTTCGTCTCCATGATGTGGAGAAGTACCCAAAACAGGATTAATCATATCAAACTTAAGGATGGCTCTAGTATTACAAAGGAGGGTGTCCCTAAGAATACAATCAGATCATATTACCAGCTCTTACTTGGAAACTCCAATCGTTCTAGCATTCTATATAAGAGATACGCTTCTTTATTTCATGAAGATGTAACTGCTTTTATTGCCTTTCTAGTGCTTCAAAGAACAGAAATCCTAAAAGTTGTAAAGGGCTTCAACGACTTCAAAGCTGTAGGTCTAGATGGTTTTAACAGTCTTTTCTACAAACACACTTGGCCTATCATAAGGAAAGATATTGAGGAAGCTGTCATGAACTTCTTTTCGTCCAAAAAAATGCTGAATTCTATAAACTCCACATTGATCTCCCTCGTACCAAAGGTACAAAATCCATCATACCTTTAGGAGTTTAGACCCATCTCATGCTGCAATGTCATATACAAGATCATATCTAAGCTTCTTGCAGATCAAATAAGATATATGCTTCCAGCGATCATCAGCATCAACCAAACTGATTTCATCACTAAATGACTGATCTCAGAGAAAATTCTGCTGTGCCAAGACCTACTGCATAACTATCATAAGGGAGGAAAAGGGTAAACAGGTGGCAATAAAGATTGATCTCATGAAAGCTTATGACATGGTAAAATGAGATGCAGTCCTCAGGGTTCTCAAAACTATAAATACACCCCAGAACCTAATTGATCTTATAGTCGAGTACATCACCACTCCGAGAATCTCAGTGAACTTCAACGGCGAACAGGTGGGCTACTTTAATAGTACCAATGGGCTGCGACAAGGTGATCCTCTTTCGCCATACCTCTTTGTGCTAGTTATGGAAATTCTTAGTAGAATTATTAGTGTGAAAGTTGCTATTTCCTTTTTCAAGTATCACTGGCTCTACAAAACACAAAGGATTACGCACTTATGTTTTGCAGATGATTTGTTCTTATTTGCTCATCGGGATGTAGATTCCGCCTTTTGCCTTGTGGATGCCCTAGAGGAATTTGCATCTCTCACAGGATTACGGTTTAATCTTGACAAGTGCCAAATTTTTTTCTCAAGGTTAAATGAGGATGAGAAGCACCTTATATTGGACCACACGCCTTTTTCCATAAGTACCCTCCCTATCAGATATCTAGGTATTCCCTTTATTACCATAAGACTTGCCCACTCAGATTGCAAGAGTCTAACTAACAAGATCTTCAAGAAAATTGAGAGTTGGGGCACGAAACACATCAATTATGTAGGGCGTCTATAGCTAGTCAAAGCAGTCCTCAATTCCATATGCTCATACTGGATGCAAATGTTCCTACTCCCATAGCACACAATCTATGAGGTCAAGAAGAAGATTAGAAAATTTTTATGGACGGGTAATACAGAAAATAGAGGATCACATAGGGTTTCATGGAATGTAGTTTGCTCACCTAAAAGAGAAGGAGGATTAGGACTACTCGATATGAAATTATGGAACAAAGTTATGTTCAGCCGCATGTTATGGAACCTCATAAACCGTCCATCTGCTTCCCTTTGAAGTATATGGGTTCACAATACCAAATGCAGAGGAACCTCAATCATGTAACTTGACATCAGGGGCAGTATGGCTTGGAGTTAGCGGTGTCTACTTAAATTGTGACCCATGCTACCACTAGCTACCTCGAACTCAACATATTGTTGCCGGGATACTTATGACAAGGGAAACATACACAAGAAGTGCCAAAAGTTATGTACGGAGATTACTTTAGCGCCAAAAAATTTTTCGGCTCACTTTAGTGCCAAATTTTTTGAAAAACAATCACTTTAGTGCTAAGTTCGCCGGAGTTCGTCGGAAATCCTACGTGGCCATTTTTTTTTATTAATTTTCCAAGTTGACGTGGCTCGCCGGAGGTCCAATCAGCATTTAAAAAATTTAAAAAACTAATTTTTTTCTATAAATTTTATTATTATAATAAAAAACTAAAAAAAGCTAAAAAAAATTATTTGAAAAACAAAATTGAAAAAAAAGAGGGGGAAGGTTCAGTTTAGTCACTGGCAGCGCTTGCCGGTGGGCACCACCTTGTTGGAGGGGTTGACGGAGGTCGTCGACCCTAGGCGAGGGTGGTTGGCCCTCGTTGGCCCCTAGCGAGGCCTCGTCGGTCCTAGGTGAGGGCCGGTGACCCTTGCTAGGCCGAAGTAAGGGCGCCCAGATTTGGGCGGCGCCTTCGCTCACTCGAGCCTGGTCATCAGCCCTCACCTGGGGTCGGCGACCTTGCCAACACCGGGTGAGGTATCATTGACCCCAGACTAGGGCCGGCGACCTTCGTCACCACTGTTCAAGGTCGGCCATGGCAAGCCGTAGTTCACAGCTGGTTTGGGCATTTCGTCAAACGGTTGGTGTGCGTCGAAATGCCCAAACTAGCTTCTTTGAGTCATTTTCACAACCTTTAATCCTCTCTTACAGACATTCTCAAGTAGAAATAGAGCACCCATCCTACACTAATACACTCCATGAGTATCGAAAACCTAATAAAACATCATAGAAATCATCAAATCGCATTGGAAAATCCCTCTAAAGTCGTAGCTCTCACCATTCTTACAAATCTGGGTTTGAACCCAGACCAACCTAGCTTCGTCAAAATGCCCAACCAGCTGTGTTCATGCCCCTATATATATCTAGAACATGGAAGACTTCAAGAAAACTCCACTCGATCCAAATGAAAGAACGTAACACATAGTTTCTAATGCAAGAAAAATCTCGGAGAGTGATCAACTACATACTCTATAATGGCTTCTCCAAGTAGCTCGAAGAAGCTAGTTTGGGCATTTCGACGCACACCAACTGTTCGATGAAATGCCCAAACTAGCTTTGAACTTCGGCTCACCATGGTTGACCTCAAACAGCTACAGCAAAGGTCGCCGGCCTTGCCAACATTGGGTGAGGCATTGCCAGCCCCAGGCAAGGGCCGGTGACCCTTGCTAGGCCCAAGCGAGCAAGGGTGTTACCCAAATTTGGGGCACCCTTGCTTCGGCCTAGCAAGGGTCGCCAACCCTCGCCTAGGGCCGGCGAGGGCCAGCCACCATCGCCCAAGGCTAGCAACCTCCGCCGACCCCTCTGGCGATTCTGTGGCGCCTATTGGCAAGCCCTCGCCGTTGCAAGTCGTCCCCCCTCTATTTTTTTTAATTATTTAGCTTATTTTAAAAGAATAAGAAATAAGAAAAATGTAAAAAAAGAGATAATGATGTGAATTTTTTTAATTAAAAATTCAATTTAATTTTTTTGGCCGAATATCTCACCGGTGGCACTAAAGTGATCTTTTTTTTTTTTTTTCGATTTTGGCATTTAGGTGAGTTGGCGAAAACTTTTGGTACTAAAGTGATCTCCATACACAACTTTTGTCATTTCTAGTGTACTTTTCCTCTTATGACAAGCTCAGACAAGTGGGACCATCTATGGAATGGTTCAACCTAATTTGGACTGGTGGCATTAGTAAGCATAATTTTATGGGTTGGCTAGTATGTAGAGATAGACTACCGACAACTAAGATCATAGCACATTGGTCGCCTTTAGTTGATATGCAGAGTAACTTCTGTGGGGTTGGCACAAAACATAGAACACATCTGTTCTTCCAGTGTGAGTGGACAAGCAACATATGGCGCAGTATCCTTGTCCAATATGGGATTAGGTGCCACGTAGAAGAATAGAATAAGGAACTCCAATGGATGATTAGAGCAACAAATGGTAAAGACTAGGTGGCCAGACTCCTCAAGTTATCTTTTCTTGCAACCATTTATGGCATTTGGATAGAGAGTAATGTGTGACGGTTTCAAAACAAATCATCTGACTTCCATACTATTTTTGCTAAGATGCGGAAAAATGTAAGAGGTCGAGCCTCGCTATACAAAAATATCGGACCTTCCCAAACGGATACTGTATTAACTACTTTATGGAGACTTCTTACCTCCATATTTTTGAATTATTGGAATTATTTGTAACACTGAGGAATGCATCTAAGCTATTGTACTTCATCTGATCTATATAATACTTACAACTTTCACACAAAAAAAAGTTTAGTGTAAAGATGGGGATTTTCTATGTTAAGTGCTTTATTAATTTTAGCTCAAACTTTAATGTCTAACTCAGTCAAGTTCAAGTCAAGTCAAATAATAACCACATCGAATGAATTTGGCTTAATTATATCCCTAGCGACAAATATCTTCATTATATATATACTCGTTTCTCTTGTAGGAATCATGTCTCTATCTTATAATAATAACATATTTCTCTTTTCCTTTGAACAAGTATTTATTATAGATATCGACGAAAACAAGCACTATGGATCAGTTTGCGCAAGTATTATATAAAATGAAATAAGTTATTGGGTATAAAACTGCTCGTGTGAAATTTTTTCTACATCGTCAGAGTATGTCATAATTACTCCAGATTTAATTGCCTTTTACGAAAGATAAGATTGAAAGTGGCAATATAATCTACTAGTAAAAAAGGAAAAATGTGTTTCTCTTTTTGTTCAGAATTTTTGCCACATTCCATTTTTGTTCTCTCTTCTTTTGCCACAGCCATTTCTGTCTTCCTACTTGCCAAAACAAGGGAAAAAGAAAATGAGTCAATGATAAAGTTGGTTGTTGCGCAGTAAGATAATCAAGAAACTTCACCATGTTTAGTTTTCAGTGAAAAATGCGCGGTTAAATTGTTAGGAATTGGTAGTGTGAAAAAACTCACTTTTGACTTAAATATATAGATTTATGGTCTACTCATTTACCGGCTAATAGATATAAATAATATGATTTGAATGGTTAATATATGCATTTGAATTGACTTTTAATCTTAACTTATTATTTTTCAGTATTTGAGATTTGGCTTTCATTTAAATTGGAATTAGTTGATTTCGTTTTGAGCGCATACATGAATTTAAACTCATTGTGAAATATAAAAAAATTTCATGATTTCTTAAAGTCAGTTTTTACAGGATCAAAATGAAAAATATATTAAGAAAAATTTGAAACAAAATGCACTTTTTCAACTACACACAATAACTCTAGTTTGATCTCCAGCCCTAGTCGAGCTTATTGGATTTAACTTAGATAATCAATTAATTTGAGTCGAAATATGGTACGTTTCTTATTTATTTTAACTCAAAGTTAAATGCTCAAGCAAGTTCAAGTCAAGTCGAATAATAACCACATCAAACGAACTTGGCTTCATTACATCCCTAGTGATAGGTCTCATCATGATATATATTTTTCTTTTGTAGGAGTCATCTTTTCTATCACATAACACTAACATATTCTTCTTTTTCTTTGAACTAGTATTTGTCGAAGATATTGATAAAAACAAGTATTATAATTTAGTTGCTCAAGTATTATATAAGCTGAAATAAACTATTTTTATGTATAAAACTGTTTGTGTAAAACTTTTTCTACATCAAAGTGTCATAATTACTCTAGATTTAATTGCCTTTTTACGAAGGATAAGATTGAAAATGGCAATATAATCTAGCAGTAAAAAAAGGAAAAAATTGTTTCTCTTTTTGTCGAGATTTTTTTGCCACATTCCTTTTTTGTTCTTTCTTCTTTTGCCACAGCCATTTCTGTCCTCCTACTTGCCAAAACAAGAGAAAAAGAAAAGAAAAAAAAGACTGGCTCCTCAATCCTATCCAACTACCCATCCCAAAAAGGGACAAGCAAAGAAGGCATGCCTTTTTAGGGCAAGACAAGAATGTCCTTTTTTTCTTTTTCTTTTTGGTGAAGAAAAGAACACTCTCAGTCTCATGCACCTGCTCTCTCGTTTGCTTCTCATGGACACCTCTTTCTTCTTCAACTATAAAAAGCATCCGCTCCCTCATTCTTCTCTACTTCATTCTCCTTTCTCTCACTACCTGAAACCATCAAATTTCTCTCTCTCTCTCTCTCTCTCTCTCTCTCTCTCTCGTTCAACAATGGCTGCCCAAAACATTCCTGACAACAACGACCGGGATGCCAGGAACATGGGATCAATGCCCGTGCTGCCGCCGGGCTTCCACTTCTTCCCTTCTGATGAAGAGATCTTCCGCAACTACCTGGTGAACAAGAACGACCGCCTGAACCCCGACCCGGCCAACCGATTCAATCACAACGTGATCAGGGAGCTTGACGTGTATGGCTACAGCCCGTCGGAGCTGTCGGAGAATCCCTACTTCGAGTACGGCTCCAGGGAGGCGACAAGGCACTGGTACTTCTACACAGCGGCTCGTGGGCCAGCTGAAAGGCAGAGAAGGATGAGGGCCGTGGACAGTGGGTTCTGGCTGATGAGGGGCAGGGGCAACGATGCTGTCGTGGGTGGTGGTGCTGAAGTTCTGGGTACCAAGAGCTGCTTTGTTTTCTACATGGGGACTTCAGTTCACAATGCTGTTAGGACTGATTGGACGATGCATGAATTTGCCCTGCCTGATCATGCCCAGGTGATTCATGATGATTCTATATTTCGCTTGTTTTTTAGTTTTTTATTGGAAAACAACCCTGTCTTGTCAGTATTAACACTGAACATAATTCAAGTCTGCATTACCAAGTAGTCCTTCAAAATCAAAACCTTGAAAAGAGAATCTACAAGTAAGCCACATGGCAAAGAATGCTCGATGACCATAGGTCATCTAAAACCTTGCATTTATTACGTTAAACCTTTTACTTTTATCAATATGCAGGCTTCTTTCGTGCTCTATCGACTTTTTGCGAAGCCTTGGACCGGGAATAGCTCATCGAGTGCTGGCAATGGAGTGCTCACATATGAAGCTGTTCCAGGAGGCAATCGCGAGGATGTGACCTCAGGGCATGCCGTAACGTTGGTTACCGAGATACATAACTATGTGCCAGATGGGCAAATTCCTGCCCCTGTCCATCTGAACCAGACCATCTATCGGAATAGTACGGTAGGAGTTGACATCTTGCCATACTTCGATCATTTCAATGCTTATTGTTGTTGGATGCCAAGACAGTAATTTACAATCCGTTAACACTTGGCCTGGTCTCTCTTGTGCTCTCTTGGTTAGTTCAGTGACATATGGCCTGAATTCTACAGAATTTGCATCCTCCAGGAAGATTGATTTGGTTCTGTGATGGCATTTCACACATATTACATCATCAGTCATCTTAGTTAACGTGAAAAGCAACATTACATTCTCTTAGTCGATTTTTTTTTTTCTAATATCTTAGTTTAAGTTTTGTTCAAAAGAAAAAGGAAGCTGACATGAGTAACTTGTAGAAGACTTGTTGGTTAATGAAAAAATGCGGCCACTATTGATATTCGGATCTTCCTTTTGGTTCTTATATGGCATCGACATCATTTAACAAGTGAATGCATTTCCTTTTCGACTACTTGTGTAGGTAAACCATCATCATGGGGACAGCGATGGTGCTGGGAACTTTGATGCTGATTATGCTGCACCACCGGTAACAGGTCCTCCAAGAGTTGACTATATAGAGCTGAATGATTTTTTCAACACGCTGTAAAACACCGTCTGATCATTCTTCAATATATAAAGTTATAATAATAAGCTATAGTTGCTCTAAAAGATTTTCGTACCATACATCGATTTGTGTTTACCATTCGAGTTACTTACCTTGTCATGCTCCACCTAACCAAAAAATGAAAATAGTAAAAGGGAAAAAAACAAAAAAATGAACTAATCGGTGATTTCGGCTTTTTTAGTACCCGAGCAAACTAAATGTAATACTTGCTTGTATCAAACCTTTGACAAATATTTAAAAAAAACTAAAGGAAAAGCATAATGTCTATTATATAATGGAACAAATTCATTTCTACAAGCGAAAACATGAAATGATTATCCATCAATAGAGGTGTGAAAAAAGCCGAATACGGTCTTTACAATGTTCTCGCCTCCAACTTCAATATATAAAGTTATATTCTTAAGCTCAAAACATTTATGATTTCTATTACATTGTAGAGACCGTATTTGGCTTTCTTTTTCCCTTTTTCCCTTCGCCGGCCTTAGGTGAGGCCCACCCTCGCCCTCGCTGGCATCAAGAGAGGGTCACCCTCGCTTGAGGTGGGCGGAGGTTTGATGAGGCCCTACAATGGCCAGTGGAGGGAAAAAGGGAAAAAGAAAAAAAGAAAGAAAGAAAAGACAAGACAAGAAAAAAAGGAAAACATTAACAAAAAATCGAAAATATTAAAATATTATTAAAAAATGTTCATGTCAACATCAGCCGGGTCAATCGGATGGACAGCGTCCACGTCAAAGATTTCTGGCCAAAATTGGCCGAATGGACTCAATTAACAAAACGTGAAAATGTTTAGGACTCAATTAACATAATTAATAGGTTTATAACTGAATTAGCAAAAGTGTAATATGTTTATGACTTTTTTGATAATTTTTCTAACACAAAAGGGATCATACGTGTGTGATCAATCTATAATGGCAATCTACATGTTTACTGGATATGGCTATACTCAATGGCTGTGTTTGGTCATTCGGATTTTTTGTCAATATAGGATTAGATATGATAGGATAAGGAATTCTGGAATTTTGTCACATCCTATTTACTATTTAGTGAACGATGGATTTAAAGTCGGATATACAATTGGACATCTTGGGGATGAACAAGTTAAGGTTACATGTTTAATTTTTCTTTTCTTAGAATAGCTGTCGGTGAAATTTTGATGGCGGAGGCTCGACACCGTGGCCGATGATGGTGATGAGGGTGGGCAGCAACGGCGGGCAGCAAGGAGGTTGGGGCGAGAATTCTTGTTAAAGGCGGGTGGTGGCGACGGGTGACCAGCGGTGGCAGCGAGTGGCGGCGAAGAGGTTGGGGGAGAGAATTCTAGTTAGAAACGATCAGCCGATGGCGCCACCATCGGCCGCCGGTAGTGGTGGCCAGCGATTGCGACGGTCAGTTGGTAGTGGGGGTGGGCAGAGATGGAGGGCAACGACGAGGAGATTGGGGAGAGAAAATTCTAGTTAAAGGCGGTTGACCGACAGCAGCAACGGGCGACCAGTGGTGGCGGCTGATGGGTGGCTAGTAGTGGCAGTGGAGGTGGGCAACGACGACGGGTAGCGACAGAGGGCGGCAGCAAGGAGGTTGGGAGAAGAGGAAGGGAAGTGAAATCCTATCACATCTTATCCCACTCCTAGGATAATTTTATCCTATTTATATTTCCATTTATCCTATCCTGGATATCTACCAAACATAGGATATAATATAACATATCTTATCATGTCTTTTATCCTGACGACCAAACGCAGCAATTTGTGAGTAATCAAACCAACTCCATCATATAAAAAAAATTATCTTGATTACCTACGACTGGACCAAAGAGACGTGGCCGAGTTCATTGAAGGGGGTAGGCTCGGGTGGGCTTGACTTTGGAAGCTCGAATGAGTTTAAAGGCTCATTTTGCACATTGGGCTGTTCATCTGGCCAATTTGAAAGAAATTCTCAGGTGGGGCCATGTTTTGCTTGATGCGAATGCATTTTGACTAAACCTATATGTTTCTATTGTCTAAATGCGAGAAATGCAAAACGAATGAAAAGATTGTGCAAAATCGATGCTTTCTGTTAAGGGATTCATTCCTATCACTGTCGGTGAATTTGATCCCTAATTTTAATGAATCACATGAGAGATTTTTAAGCAAAAATTTAGATGTCAACAAATTAAGAAAATCAATTCCACCATATAAAACTTCTCTTTTTTCCAGTCAATTGTAAATGCATTTTTTATAACCTTTCGTGTATCTAAATGGAAATTCTCACTACGACATAAAACTGAATATGTGTACATGAACAAAATTTTCATGGCAGAGGCTAAGGCATAACAAAATTAAAATAGCAATAAACTGTGTTTTTCTTAATTTCTGCCAATTGTTGATGATATGAATTTTATTGAGAGATATGGGGACAATGTTACTTTTAAGTGTTGAATAAAATCTTATGATTTGAGAGTAATTTTGGTCAGTTAACAAAAAAAAAAATTGTGTGTTTTAGTCGCAAAGTGAATATAGCGTCACTCATTTATTTAATGGGTGGAAGGAGAATTAAGAAATCCACCAACTTATATAAGCTGGGTAAACTAAAATACCGAAATCGACTAATTGATAATCATAATGTGTTCGAATAGCACTTTGCATGTGGTAGATCTCAAAACTCTAAACTTAGAGAAAATGTTTTGTGGTTGCAAAGCGCCACATCAATTGCAGACGTGGCGTGCATTTTTACTCATGTCCAATAATGAATTGACACATATCCACTGAGTTTGAATAAAAAAATAAAAATTTAACATTTCTCTTCTTTCTCCTCGACCACTTTTCTTTCCATTCTAACTCCCTGGCCATTGGCTCCACATTCATAGCCTTTTTGGTCGACTCTTTAGATCTAGCTGTCCATGGCCATCAGGTCGCTCACGGCCGTGGCTCCAAATCCGGCCGAACTTCCAAATTTGGAAGCTACTTCCAATTTGCGCGATGGCGTGTGAGAGATGATAAGAATCTCATAAGAAGTCACATTATGTTTTGATGAGCGGAAATGTGGCTTTAAGTTCTAAGTTTTCTAAGGACTATAAGCAATTTGCAAAGTTTTGTGCATCCCAAAAAAATGCGTAAGTAAATATAAATCCATAGCTTTTGGATCTAACAAGCACGTAAAGAGTATAGCTCAATCGATACAGCAATTAGTACCTAACCAATATTAACCGATTTCTTACAAATTGAGAAGGTGTGAAAATTAACAATCAACTTCGAGCTGTCTTGGATTCATTAGACCAACAACTCAGCATAACTCATCATGGGTTGGTGCCCATTTGATGAAAAACGATTGACGAACTTGTACATTGGTACTTGTTAAACCATTTTCTCATTGCTTTATGCACTGCGCTTCAACAATATTGTGACTTTAACTGGAAGTTCGGCCGGATCTGTCGAGTGGTTGCGATGAACTGACGATGCAGAGGATTGTGGGGGAGAGACGGAGTGAAGATAAGGTGGTGCTGATGAGAGAGATGGCGATGGTGGTGGAGTGGAATCATAGGTGAAAAAGGTGAAAAGAGACAGACTGCGTGTTTGTGTGTGTGACGACCAAGGGCTCTATTTTTCTTGGTTTTTCTTTCTGAGCACAAGCTTGTTCGGACCACAAGCTCCATTTACCCGACCACACTTGTTTTTTGGACGAACCTCCATCGCAATGGCTGCAGATGTGGAGATGGACCAGCAGCTAGTACCTCCAGATCTGGAGATGGAGCTCTTCGTGGCGATTGAGCTCTTCGTGGGGAAGACAGAGCCGGAGCCCAACGGCGGCAAGTTCCGCGAGGCCAGATCTGGATCTGGACGAGCAAAGCAAGGACGGGCAAGAAGACGGAGCCACGGAGGAGGCGGTACTCTTGGACGATGGAGGAAGAAGAGAGATTGAATTTTTATTATTTTATTCCAACTCAGCAGACACGTGTCAACTTATTAACACACATCTTGTCAGTAATTGATACCAACAAGCATTACGGTTTAGTTCGCTCAAGTGTAATTTGAAATTGAAATTGGCGATAACTTTTCCGTTTCTTATAATGTTGTTTTTAGTTGGGTAGGCAATGTTGACCTAAGTCACTGAAATGATAGACTCGACTTATTATACGGTATGCCTTAATTTTTATTTTATTTTTTTGGTCGAGGGTATGTTTTAATTCATCGTCTACAAAAATGTTGCCTTCTACTGTAGTTTCACTCACCACAAAGAGAGCAAACTCGAGATAGTAATGCAACTCCACCACTTCTGAATTGAAATATAAGTAGGTCATAGTTATGTACATATCACTCAAATTGACAATTGGATGTGTGATTTATTACTAAATCAGATGATATTACCAAATAAAGCTGCTACTTTCCAGAAAATTGCTTCCTTTCGTGTCGTCTCACATGCAATGAGGGAGAAAATCTAGAGTAGTTTATCCGAGTCAGCTATCCTAAAATGCAAATCATAATTGCTCTCTCCCATCGGAAATGACAATCCCAGCTCTACATGTCACTATGCTTCATGCTTTGTTTAATTTGCAAAAAATAATAATTTAAAATATATATTTTTCAAAAGACCACTTATATCACTTACAAAACTAAATGAACAAAAAATATTTTCATTATTCACGAAAATATTTAGACATAAATTGTTGTCGATATTAAAAATATTTTTTATTAATTAATTATTTCAAGCGATATAAACGATCATTTTAAAAAAAATAATTTTCAAATTATTCATTTTCCTGAAACAATTGAAGTGTAAATACATTGTCTAATCCAAGACTATGATCATTTACTTGCTAGATAAAAGGATCCACCCTAGATTACTTTCTCAAGCTCGATCTTTTTATTTAAGTGAAATGGACACAAGAGGGATGATATTTGTTTGATGAACCTATGATCGCAATCTACAACTTTACTGAATATGGATATGTTCATTCGAATTAAGGAAACCAATTCTACCATATAAAAAATTATCTTTGTTCAGCCAATTGCAAAATGCATATTTAAAACCCCTCGAACATTTAAATGGAAATTTCTCACCACAACGTAGAACTGAATATGTGTACATGGACCATTTTTTTTTTCGCCATAGTTTAAGATAGTAATTAATTGTGTTTTTCTTTATTTCTGCCTTTCTGTACTTTGTTACTTTAAAGAAAATAATGAAGGAATAGGAAATGCTAATAATCTTGCCCTGACCTCAATCCAATTGGAATTGAGCGTACAGAGTATTTAATCTGATGGTACTCACATGTGCAATGATATTTCTGAAAAAAGATGATATTCTGGAAAAAGAATGAAAGAAATAATACAGAGCAGTTCAATCATCCAATTTTGGGAAAAGAATTTCTCCAAAAAAAGACAACCAGAGTAACATGTCATTTTATTGGGGAAAAAAACAGAGGGCGGGTCATTTTAAGGCAAGCGCAATTTTTTTCTCTCTCCTTGTGTTTTTCTTTAATAAAAAGACCTAAACACCTATTGCAACTATTGATACCGTTAAAATACTTACATATTAAATTGTGTTTTCATTTAACGGTTTAAATTTTTAGAAAAAGCATATCTCCACTACAATATATTTTCACACTTAGTATTAGACCAAAGTCCAGACTATATGTGAAAGAGAGTGTTAAAATACTTAAATATTAAACCACGCTTTTATTTAATAGATTAAATTTTTAAAACTATTGACCGTTATATTTGAGATACGCCTTCTCTTCTTGCCCTATATAAATCTCCACCCCCTCATTCCTCTCTGCCACTACCTCTCTTTTTTTGTCGGGTAAGTTCTCACAACATCCAAGTTCTTGCAACTATCTTATGGCTCCATTTGTTGCACAGAGAATAACTTTCAGGAAAAAGATTTTTCAATTTGTTGGCATTTGGTTCACAAAAAATAAATTAGTAAAAAAAAACATTTTCGATCAATGGAGAAAAAACACATTTAAAAGTGGAGAAAATGATTTTCTCTTTTAAAAAAAGGAAATCATTTTCCCTCCTCTTTTCTATGTGCACTCCTTCACCTTTCTTTTCTTTTCTTTTTAAATATATTAAACTTTTCTTTTCTTTTTTTAATTTCCATACCAAACAGTGAAAAGTATTTTTCTATCCATTTTTAGGTTTTAGCCAAACACTGATAAGATAATAACAATTTCCTAGAAAATGACTTTTTGAAAAATACTTTTCAGAAATATCTTGTTTTTCACGAAATAAACAAAGCACAAATTTTCGAATTTTTGTGTTTCTCTGTCTCTCTCATCCTACTATGGCAGACCAAAACATTCTCGTCTGTAACCGACTCTATCATACATACACTGATGAGCGTCTCCTCTGCTTCTACTTCACTACTTCTGTAAACATAACAATCATAACAGCACTGACATCTACGGCGTGATTGGAGAGTTTGACCTCAGCAAGATCATGCGCTTCGCGTACGGTTTTCAAAGGGAGGATGAGACACTTTCGGATTCTTAATAAGCAAAGATGTTAATGATTCAAATTGACTTGATAGCTTAAAAAAGATGTTAAATAGCGCAATGTCATCAAATTTTCTTAAAAATTAATGTGGTAACTTTCATATTTATTTAGGCTACAAGCAAAGGGAATATAAGCATGGCTTGTATGATCCTTGTTGGTTGGTGACCAAAATTAGCTACTCTTATCTTTTCTTGTGTTCGCGTACGGCATTAACACCATATACCAAACCAATGCATTTCTCTTTGTTCTTCTTGTTTTTTCCCGTTGGGCAAATTACTGTGTAGTCTCACGCCCAGCATCAAGCAGCGTCTGATCTCTCGTGAAGAAGTCTGAAGCAGCTGATGTCGGAGATGCCTTCCTAGCGGTAGGATATCTGGTACTGATGAGAAGGATTCATACTTTGTAGACTAGCATCAGATGCTGCTATCAAATGGAGAACCATGCACTTAGCTTGTTTCTTCATTTAGTTCCTCGCCTGATGAAGCTGCTACCGCAATTTGTATTCTTCCCAATTTCGAATGGTTCGGAATCAAGTTTGAATTTGAGACATCTCCTCCACGTTAAATGCTTTAGCCTTGTTATACTTTAAAAAAATAAGATATTAGTATGCATCTGTCCTATCACTATCTCAGACAGGTAAGCATGGTAGATTCGCGCATTGACTCTGGGAATGCATCATTCGCACTTAATTTCATGTCCTTTCTTGCACCCCCAGTTTAAATAAGATGAGAACATAATTGTTGTTTGTTGCTTGCTCAAAGTCCATTTGCTTTGGGACTTTGCTAGAATTTCTACAGCAATCGATGGTCCAGTTTGAGGAACTTCATCTTAAGGATAAAGATGCATGGATGAGAGGATCTTAGTCCCATGTTGCACAAGTGCCAAAACAAGCCTCATTAGAACTGAATCATTGAATGCTGAAGCACTTTTACAGAGTTTTAAATCAATAATAATGAAACAACTTCAAATAAATCTTCTTACCAATTTGTGACTAATGATGGGATCTGAACTCTTAGTTTCAATTAGGATCCAACATCTGAATCGAGTTATACAGAATTCCAGCTATAAATCAGTGGTAAAGTAACTTTTCATGGTTCCACAGTACTTCTATACGAAGTGACTGTCAGATTGTAGAGAAGTATCACAGACGTTTAGATTAGGTAAAACTAGCTACATTTAGAGGCTCCTAAGGTATTCAAAGAGGATACTAACATGCAGGTTCGGTCCAACAGTGTCAGTGACAAGGTGGAGTTCAACGAGGCATCTAATGTTCGGTCCACCAGTTGCCATAAAAATTGTAGGCTTTATCAAGGCATCGAATGTTCAGTTGACCGGTTGACGTAGAAAACGTACGCTTTATTGGTTTTCCCTGCGTGAAACGACAAATTGCAAACCATCTGGCCAAAACTAGGTCCTCTTTTGGTGATATCTCATAGCGAGGCATTGCATTCGCTTTGCGTCACAATAATTTCGACTGATCTCAAGCGTATTTCTGCTAGGTATTGATTGTTCAAAACCTAAAATCAATTGTTATCCCCCTTACGTTTTTTAATCCGTTGACATTTCTGTTTGGCCAATGCATATTTGTAGGCCTTCTGATTAATCTTCTGTTACGCAGAAAAAGCCGGGATATCGTATCATGGTTAGTGATGCATATCGACATTTTGTTGAAAGACCTAGACAAGGACAGTAGCTAAACAGCGAGCCAGTAGTACTATTGACAGAAAATTGAGGCAGCCTAGCCTAGCTCCTTTAACAAGTTTATCTTCCATTGAGCAATGAAAAGTTCATTACCTTTGTCCGACACATATGGCTTTAAGACAGCAATTGGCAATTGTTGTGTTCTTTCCCAAGCTCTATTATCTAAGCAATACTTACTTAAATTGGGTGCACATTGGATATCGACTGCCAGATCACGTTGGTCCCATGAGAGCCCCACATGATTCAACTGCTCTGATTTACAAAGCTTATAAACACCATCCAAGAATTTTTCCTATTTCCTTTATGCATTTTGAAGCTTTTTTAACGCATAAATAGATACATATTCCAGAAGTCATGGTAGGACAAAAATTGAGTCCTACAACTTATTAAATTGATGCAGTCAAATTCCTTCATTAGTCCAATTGAACAACGGAATATTATGATGTTGCTTTTTTGTTTCCTTTTCTCTTGTACGTGAATGTTAACATTAACCAAAGTGTACAACGTGACTGAAAGGATGCCATTTTCCCCCAAACCTCAATGAAAGTAGATTAAAAAGTTAAAAAAAAAAAAACCAAAAAGTGAAAAAAGAAATAAGACTCAAATAAAGAGAGTGAGCGTGCTGGGGCTTGTTTAGCGTAAGAGGGCGGTTGTCGGCAAGGGCCGGCAACCCTTGTTAGAGGTGAGGGCTCAGCCCCGCCTGCGAGCGAAGGTGGCGAGTGCTGGAGCCACAATCGTAGCATCAAGCAAGGTCTAGCAGCCCTTGCCTATGGCCTGGCGAGGTTTATCGACTCTCACACAAACCTCAGCGAGAGCCACGGCCCTCTTTGGCGAAGCAGTGGTACGCGCCCTAAACAACCCCCCTCCCCAACCCCAACCCAAATCCAAATCCAACACACTCTTTCTCTCATCTAGTTTTTTAATCCTTTTTTTCTTTTTCTGTAATTTTTGAATTTTTTTTTTCTAGTGTGTTTCATATGAGGCCACATTAGCACCGAATGCCTCAGATAAACATTAAGAAAATGTCACTTTGATCATTTCCATTGCACAAAATCAACGGGAAGACATGATTGTACCAATTCGACAAGTTTCACAATCTCATTGCAATTTTTGAAAAAGTTTTAGGACTCAATTATGCTGTCGCGACAAGTATTAGAACTTTTGATACACTTATTCCTTTTAATATTAATCACTGATCACTTAACCCGAGCTATGCATGAAATGACTAACACAACAACCAGGGAGGAGGGGGTGAATTGATATTTTAGGAAAATTAAAGCTTTTACATGAAGGATATGTATATGTGCTATTGTATAAATAAGAAAATAGTGATGCAGAGGCAGCAACTGTTATCAAACAGTAACAAAAAGTTAAGGAGACAGAAAATGTGCAAGACAGATTAATAGTGGTTTGGCCTTCTACTTGGCCTATTTCCCTCTCTCTCTCTCTCACATCTGTAACAGCCACAAACAAGGTTGGTATCCCTAGTATTCCTCAAATATTACAGTTTGTTCAAAGTTCTGCTTTTACATGAAGAGCAGTAGATGATTCTACAAGCACAACAAACTCTCATAATACTATACTCCATTTCTTCCCATATTACTAGAATTCAGCCCTTCATAGATAATTACTATAAAAATCAATCAGGTTTGCTCAAAGCGTGGCAGACAACTGTGACAAAGTGAGGATGAAAGTTTTGAATTTCCGCCAATCTATAAAGCCACATTTGATTTGTTAGGATAGACCGCCAAGATCCAAAGTGTCCGATGGCTGTCTCAAGGTCAAAGGAGTCGTTGGATAGCCTTCTCTAGTCATCGGACACTCTTTCTCGTGATTAGAGAATGGTCCATGGACACAGCAGAGGAAGTCCCGAAATAGAGCCTTCGTTTCTGCCGTCTGTCTCACATTTGATCTGCCTTCAGAAAAATGGCAAAACTACACTAAAATCGCCTCTCTTTTTCTTTTTTTCTTTTTTTGTAATTGATACAATTTGATTGAAATTCAGCCATTTTTTCGAAGAAATACTAACTAGGCAAATACGTGATCAATTTTTTGGACACCGTGTTATTGACACGTGACCACATCTTTCTTTCTTTTTTCAAGACGTGACCACATCTTCACCGTATCAATTTTTCTTTGAAAATGGATCTAATTTCAATCAAAATTAATTGTAATGGGAGAAATCATAGTTTAGGCTTTAATTGGGAGAGAAGGGAGGGGAGAAGTTTTTAATTTTTCTCCACTCACTCTATTTTAGAATAAATGACACAATAAGTGTCAAAATTTGTGTATGGCGCTCACTTTAGTGCAAAAAAAAAATTTCAGATCACTTAAGTGCCAACTTTTTTTAAAAACGATCAGTTAAGTGCCAAAACTTTTTTTCGAATCACTTAAGTGCCAAAATATTTTCTTTCAGATCATTTAAGTGCCAAAATCAGATAAAAGTGACCACTTTTTTTGTACTTAAGTGAACCGAAAAAAGTTTTGGCACTTAACTGATTGTTTTTTTTAAAAGTTGGCAATTATGTGATCCGAAAAAAATTTGGCACTAAAGTAAGCGCCATATGTAAATTTTGACATTTCTAATCTACTTTTGCCCTCTGTTTTATGTCCCCTCTCCTATCTCTTGAACAAAGTTTTCGTAATCATTTGGGGCTTGCTCGAGTGGCCACTATTACGACATAAAAATGGGGAGTTCGAAACTTTCCTCCTTCGGATGGGGGATTTATGGATTTATGGGATTTCCTCAGGTGGGCCCACTAGGGACCAGCCGGGCTCCTTTGTACAGGAGCTCCAAAGTGTAAGGATACACTTGGCCGACCAAATAAAGAAAAACAAAAACATAGCCTTATTGATCACTCGTGAAATCTATCCTGCAATAAGATTGTACCTTAGTTTGGATACAAGAACCGTGATTGATTGATTAAGGGTGTGTTTGGGAAGGACTTTTTCAAGGGGCTTTAGGGACTTTGTAGCCCCTTGGGCCAAAATAAGGTGTTTAGGAACAATATTTCAAAATAGTATTGGGGAAAAACAAGCCTTCAAAAGGCTGAAAGCCTCTTGAGGCTGCCTTGGCTTTCCAACATTCTCGGTATGCTGCCAAGAATGAATGAAGTTTTTTATTGTTTTACCTTTTTTGCCCTCACATGTTTATTGAAATTCCAACTTTAGCCCTTTTATAATAAGCCATAGTCGCTTGCCTCTTGCCTCTCGTCTCTTCTTTCCAAAGCTCACTTGCCTGCTTCAAAATCGTTTTGATCTTCGTCTCTCTGCAGAAAGCACCAGAGGCTTGAGCTCGAGCAGGTAAGCTCGACACCTGATCTGCTCACTTTTCATCTCGATTCCGTGCTTAGATATGATTGCTGAATCTGTGGCGCACAAACAACGCATGTGTTTGTTTATCAAATCGGCTTGAGGCTGATCGTGTATGCCACCGGTGTTTGTTACTGCTGGTTTTGCGGTTTGATTGGTTTTGAGTGCTCGGGATCGAGGTCTGAGCTGATTTGCTCGGAATTAGTTCAATTGTCCGCCTTCTTTAGCTCACCACTTGGCTGCGATTGGTCTAGGACTTTCGTTAATCGGCTCAATATGCTGTGTTGTTAAGATGATTCACTGCGCGACTGTTGGAGTTTGGATGTGTTTGAATTCATGATGAATGACTAGCTTTTAGCTCGAGTGAGTGATTCCTTTCGTAAAGTGTGCTATCTGGTGATGATTTTGAGCAACTGATTTGTTCCGTAGTCCATTTCTTCCGTAAGTAAGTAAGAATTACTTGCTTTGTGGTCTCGCCCATGATATTGCGTCCTGTGAGATTGAACTTAGATTTACGCTTTCGACAACGTCGATATCCAGTCTTTTTTTATTAGTCCACTTATACGAGCATAAAAAATCGGATAATCTCAAGACACGTGGAACATTTTGCAAGTCTCACAAGTCGGTTTAGTCCAAGCATTTAGTCTATGTGAGTAGCTCAAATCAAGATCAGTTTGCATGAAAACGGTGGGATTCGAACGACGGATCATCGGTTCCTACACTGAAAATCTCCCGATTCCAAATGATTTCCAAGTCATGTTGAGACTCAATAAACGAAACACTCTAAGGTTTTACGAGACGAATCACCAACCCATCATCCCCGTTTTCATATTTTTCATCGTCAGCCAGTAATGATATCAACCGAGCACCTTGAAAGTTCAGACAGACCTGCATAGTTGTTTCGCGAGTTGGCCAAAGGGACCTGCAAGCCTCTCGCAACCAAATCAATCATTTTTTTAAGGGTTAATACCACGAAAAATCTCAAACTGGTACACCTGTGACAAATTTATCCCAATCTATTTTTTCGATCATGAAAAATCCCAAACTGGTATATCTGTGACAAATTTACCCTCCGTTAGTTTCTATCAAATTTTTCTATCAAATTGCTGAATTTGATGACACGTAACAGTTAACGGGGTATACCAATTTGGAGTTTTACCCTCTGTTTGTCTCATGTGTGCTAGTTTGAAATTTTTTGTGGTGTTAACCCAATTTAATGGAAACTAACGGAGGGTAAATTTGTCATAAGTGTACCAGTTTGGTGTAAATTTGTCATAGATGTACCAGTTTGGGGTGTTTCGTAGTTAAAAAAATAGTTTTGGATAAATTTATTACATGTATATCAGTTTGGGACTTTTCGTGATCAAAAAAATAGTTTAAGGTAAATTTATCATATGTGTACCAGTTTGGGGTTTTTCATGATATTAACCCCCCCCCTTTTTTTTTAATGAAAGTATAGGTTGTAATGGGAGATGTGTAATAGAAAGAATCACTCAAAACTAATTCAACCTTGAAGTATGATACCAAATTGATGAGTGTGCGGTGTGGACAATATGTTTTGAGTGATAATGGGATTTATGATAGATGAATAACGATCACCACCAAGGCATAAAGGACGCACCATCAGCCATGAATAAAGATCTATATAGGTGAAGTTTACAACCAATGCATAAAGGAACTCCACCCCAATGATAAATAACTTAGGATAAATGAAGTTCACCACCAAGGAATAAAGAACAAGCCATCAACCAAAAATAAAGGACTTCGAAATAGGAGAAGTTCACCACCAAGGCTTAAAGGGAACACACAAGCCAAGGATAAAGGACTTCTTGATTCACCAACAAGGCATAAAGGCACCCACCACCAACCAAGAATAAAAAACCAAGCTAGAAATTTGCTCACTTGAGGAAAATCTCATGTGTTAAAAGAATTCATGTCTTCTGTCTTACAGATGAGATTACACCTTTATTTATAGAGTGATCTTGCTAAACAAAGAAAAGACTCTTGGAATCCTAGAAACCAAAATGACTCTTAGTGTCACATAATGAAAACTCTTGAAAGCAACACCATAATAAATACTCTTAGAAAATATGACTTAAGACTAATAAAAATAAGAATCAAGACGCTTAATAATTAGTATTGAATGCATTTAACTATGATTAGATGCATTGTAATTTGACTTGGTCTTCCAAATTCGTGCACCAGCCTTGCAATCCAAATAGCCATCGAAGAAGATCATCAAACATTGATGGAGATCGACCACAACAGCCTCTAGTTGCTAGGTAGTCGATTAGTAGTTTCGAAGCATATAACAAACTTGTAAATTGATGTCTTGGTAGTTGATTGGCAACTATGAAATCGATAACTATTCTTGCAAGCCAACGACTAGCATGTAGAATCGACATCTTCAAAATTGGACCTACGGAATCACGTTGTGGATGAAATTTGTTTTTGCTTGCATGAGTAATGATTGAGCTAGATCAATCGATGAGGTCTCAGTTGAGTTTGAAAGCTGACCAATAGATCCCAATGCTTGCACATTAATATTGATTGAACCAGATGCTCCCGCATCACTTATCAATGGAGCACAGGAACATATATGCTCCAACGGAATTAATCAACGATGAAGTGTGATGACATAAGGAGATTTGTCAGAATTTAATCAACGACAATATGTGATGACATTAAGATACAATGGCAGAATTTAATCAATGAAAGCTTCAACTAAGATATAAGCCACAATTTAATTGACGACGAGATATTTGGAGACAACAGTGAAGATACAGGAATTGAAAAATAACATATTTTTGTTTTTTGTTTGGGGGAGGGGAGTACAAAGAGTATGATGTGGCTATTTAAAACCTACAATTAACTGTTATATACGGTTGCTGAAATCGAAGTAACTTCATAGTGGTTACGAAAAATTATATTATCCACAAGAAGTTACTCCGCGGTCTCCTATTATCTAGCAACGCTTATCTACAACAATCCAAACATAGCGGCAATAGAAATAACCAACTAGCAATTATCCTCGTGTCGATTGCTTGCCGTCAATATCAATGACTTAATCTATCAACTTCAAGGTTTTCGTCTATAACTTTCACATTGTTTGTCGTCGATGACGTCATTGGCAAGTTGTCGATTCTTTTCAAGTTATCAAAAATTTTATTTATAAATGACCAAATTCTACTCTTATCGACAAGATTTATAATTTGTCAATAACAACAAAAAAATTGATCATTTTTTTTGTCTTTACTAGACGAATTGCCAACCCATCCTCTTCATATTCATATTTTTCGTCGGCAGCCAGTAATGACACCAGCCGAGCACTTTGAAAGCTCAAACGGACCTGCATAGTTGTTTCGCGAGTTGGCCAAAATGGACCGGCCGCGGTGGGGGACTCTCCCAGCAAGGTGTGAATTGAGTTGTACATTTAACATTATTGCTTAATCAGCGGAACAAGTAAGCTGGCACAAAATGGGGCCAAGCTTTCAAGTCTTTTTACTTCTCGGATGCTTCTCTCTCTCTCTTTATGTGGTGATTTGGACGTGGGTGTTGACCGGGTCGACAAATCGATTATTAATTTATTTGAAGGGAGCAAAACCCATGAAGCATGTACTGTGGCTGCGGGTGTGCACATGGTCAATGCTAATTTCATGCTTTATGGGGAAATGGGGATGGAAGTGGGTCAAAAAAGCTTAATTATCTTTCAACAAGCTTCTAGACATTTTTTCGAAACGAGGTATTACACGCTCTCTCGACGAAGAACCCATTTGTCTTTGAGGGTTTGTTGGCTTTTCTTTTTCTCTTTTCTTTTTTTCCTCCCTCCCCTCTCCTTCTTCTTCGTCAAGCCAGAGGGGACGACCTCGCCAGCCGTGCCAATAGCAAGGGCGAGCCTCGACCTCGTTTGTCCTCTATCGTCGGCCATTACAGTCCTTGGCATCTGAACTTTAGAATACAGAGCATACACACAGAGAGCGAGCCATCAATTAGTCAATAGATCGCGATGAGGAAGGAGAAAGCATAGCCGTCATCGACACCTTTGCTGTAGTTGCCTTGCAATTCTGTACAATTCATCCTCAACATCATTGCCCAAAACCAAAGGCCAACTCCACTACGGAGAATTAACAACAAACAACACCTCCAGCCGACTCCGTCTCTGGTGAGTTAAAACCTGACCTCGATCAGTGAAGGCATCAGTGTTTTCATCGTCGGGCCTCACCAGCGATAGCAAGGCTTGACCTCACCATGGTTGGGCAAGGTTCGGCCTCACCAATGGCGGCAGGGGCGAGCCTCACCCGACGGCTAGCAAGATTGTCCTCGTCGGCCGTCCTGTCTGGCTAGTCACCGCCGGTCGAGCTCCGATGACCAGCTTGAGAAAGAAGAAGGAGCGGGGAGGGAGAAAAAAGGAAAAGAGAAAAAGAAAAGGAAATAAAATAAAATTTTAAAAAAATTCAAAAAAATATATTAAAATATTCGATCGTCGGTCGGTCAAAATTCGTCAAATGGACTAAACTGAAACCATTGGAAAATGTTTAGGACTGAACTGGCAAAAAAAGAGTTTATAACTGAATTGGCACAATTACAATAAGTTTAGGACTTTTTTGATAATTTTCTCCATTAATCATGTTGTTACTTAGGGCTTACTCGATATTTAACTGAGAAATTTGGAGCTTAGATAAGGTACGCAAATAGATGGAGAAGAAGCTATATTGTAGGACATCTCCAAAAGGTTTACAGTTATTCCTTCAAAAGACCTTTTGCTTGCATATTTATGGTTCATGTGGATAAGAATTTTGAACCAACAATCTACCCTTTATAAACCAAAATTTTAAATTCATTGTTACTTAAAATAGGCAATTGCTTAGTTCACGAAGGTCGATCCTATAAGGAATCGGAATCCCACTCCATAAGTATTCCAATTCCTATCAGAGGTGAATCCACTTCTCTCCTTCTCAAGTCTAGGGGCACAATTGCTGGTTATAAATTTCACATCATGGTCTGTGAGTGTGACATCCCGCTGAGGGAGTATGCGCAACTTTTCGTCTCACATCGCTTAGGGGGAGTCTTGGGCCAGTTTATAAGGTGTTGGGGTGTTTTTAACTTGCACGACACGTTTTGCGGGGTGTTGTATGGGCAGTTCCTGGGAGAACAAAACCGTGAGGGTTGCAACGCCCAAAGCGGACAATATCGTGCAGGTAGGACCCCCGGGCGTTACAAATGGTATCAGAGTCGACTCCCGACGGCGTATGGGGTCGCAGCGGGGCGCTCGCGGTGTCGCTGAGGGCACGCGGGGACGCTGTGCCGCTGAGGGGGGAGTATGTGACATCCCGCTGAGGGGGTGTGCGCAGCTCTTCGTCCCACATCGCTTAGGGGGAGTCTTGGGCCAATTTATAAGGTGTTGGGGTGTCTTTAACTTGGATGAGGCGTTTTCCGGGGTATTGCATGGGCAGTCCCCGGGAGAACACAATCGTGAGGGTTTCAAAGCCCAAAGCGGACAATATCGTGCAGGTGGGAACTTGTAAGGGCCCACCAACGATATTGTCCGCTTTGGGCTTTGCAACCCTCAGGGCTTTCTTCTCCAGAGGGCCGCCCATACAACCCCCTCAAAACACGTCGTTGTAGGTAAAGGCACACAGCTCATCTTATAAGCCAATCCAGGACTCCCTCCCTAAGCGATGTGGGACGAAGCGCTGCGCACACCCCCTCAGCGGGATGTCACATACTCTCCCCCTCAGTGGCACAGCGTCCCCGCGTGCCCTCAGCGGCACCGCGAGCGCCCCGCTGCGGCCCCACACGCCGTCGGGAGTCGGCTCTGATACCACTTGTAACGCCCGGGGGTCCCACCTGCACGATAATGTCCGCTTTGGGCTTTGCAACCCTCACGGTTTTGTTCTTCCAGGGGCTGTCCATACAACACCCCACAAAACGCGTCGTGCAAGTTAAAGACACCCAAACACCTTATAAACTGGCCCAAGACTCCCCCCTAAGCGATGTGGGACGAAGAGCTGCGCACACCCCCTCAGCGGGATGTCACATACTCCCCCCCTCAGCGGCATAGCGTCCCCGCGTGCCCTCAGTGACACCGCGAGCGCCCCACTGCGGCCCCACACGCCGTCGGAAGTCGGCTCTGATACCACTTGTAAGGGCCCACTAACGATATTGTCCGCTTTGGGCTTTGCAACCCTCACGGCTTTGTTCTCTAGAGGGCCGCCCATACAACCCCCTCAAAACGCGTCGTTGTAGGTAAAGGCACATAGCCCACCTTATAAGCCAATCCAAGACTCCCTCCCTAAGCGATGTGGGACGAAGAGCTGCGCACACCCCCTCAGCGGGATATCACATACTCCCATACAGCCCACCTTATAAGCCAATCCAAAACTCCCTCCCTAAGCAATGTGGGACGAAGAGCTGCGCACACCCCCTCAGCGGGATGTCACATACTCCCTCCCTCAGCGGCACAACATCCCCGCGTGCCCTCAGCGACACTGCGAGCACCCCACACGCCGTCGGGAGTCGGCTTTGATACCACTTGTAAGGGCCCACCAATGATATTGTCCGCTTTGGGCTTTGCAACCCTCACGGCTTTGTTCTCCAAAGGGCCGCCCATACAACCCCCTCAAAACGCGTCGTTGTAGGTAAAGGCACACAGCCCACCTTATAAGCCAATCCAAGACTCCCTCCCTAAGCGATGTAGGACGAAGAGCTGCGCACACCCCCTCAGCGGGATGTCACATACTCCCACACAGCCCACCTTATAAGCCAATCCAAGACTCCCTCCTTAAGCAATGTGGGACGAAGAGCTGCGCACACCCCCTCAGCGGGATGTCACATACTCCCTCCCTCAGCGGCACAGCGTCCCCGCGTGCCCTCAGCGACACCGCGAGCGCCCCACTGCGGCCCCACACGCCGTCGGGAGTCGGCTCTGATACCACTTGTAAGGGCCCACCAACGATATTGTCCGCTTTGGGCTTTGCAACCCTCACGGCTTTGTTCTCCAGAGGGCCGCCCATACAACTCCCTCAAAACGCATCGTTGTAGGTAAAGGCACATAGCCCACCTTATAAGCCAATCCAGGACTCCCTCCCTAAGCGATGTGGGACGAAGAGCTGCGCACACCCCCTCAGCGGGATGTCACAGTGAGAGTTGCCATTGTAATAGAATGTGGAAAGCTCGTCGCACAAGCCACAAGCCGCAGTACGATCCTGCTATCGATCAACACGTTTATGCTAGAGGTGCGAAGGGTACAAATTTACATTAAGAATCGGAACAAACTTGAGACTTTTTCGTTCAGTGTCGCTACTACTTTAACAATAGCTTGAACCATTGTAGTCGCTATAATGGAAAAGAGAGAACTTGAAATATGACAAACGATAGCTTCACAACCAACTTGTCTTCCCCAACTTTTTCTTATTCTTTATTTTGATTGGACTGATTCGCTCCTAAAATTTCATCCATAATCTCTAGAAGGATTCTCGAAAATCGTAAAAGTGAAATTACGCTCTACCAAATTGACCAAATAATCAAATAACTGCAAACTCAATTTTCTTTCTTCCGGTTTGCACCAAAAAAGATCAATTTTTATTATTATTATTGACATGTGATAGACTTAGTTGATAAGAGTAGAGTTTGGTAATTTATGGACAAAATTATCGACAACTTGATGAATCGAAAGCTTAAAGGAATCAACAAAAAGTGGAGTCGACAATAATAGCTGCAACCGTTAAGATAGTGAAGTCAAATAAACTATCAAAAAAGTGGAGTCGATGAAACCGTCGAGGTAGCGAGTTAATGTAACCGTTTGTAACCTTTGTTGGTGAACGTTGATTGTATGCTTTAAATAGCCATATCATACTTTTCAAAGACCTCCTCATGCACAAACAAACAAACATGTTATCTTTCAATTTTTTTGCATTGTAGTTATAATTTCTAGACTCGCATCATCGATTAAATTCTAGCGTGTTTTTTTATATCCATGTCATCAATTAAATTCTGGCATGTATCTTTGTTGTATGTCAAGGGTATCTCGTCATCGATTAAATTCCGACGTTGCATCTTTACATTTCCAGGCTTTGTCATCAATTAAATTCCAACATGGTTTGTTGACATTTTCTTCCGTTTGAAGTGATTACGTTCTCAAGCTTTGTCGTCGATTACATTCTGGCACATTTTGTATACGTTCAGTTTCCTTTGAAGTGAAGTTATTGATTCTTTTGTCTACCTGTGATATTTCCTATCTAAAATCGCCATAGAACCTGTCTCCTCTTATAAAAACCAAAAAATGACTTTCGGTGAAAGATATTTTGTCTCGAAGTACCAGTAATATGTAATATATATTATATTTATAAATTTTTTTAAAAAGAAAAATTTCTAAATCACTTATTTGAATGTCGCTTATCTCGTCTCAGACTCTCACTCTCTCACTCTTATCTCGATCTCTATTTTCTCTCGTCTCAGACTCTTAGTGTCTCATTCTCATCTCAGTCTCTCCATCTCTTGACTCACGGCCTCACCTCTCATCGACTCACGGCCACGCCTTCAACCATTCATCGCCTCCTTCTCTTACTCTCGGTCGCCTCCATTTGCTTGGTGGGACCGGTTCCATGGATCCAACGAATGGTTTTCGATTCCCAATACATAGGAAGCCACATCTTGATTGGGTAGACACTATACCTTAGTCAAGAAAATTCAAAACTTTTGACCACATTGTTTTCACTAGTAAATATGACAATTCAACTGTCGAACACATTAGTCGATTTTATTGCCTAATGTGGAGATGCGGAACAAATGAATTCCTAAGACTTAGGTTGTTCCCTTTGTCTTTATAAAAAAAATTGTCTTTACTTGGTATACCAATAAACCTCCTAATTCAATCCATACTTGGGCTGAGATGGAAAGACAATCTCATTCTTTAAATTATAAAATGATATCTGAAGCATGGATTGCTGATTTGGCCAAATTTATCAATATGATAATGAATCAATTGATTGATTTGTTGATCAATTCAAGAGGATTAGGAATAGATGCCCTACTTCACTCTCAGAGAAAAAAATTCACAAATTTAGCTTTCAATGGATTGAAATTCAATCTTAGAGAAAAATTTGAAGGCCAAAATTTTGCCTATTATTCCAATTAGCAACCAGAGTGTCTAAGTATGAGCAGTTACTTAAGGACAGAGATTAAAGGCCACATGAATATGCCTTTCATTGAAAAAATATTAGCCATATGATGAATTTGACCAAGATAAATTTAGCAAGAAAAAAGTTAAATTTGCCAATGACGATGAGACACATGGTGCCTCTTGATTATCTAATTTAAGAGAATCGAATGATTGGTGAATCATTCAATTCTTTCAAAGGGGCATTTGTTTGCACCAAAAAGTGATCAACTTTTGGTTATTATCGTTATGTGATGGTTTTAGTGGATGATAGCAAAGTTTGGTCATTTATGAACAGAATTATCAATAACTCAAAGAATTGACAACTTGAAGAAATCGACAAAAAGTGGAGTAAAAAATCTCGAATGCAACCTTACATAAAGTAACCGTCAATGTAATAGAATAAAGCAATTGTCAATATAGTGGAGTAAAAAAAACCATCAAGATAATGGAGTTGATGAATGGTTAAGATAGTGGAGTCAATGTAATTGTCAATATACCATTTGGTAACTGTTTATAACCTCCATTGGTAACCGTCAATTGTAGGCTTTAAATAGACATATTATACTCTTCGTAGATCCCCTCCTGTGCACAAACAAATGAACATGTTATCTTTCAATTCCTGCACTGTAGTTATAATTTCCAGACTCGCGTCGTTGATTAAATTTGGGCATGAATCTTTTCTGTATATCCTGGGTGCCTTGATGTCGATTACATTCTGACATTGTATCTTTATGTTCTCAGGTTTTGTCGTCGATTAAATTTTGGCATAGTTTGTGTACAAAACCATTTAAAGTGATTATGTTCTCAGGCTTTGTCGTCAATTAAAATCTTGCAGAGTTTGTGTACGTTCAGTTCCGTTTGAAGTGAAGCTATCGATTCTCTTGTCTACCTGTGATATTTTCTGTCCAGAATCGCCACTCAATTTGTCTCCTTTGATAAAAATTGAAAAATGACTTACGATAAAAGATATTTTATCACGGAGTTGAATTCCAACGAAACACTTCCACGAGAAAAAAAAAAAAACCTACCTCCGCTTTCCTTTTCATGCTAAATATCTTTTTCCTCTTGATAAAGTGTTTTCTTCTTTCGTTCTTTTTTTTTTTTTTTGGCACTTTTCAACAATAACCTCTAGCTATGGCATAAAAGAAAAGCTGTAGCTTATTTGTCATCTCCAAACCTTTATATCTTGTTAATTTTAAAATTGGAAGGGCATATATAATGGAAATATCTTCAAAACCATTCTCAGATAATATATATTGTCTTAAGAGTAATGTGTAATACTAAATTTAAGGAATTATAATTTACCTATAATTAAGTTGAAAATGCAAACTAATATATAATAAGAGATCTAAGTTATAAGGAAATTATTTGTAATTTAAATTATAACTTGCTAACCTTACCTACTAATGTAAATGAATTTCACTTACGTTCAAATGTTAACATAAACTATATGTATTTTAGTAAAGTAAAACGAAAAATCAGACAACTTAAAAACATATCTTGTTGCCGAATAAACTATTTGTATTTTGATGTATGGCTTCTTTGAGTAAACGAATATATTGCACTTAATATGTATGTTCTTGATGGAAATATTAAGTAAAATACAATCTAAAATATTAAAATGTCATATCTTATTAAACCAAAATGAAAAAAACGAAAAAAAATCCTAAAACTATAAGTATTACAAAGAAACCATTCGTAGCTTATTCAATTAAGTGAGTACATTCCGACCAAAAAAAATATTAAGTCAGTACATTACAACTAATACATACGTTCATTTTATTTTAATAAACAATAAGCCTAGTGAAAAAAGGGAGCAGCTATTTCTGCAACCAAATGGATCCGGGCACGGCATTTTGGTTGGAGAGACAATACTACCCTTGTATATAGATGCGACTCCCATAAAATGCACATGTGGGGCCCCAATTTATACAAAATTATGCATTTTCCTGTAATTAAAGATTATTGAAGGATAAATTATTCTAGTCTTCTATATAGTAGATAGTGAGACCAAAAGAAGTATCTTCTTTGGTATGCGTATAGCATGTGGTGGACAAAATCAATTATGATACATAAATTACATGAAAATTAAGTGTTTTTGAATTGACTGAATGGGCACCCCATTAATTAGTTCCTTCTATACAATTATTCACTAATTATCATTTAGGAGAGCTAAATAAGCCAAACATCACAACACCAAGCAACTATTCTCTTAAATTTCTTTTCAAATAGAATGCTTTATATTATGAGTCCATATGTTACCTTGGATATAATTGGGATCTCCTATATAGCATGATCATGGTCATGGTTAACCATGTGAACTCAAGCATGGTCATCTAGAAAAAAAAAAGTCTATTGTATCAGTTATGTAATTTAGCGGCTATAACATATTAATCACAATGCCCTCGAGATATGAATCTTGAAAAATGTGTAAACCTAACCCGTCTTGATATCCTAATAAAGTTTCTCATCCTATGTACCCCCTTAATCACAAATTCTAGATTCACACCATGTGGAATTTGATGCAATAACCGATGTTTGAAAAGCACATAAAGGGAGAAAAAGAAGGATGAGGAAAAACCATGGGTCATGAGCTCACTTGTTGGAATATTCGTGGCTAGTGTTTGAGGTTGTCGATTTCACTACTTTGTCCAAAGTAGTGGCAACATAGGCCTATTAATATTCTCGATGGTGGAAGGATTCGTCATACTTATCTTGATATTCCCCCGCATCACCAATATGTTATTATATAAAGGCTTGGTTTTTCAAAGCAAAGCATTACGCAAGAGGGGTTGTAGAAGCAAACTCCCTAATGGCGACTCGTAATGGCACGTTCGCGTGGCCTCGCATTGATTGTGGGAAGAGCATAAAATAATACAGTAGGAGGACAAAAGCAAAAATGCAAAGCAACCAACTTTGAAAGTTGAGAGGGAGTAAGCATTGAAAAGGGGGGCAACAAATGATAATAGGACCAGAAGAAGCTTGAGAGACGTAAGAACAAATAGGCCCACGAATGAGATGTGAACGGTGACAAGCAAATGGGCAAAACACACTTTAAAGCAAGACAAGTTTGATTTTTATTTTTATTTTTTGTAATTTAGGAAAAGCAAGAGAAGTTGGGAAGAACCTGCACGTATAATTGCCCTTTTTCTTTTTTTTGAAACTGAAAAAAAAAGGGTCAAATAGTCTCGGCAGGCATTCACACTTCCAAAAGGCAAAAACCCCTTTCGAGAGAAAATCATTATCGCCACCTATAAATATACACCGACAGGAAAAATTTTTATTGCCTCCATAAGGGTGTCTGAGTTTTTCAGTCCTTTACTCGATTACACACTTGATTTTCTTATTTTCTTTCGAAAAATAGAGAAATGATTAGAGGAACAGCGACAGAGTTTTAGGTGGAGCAGCAAATCTACTATCTAGGACATCTAACCATGGGTCCCAACATCACCACACCTAAAACCAGCTTAGAATTTATACATTCATTTAACACTAATGTTTTTCTCAATAACGAGAAGTTTGGTGCCTTTTGAAACTCGAATAATCTTCATGAACGGGGCATTTTTCTATAGTACACATACTAGATAATTACTGAAGACACTCTAATATGTCCTCCTATAACAGTTCAAAGAAAATTCGGAAAGTATAATAGTTTGAACTCACATCTTAAGTGAAGAAGACGGAGTTGCGAGCGAATTTCGTGTTATTAGCAACAGTATGTCCTTATCATTGCATACTCTCTCGGATCAAATTCAAAGTATATTTTGGGAAATGTGAGGTGCAGTGGTATCAACTACATGATGAGGTACCTTTTTCTCTTTACTCCCTTTCCTCCTGATAGTACATTGATTGTAATTAACAATTTCTATACGATGATTATCCTAACTATATTGGACTTCCTTCACTAAATATTTAATGAGTTTAAACATAGGACCTGCGCATTTCAGCAGGAACTTGTCGTATGCTCGAAAAGTAACTAACATTTTACGTAATTAAAAAAGTGAAATCAGTCTTATGCTTGAAAAATTACTGACATTATATTATAAATAAAGTGTAGACGTTCATTCAATTTCTTTTGCAATTCAAGATTAAGGTATACGTGGTCCCTTTTTTTTTTTTTTGGGGGTGTTCATAAGATGAGATGATCACGAGAAGTCACAAGGGAAGAAGGCTCCTTAAAAAAAGGGGGCAAAAAAGACAAGCATGTGAGGGTAAAGAGCCGAAGGTGCTTGGCGTGGGCAACATGAAAACACAAGACATTATGGAGGCTCGCTGGCTATTAGGCGGCTTGTGGGAATGAGTCTCTCCATGTTTTAGACGTCCTACCTATATATTAATCACAAAATAAATTAAATATCAAGATATGTGATTTTTTTATCCATCCCTTTGAATAGATATTTGTCTCCACCTTGTGTGTGAGGAGTTCTTGTATTGAATATATTTGGTGGACTAAACAAATGTGAATCATAGCCCGTCTCAACATACCCCCCAAAAAAGTCAAAGCTCTTTTTCTATGTATCATATACATCTCTAGTTTAACTTAGATAAAATCTATCATGGAATTGGATGTCATGGTGGTAAATATATGTTTAAGATATTGAAATTGCATTCCTTTCTTTTTCAACGTCTTATTTATGAGATCCTATCCATGCTTATTCTTGATCCTCCTTTTGGGTTATAGTATTCATCCTTCTCCAATAGGTTCATTCGCCTCCACACCTCCTCGACTCGATAGGCAATTAGTGCCGCATTATGCCTGTAATTTGTGTCATTTCGTATCACAGATTAAATGTTTAGATGAAATTACGAAATTCCAAGTCGTGCTGTGTCGGGTTCATATTTCTCCTAGCAAAATCGTTTTTAATTAGAGTCGTGTCCCCTGAGTCATTTGAAAAATTGCATCCACACCCCAGCAAGATCTTTCGTTCCCTTTAACCAAGTTGGTAATATGATAACAATCTTGCATTATAAAGACATATGAACAAATCCCAGATTTCCAAACAAGCAAAACAAATTCCCCGAATAAGAATCGCCAATGGAGCCTCAACATAAATGATCCAATTTAGGCGGAAAGGCACTTAATTTGGTGCAATCAAGCTAATCATCGGACGGTGCACGACCTTTCATGGAAGGGTGCTAAGAAAAGTCCAATTTTCCAAGAGCTGCTTGGGGGTCAAAGGTGAGGAGCAGACGCACCCTTCTTTGCTAACACCGAAATCTGTCAACTCCTTCGCCAAGAGAAAGGAGCCATTTTCAACCATATGATCTGGTCAGAATTTTACCTCCAGATTACATGCCTCACAAGGCGTTAAAGGGCAATACTCGAGAGTAGATAGGGAGAGAGAGAGAGAGAGAGAGAGAGTAAAGAGAGAGAGAGAGTCTTGATTTTCGAAGGAAAGACGGGGACATGAGCCATTTGGTAAGCGGCCAACAGGACACATTTTGTCTTGGTTGGGTGCTCTGTGTCATTCAATACGTATTTTATTGAATTTTCTCTTCAGGAAACTGCTCTGTTCTAACCTCTCTATTATTTCCTCTCTCTCTCTCTCTCTTGGGTTGCCTTGTAAATTACAGATTACTGTCCTCTTTAATCCCTCTCTCTCCCTCTCTCTCTTCTCCAGCATTTCATTGCTCTATCTCATATTCTTCATCCAAAGGCTTCTTTCTCCTTTCATCTCTTCCTTATTTTCTCCGCAAAGCAAAGGAGAACACCGAGGAGAGAGAGAGAGAGAGAGATTGTAGCCCTTCGCCTTCCGAGACCCAGATTTAGATCCATGTTTTAGCTCCCTTCTCAGCTCAAAGGTACAATCTTTATGCTTTTCTCGTCAAGATTTTTCAATTTCTTGATGATCGGTGAATTGTAGCTGAGGATTCCGATTATTCCTGTTCATAATTTTTGGATTTTTTTTGGGGTGCACTGTAGATGTTTGTTTTGTTTTGTTCTAATGGTTGACCGTGAGCAGGATTTTTATCACAGATATGGGTTCGATTTGTTTGAACGAAGCAGAGGTGAGCTCGTGGGAAGCTTTGAGCTTCATAACTTTGGAGTTTTGACTGCTTTAAGTTTTTATTTTTCTTTTGGTTAGCTTGCTAAGTGCTCTGACTTGTCAAGCTATTCATCTGAGCTGTTACTTGATGAGAAATGGCTGTGTAGATCCTTGAGGTTTTTTTTTTTTTTTGTGGGCAATAAATCCTTGTGTTTCTCAGCGGATCTCATGTATTTTCCTATTTCTGTTCTTTTTGTTCCTGCTTAAAGACTGCAAAGGTTACGTTTTTTCCTAGATTATTTCTCAAACGTCATGACTAAATTGATGATTTTAGGTGTAGGATTTTAAAAATTCAAACTTCAGGTAGCAGGCGATGCAGTAGCAATTTTTCTCAGCTTCTGCTAATTTCTATTTCCTGTTTGGATTCCAAGAGTCTTTTTTTTTTTTCAAAATAAAAAAGTTGTCTGTTGTTTTTACCATGAGCCCAGGTTTGCTTGCTCTTTCCCTTCCTTTCATTCTTAATATTTTCGATTTTTTTTTTGTCTTCCTTGTAATCTGTAAATGGCATTTTGCTTTCTTCGGGAAAACCAGTGTATCCGTAGCTGAGCAAATTCACGAGCTTTTCTAGTGTCCAGAGTTGAATGGTGGATGTTGTTGAACTTCAATTTTCAGTTAAAATAAAGTAGATGAAGTTTCTTGGCCCCAGAAACTCTTTAGAAGCATGAGAACGTATGTCAATGCTGATAAGACAGATTTTTAATTGCTCTTTCATATAACCAAAATGTGCCCATTCGAACTTTTGCCGAGTGTGTCCTATTGACTAACGAGTAAGAATTTCAGACTAATCACCAAGGGAAGATCTTAGTTGATGATATTTAAGTAATCTAGGAGTCCATTGCTTAATGGGAGTGTAAGCATTCAACATTTTCGCTTTCTTTTTAAGTGAAATGCTGACTTTGATATGTATCTTTGTCCATCTTGTCATTCCAGATATTCTATCACGATTTGGACCGGATTGATACCTCCAAGAATTGGTGCGACAACTCTGCCTTCACAATATAACTTTTGCTGAACTATGTCAGCCCCGATGCAAGGGCAGAGGGGTACGAGCAGTTCCTTGGCTGCAAGTTTTGAGTTTGAACATGGATCTTCATCAGGTAGTGCTGCGGTAGATCAGCAGCTCTGTTGGAATAATATGCTGAATCAGGAAGACAGCCGAGTGGTGGACTACATTCCGCCACCAAATAATAACATTACCTTTCTGACCTCTATTGGTCATGAGCTGCCAAACTTGGCCAACTGGGGTCCAGGCGGACCCAGTTCTAGTGACATGCATCCCGAGATTGGTAACAATGAGCGGAAAACAGAACATTCATGGTCAGCTTCAGTAAGTGCCTATGGTGGACCTGGTCCTTTACTGGAAGATCGGAGATACGAGCAACCAGGTAGTGTTCGTCCATTTGATAATGTCAGTATGAACCCTCTAGTGATTCATAGTTCCAGTTCTAGTTCAATGCCACCAAATCTTAATGTGCCAGCCGGTTTTGTTGGCCATGGCAGTGAGAATTCGCCACTTTTGGAATGCCCTAATTTGTACAAGCCAAGTAGGTCGGGTGCTCAATGGCTTCCAGCTGGTTATAGCTCCGATCCTTTTATGGCTGCTTCTAGCAGTGGCACTGGAAATTTCGGCGAAGACAATGATGGGAGACCTGGTAGCCTGTTGGATGGTCGCCGCATACCTTGTAAAAGGAAGTCGTTTGAAGGACACATTGGTCAATCTTCTAATGTTGGGAGCTCTAGTTATCCGCAAAATGTGGAAACTAATGCTTTGCCAAACCTTCTCATTGGCTGTAATTTTGATGGCACCACAGTTTCATCTTCTGTTCCAGAACAGGCAGACCCAAGAAGTGGATTGGGTCTAAGAGGAGCCAGTTCTCGTAGTCTGCCCGATTTAAGCATTGCAGGAAGTGCAGAAAACATACAGCGAAACTTCCGTGTGAGGGGTAATGCTTTGGGTCAAAACATGCCCAATCCCCCCATTTCATATTCTGCTGGTACTGGAAATGGTGTTTTTAACCCCACTTTTACGTCTAATCAGCCATCTTCGAGACTTCTCACAATTGATCCTTCATTGGACTTAAGGCCAATACCTGTAGCCAATGACACACACGTGCAACACCAGACTAGTGTACTACCTGTTCCAACTTTGCCACCCAGTGGGCCATCAATTCGATGGAATAGAGCTCTTGTTTCACGAGCTTCTGGTTCATCTAGTGCAGTTCTCTCAGGAAATAGAGATGCTGGATCGCATGACGAATCCAGCTCAAGTAGCAATGGGAGAAACATTTTAGAGCATTCCATGTTTGTTCCCTCCAGTGAATTGGGAAACTCGGTTCCAAATCCTTCTCTTAGGAGGAGTGCTGGTGGAAGCAGTGGCATTCCTATAAATATTGCTTCTAGCTCTCGAAGTGGCCCGAGTTCAAGCCGCCAGTCATCCCATGGTCATTGGGCGCCTCATCACAATCGTCATCCACAATATCCGCGGAGACTATCTGAATATGTTCGCCGGTCTTTGATGTCTTCTATGGGTTCTGAGCCTGAAAGCCAGAGTAGCTATGCTGCAGGTGGCTCAGGGCCTCCTGCTTCTTCACAAGAGATTCTGCTTTCATCTAGATCTGGTTACCAGGGTCAGGCGATTCCTTCCAGGTCGACGATTTGGACAGAGAGACAAGGAGATGGTGCAGTGGGTTTTCCCTATCCCATGCGAAGTTTAGCTGCTGCTAGTGAAGGGCGAAGAAGGCTTGTATCCGAGGTTTGTGTAGCTTTCATTTCTATCATGAGTTTCCACTATTGTTGAAAACTGGAGCGATTGTAAAGTTTTAGATGATATCCATAAAACCTGGGGTAGACTTACCCATTTTCAGAATCATCTAGTTTTAGTGTGTATATCTTGTTTGACATGTCTAATGTTATTTCTGTATTTGTTAAGATGATGATGAGGAACTATTTTACCTATGATTTTGCTTCGCTTTGCACCTTGATCTTTGGAGCTTACCATGTCCTTCCATGTACAGGTGCGGAATGTCTTGGATTTAATGCGCCGGAGTGAGGGCTTGCGCATTGAGGTCAGTCTTGTATGATCTGTTATACTTTGAAAGTGTATTTTATAGGACAACGGAGCAGTTCTTATTAAACAATTGCACTGAGCTAGTGAGGGGTAAAGCAAGCAAAGTGAATAATCGGGGAATATCATTTATGGTATTTGGACGAATGTCTTTGAAATAAACAGCTGCTGATTGTTGGTCTTTTGCATGGGATGATGGACATAGAACTTTGTGTTTGTGTTGAAGTCTTTAAAGTCACTCAGTTGAAATTTTGATACTGTTCCTGCCTTGTTAGAAGGCTGAGCTTTAACAATTGCTTATGTAACCTTAACTAGACAAGTGTCCAGATAGTCTCTTCTTCTCCTAAGGGAAGAGGCAGCGAGTAACATTTTGCTCACTATGATGGCTAATGAGATTGGCAACCTTTTGCGTAAAACTATGAGCGTTAAAAGTTCACTAGTCAATGCCAAGAAGGATAGATCCTCGAGGTGGATGTTATCTACACTACATAATTATGCAGTAACTGTGGTAAAATAAATTATGGATTTCTTTGATGTGAAAATGTTATCTTTTAACAGATAAACAAACACATTAGTCCTTATAGTATCTGTCAGTCAACAAGGATTCCTTCCCGTGCCCCTTCCTCTTTTTAACTGGAAGAATATGTAGTTGACTGACCATCTTTTCTAAGATAGCTGCATAAACCATAAGTGGTTGCTTGGAACTTTTATCTTTATCTGTATTCAAGTCTCTTACTCAGAACGCAAGTAGAAGCAATTTTCTGTTTGTCAGCACAGAATACACTTGATGGAGTCCAACTCAAAATCATCTTCACCAAGTAAAATTTTTTAATGCTGTTATCATCTTGTTTAAGGTTTTAATTATGTCTCATAAGGATTGTTCTTGCATAAGTTGTTTTTCATCTAGATCTTGGATGATGAAGAAGTGAAATCATCATTTCGGAAACAGGCCCTAAAGCTTGATGA
This sequence comes from Metrosideros polymorpha var. glaberrima, assembly GCA_001662345.2. Lineage (NCBI taxonomy): Eukaryota > Viridiplantae > Streptophyta > Magnoliopsida > Myrtales > Myrtaceae > Metrosideros > Metrosideros polymorpha. The sequence goes on along the minus strand of BCNH02000006.1, from coordinate 16,502,695 downwards.
ATTGTTCAAGATGGGTTAATAGGGAGTTTCTTCTAGATTGCTAGCTCTGCATATAAATCTGATAGAGGTTGTGCTTATGCTTTGATGTAGGACTATATGCTCCTTGAGCAGTCAGTATTTTTTGGGATGGCTGATATCCATGACCGGCATAGGGAAATGCGCCTTGATGTTGACAACATGTCCTATGAGGTGAAATGATTAGTTGCTCTCAGGTACTGATTTTCTCTAGACTACATAAGGTGTTCTAACGTACTATTGCTACTTTCAGGAGTTATTGGCTCTCGAAGAGCGCATTGGATTTGTTAGCACCGGATTGAATGAAGAAACCATATCAACTCGTCTGAAACAGCGGAAGTATGCCAGTCCCATTGACTCTGATAATGAGGTTGAGCCTTGCTGTATTTGTCAGGTAACCAAAGTTATCCTGTTTTTTAACATTCTGTACTTGGTCAACAAAGCATTACTTAATCGTCTAATCTGAGTGGGTCATATTGTTGCCTGGACTCCTGTAGCATCAGTTTTTTCGCCCTCAATTTTCATTTCTATATAACTTTAAATAATCTGTTGGTTTCCAATGACCTAGGTTGTTCTACTTTAGCTTCGCCATTTACTAGTATAGGATTTGTGTGCGCACAGTATTTTCTCCGAAAGATTGCTCTATCCATTCATTGCTTACATTCTTTCACATGATCAACAGGAAGAATATAATACTGGCGAAGACCTCGGAACCCTGCAATGTGGACATGATTTTCACAGAGATTGTATTAAGCAGTGGCTGATGCACAAGAACTTGTGCCCCATCTGTAAAACAACCGGTCTGAACACATGAAAAGGAGCCAAAGATCTTCCTATACCATTTCTTAGTGCCCTACTCAATTTGACTGAGAAGACAAGCAGATGCATACCGTGAAATGGCTTGAGGATTCTGATATTTTGGTAGGATTAATGAATCTTTTTAATGTTTTCATTCTTCCATTTGAAGCTAGACCAAGGCCTCATGCAAAAGGTAAAATGCTGGAGGTTTGTGTTTCTTGAAGTCTCACGACCCTCCTAGTATGGCCGAAGAAATTCTTTTTCATGGGGTGGTTTCATAGAATCTAGTTTTCCCAACATTTGAAGACATTAATTACTTGTTTATGATGTTCTTTTCATGGCCTTAACTTGGCTTAGGCATCTCGAATATTGAAAGCTACCTTCTTCAGATTCAAATGGATAAAATCTTGCTTTTAGAGTTGAACTATGCTCTTTTGTTTGCATGTTTACTTATTTACTTGTGTGAGAAAGAAACTATCTAGTGATTGTCGTCTTGCCAAGCATTTCTTCAGACTTTCTCGATGAAAATGACTGATCCGTCGCATGTATGCTTTTGACGTTTAAGTACGGTATTGGCTTTTGGTAAAGGCGCCTATATATCTCTCCCAGAAACGATGCATGGTGATTGTCTTAGATCCTCTGAACTTCATATTAAGGGTTATTACAGTTTTGGTTCCTGAATTCTGTGGATGTTTCAATGAAGGTGCTCCATTAAGATTGAGCTGTAAATACTTTTCTGCATGCGTGGTTAGGTTTATGTTGGTAGCGCAAAAAAAAATTTGCTACTTTCAATACAGTTTTTAATCTGGAAGACAGATCAAAAATTTGTGATGTCAGCCTCTCTTCCTTGGTTTGAGTATGAGTATGGATTGGAGATGGAGAGTATACTTTCTCTTTCGGGGTTTAGGTTGCCGTCGTGGGTGAAGTTTCACGCATGAATCGGATTAAGCTTAGCTTCGTTGTAAATGGCCATGAGATCCATTAGTTGCACTCTTTCGAATTATGGCTGCTTGATTCTATAGCTGCATCAGTTACATCTTCCTTGGTAGACAAAGAGCTCGACGTGGTTTCGTTGTGTTCGTGTTAGCGAATCATTACAAATGAATCACAATGGTATCGGAGAAATGTCTCTTCTTGTGGAAAAAGTTCGACTCGATGTCGCTTTGGGTGATTTCGAGTTTTCGTGAGCGCATCTTCAAGCTGTTTGATCCAATCGATTGTTGTCCCGAAGATCCAACTTTCAAGTCCAATTAGTTCGATCCAGAAATCCAAGCAGTGAATCATGCTCGCCTAGGACTTAAAAGGCGAGCTTTCGGCTTCACTCTACCCGTCTAAAGAGGGCCCAATATAAAAATAAAAAATAAAAATTCAGGTGTTGTCCTAATTAGTTCAATTTTTTTTTGTGTCTTGTAAAAAATCTCAAACTTTAGGTGTTGTTTTAATTATATTTAGAACTTTTTTTGTCTCATAAAAAACCCCAATTTTTATTTTTGTTCCAAATTTACTACTGTTAATTTTCCGTTTGAAATTACCGTAAGTAAACCTACGTGAAATGCTACCTCATTAATGAAATTCTCTTTAGCAAGTTGATATGGACAAATAGTCCACAAAACAACGTTTTCTTGGATGAGCAATTAGAGTTTGGTTTTTCAATTGTTCTCACTTTTCTTCATATTGTCTCGTCTCCCTTTCATCTCGCTCGAATCTTCCATGGCGCTCACTCCTCCATCTGTCGCGCTTAGAGTCCTTCATTTCTTGCACAAGTCAGAGCAAGAACAATTTATGGAAGAATTATTGTTTTATCCAATATATGAAATCGCTAACTAATAAATTTCAAAATTTCTCAACTACGAGATGTTTGAGCGTCTCGACCACGAGCTCTCCAAGCGCGAAAGATAAAGAAGTGAGCACCATAGAAGATTCGAGTGAGATGGAAGGGAGACAAGACGATAAAAAGAAGAGTGGGAGCAATTGAAAAGCCAAATTCTAATTGCTCATTAAAAAAAATCATTTTATAGATTATTTGTCAATGTCAACTTGCTGAAAAGAATTTCATTAATAATGTGGCATTCCATGTAGGTTCACTAGAAATGTTAATGGTGATAAATTTGGGATAAAAACAAAAATTTGGGGTTTTTTACGAGACAAAAAAAGTTTTGAATATAATTGAGACAACACCTAAAGTTTTGGATTTTTTTAGGTATTGGACTCTAATGATAGAAAATAAAAAAATAATCTCTAAAAATTTGAAGTTTAAAGATATATTTTGATCAATCTCCCTTTATAGATGGGAAAATTACCAAAAAAGTTAGAAACCTATTATTTTTGTGAATTCAATCCCAAATATTTCAATTGGTTAATTTAGTTTTAATCCTTTTGATAATTTGTCAATATAGTTCATATAGTCAATTTTGGTTAGAAATCGTTAGTTGAATGCCAACCATCCTACGTGACATGACCGACGTTAACGTAGATAATTTTTTTAAATATATTTTTTCCAAATTTTTCCAATTTTTTCGAATTTTTTTTATTTATTCCTTTTTCTTCTTTTTTTCCCTGTGACAGACAAGGGTCTCTGGAGCTCGTTGGCCACTGGGCGAGGCCATGGATGGCCTTGCCTAGACCATGGCGGCCACGAGCTTGCCCAGATTTGGCTGAGGGTAGCCTCACCCACGATTGCGACCCTCGACGGCTACAGTGAAAAAGAAAAGAAAAGAAGGAAATGATAATAAAAGAAAAATAGAAAATAAATAAATAACAAAAAATCGAAAAAAACATTCAAAAATTAAAAAAGTTGTCCACGACACAGTCGGCCGTGTCACGTAGGACAGCTAACGTTTACGTCAACAATTTTGATTAAAATTGGCCGGATGTATAACATTGACAAATTATGAAAAGGTTTAGGACTGAATTGGCCAAATTAAAAGGTTTAGGACTAACTTGGCATGAGTGAAATAGGTTTAAGACTTTCTTTTGGTAATTATCCTTTTTATAAACATACTATCTGTGTTTGATCACTCAAAATAGAGGAGGAACTATGCCTTCCCCATTGCAAGAGTAATCGGAGAGCTATCGCTCATCGCTGCTTCGCGTATTACGAAAGCCCCATTAGAGCTAGAGGAAGTTAAGTCAGATGAGTGTAGCTCTATCTCAGGCAAGTAGGGCATGAAAGTCAGAAAGAAGGGAAAGGACTGAATCCACTGCAAAAGCATAGAGCTGGGAAGGACCATCTTAGGAAGAAGATCTCTTTGCTGAGGAAGGCCATTTCATCTCTCGCGAAGTAATCACTTTTGAGTAACAAATTTCGATTTCTTGAGAGCTATGGTATCTATATCTCAACGACTCTTGAAAACCATGACCCCAAAATTTTGTGTACTGTCAATGAGGATGTGTTACAACTTAGGCAAATCTGATGTTTGGGAGTCGTAGCAAGTCAGAATGCAATTCTAACAAAACAAATCCTTCATTCTGACTACAGAGGAATCAAAATCAACATTTCTCCTACTAAGGCATATCACACTGTCATGCAAGATGATTCCTTTGTTCATGCACTCGCTTCTCATGGGACGCATGGATCTTTCCCTTTGAAACTACATCAAAAAGTTTTGTCTCCATGCAAAAGGCGCATCTAAAGATAACGTGATAAAGTACGACGCTGAACTACTTTGGGCAATCGCGTGTGACATATCTTTTAGGAGAAAATTGTTCAAAAGTCCTAAACCTATTGCACTTTTGTCAATTCAGTCCTAAACCTTTTAATTTTATCAATTAAGTCGTAAACATTTTCACACATTTCTAGTTGAGTCCATCCGATCAATTTTGGCAGGAATTTGCTGACGTGGCATGATTGGCGCTGACGTAGACAACTTTTAATGATATTTAAATATTTTTCCAAATTTTCAAATATTTTTTCTTTTTTTTTTCCTTTTTTTTTTTTCTTTTTCCCTTTCTTCATTGTGGCCGGCGAAGGGCTATCGACCGTTCGTCGGCCACAGGCGGTGGCCGGCGAGGCCGACCCTCTCCGAGCATTGCCTTGGCCTAGGAGATGTCGGGCGAGGGTTGCCCTTGCCAAAACTGGCGAGGTCGACCCTCACCCAGGCCACGATGGCCTCACCAAATCTAGCAAGGCCGGCCCTTGCCTTGTCTAGGTGAAGCTGACCCTCGCCTGGGCCAAGGCAATGCCCAGCGAGGCTGTCACTGACTGGGCGAGGGTCGGCCTCGCTGACCACCGCCCGTGGTTGGTGGCCCTTCGTTGGCCACAATGAAGAAAGATAAAGGGAAAAAAAAGAAAAAAATTATAAAAATTATTCACAAAAAATTTAAATATTATTTAAAATTGTCCACGTTAGCGTCGACCGTGCCACGTCAGCAAATTCCGGCCAAAATTTTTTAAAAAAATTTTGCTCGGATACTTGTAGAGGAAACTGTTCTCCAATGATTGTAGAAGAAAAGTCGTCTATAAGCTTATTTCCATTTTTCTTCAAAAGACCAAAATTTACAATGACCCATCATTTATACTCTGACAATTATTGCTCTGATACTTGCTATAAATGTTGGAGACCATGTTCTGATGTTTAAATAAAAGAAATTGACCCTACAAATGATATATCATCTCTTTCTTCTATTTCTCCAAATCTGATCTTATTGCAGACTTGCTTTACTTTGAAGAGTTTATGCTTATAACTTAAATTTCCTACATAGAATATGTCATCCATGCCAAGTGCTCTGATCTAAACTATACTTTATCTATCACTTTGACATAAAGGCAAAACTTTTACTTTACACGCACAAAGATATTTCCAAAATCTTTCACGCCTGTGAACACATCTATTTATGGAAAGTATAGAAGGTTTTGTTATAATAGAAAAGGAGACTTTGCAGGGGAAATTCCCTATATTTTGAAGATGAAAAAACATTACGTGTGAACTAATATGTGCATTTAAGTGTACTAGCGAAATATCCTTGAGTTCACGTGCAGATGACGTTAACAACAAGACGTTTGTGCTGGTGGAGAGCTTTTTCTGTTTGCAAATGGAAAACAAGATAGTGAGTGAGATTGTTAGAGTTGGAAAGACTTTTGATAGAATTTTGGTAAAAAGAAGAAGGGTGTTGACACCTAAATTTTGACCTAATTTTAGAATTAATTTAAAATTTATTTCGGTAATTAATTTGCATAAAAATTAGGGATCGACCCGGCCCCTAGCAAAAAATATTTAAATTAATTGCATTTAGGTTTATAATTATTTCAGAATGCATAATCATACATTTTTGCATTAAAATCGAATCGGGTGGCAAAAATCGAATAGAAATTGGATGCGCGAACTAGGCTAAATTAATTATAAAATTCAGCCAAGTATAGGGGATAGGTGATCAAAATCCTTGGGGTTTTTGAGGCCTAATTTGAGCTTAAATCAACCCATTTTAATTTTTTTAATTTGGGAAAAAAGCCATTTATAAAAAAATCCATAATTAATTAGAAAAAAGGCCAAAATTAAGCCCGAAAAAGATAATAAGCTCATGGAAATGTCAAATTTCGACCAAGCCCTCTGGTGAGGTGGCTGAGTTGATTAGGGCGCAAATTGAAAAGAATTTCGCCGGTTGGGGTCAATTTGCAAATATTCAAAAGTTCATGGACTAATTTGTAAATTCCAAAGTTTGTGAAAACCCTAAAAAACTCATATAAATACCCCTTTATACTTCAGGATTGAGAGGGAACTTGATCAGAATTTTTGAGAACTCAGAAAATTCGAGAGAGAGGCAAAGGGGGAGAAAAGAGCTCGGCGAGAATCCACTCGCTGAGCCATCTTCGCGGCCATGGTGCTACCTCCATACACAACCGTTTCCCTCCGGTGAGCCATCGATACAAACTAGGAATATCCTAGTTTAATTCCCCCCAGACCTCACATCCATACGAGCCACCATCGCGACGAAGCAAGTCGGAGAAAAACCCCCATTGACCAGCCGCGACTTGAGCAACCCAGAAAAAACAAAGCTTCGTGCTCTGTTTTTCTAGCCACTGTGCAGTTGCGGATCCGAGCTTCCGCCAGCCCCATTCGGTGATCAAGAGAGCCCAGACGTCCCCCCTATTTCCGTGACTCCAAGGAAGCCCATCGCCGCCGACATCGCTGTTCGAAAGCGTCCCGTCGCTTCCAAAACAGAAAAAATAGAGCGTCTTGCTCAGTTTTCCGGCGAACCGGCGTCCACCTGAAGATTCGTTGCTGTTCCGACCTCCGACGACCCCCTCCGACGTGCAGCCGTGTCTTAGATCACCCCAGGTGTGTCCCCAATCAAAGCCCAGTTGAAGACGAAGCTGTGGAAGCCCTAAAACAGAACGCCCGCCAAGTGTTTGGAGAAATTCAAAGGGGAGGTCCGAATTTTTTGTTGCGCCGCCGCCATTCGCTGCTTTCATTGCCGCTCCGGTGAGCCCTCGGAAACCCTGAAGTCGCCAGTAAATCATCACCGTAAGATATGATTTTTTATTTTATTATTATTTTTTCTCTTTGGTCACGATTTTAAAAAATACAAGAAGACTACATTGATCTATATTAGATACAATTTTTTTTTATAAATTAAAACTCTAAAATCCAAATTAGGAAAGATTCTTTCCTAATAGATAACGATTTTCTTAAATTGGACAATTTTTCCTATTGCCATTCGGGAACGATTCTCCGGTTTAGGAAAAATCGGGAAAAATTACCAACCCGATCTATTGCCATTTAGGTCTGATTCGTTATTTTTCAAAAGTCGATTTTGGATTTAGAGATTATTTTTTCGAAAAAACTGAAGAAGCTCTATTCGTGATTTGCTTTGATTGATATATTTGATTGACTGGAGATTGTGATTATCTTGATCATATTTTATCAAGTTGGTTATATGCTTTCCATATTTGAATTGTTCGATTGATTTTTGCCATATCTATTATTATCTTTGCATGCTTAAAATTCTAAAAAAATTTCATGTAGATTAGTTTGCATCTTTTAGGATAGATTGCATCCTTAATTAGAATTTTCAGAATATTTTTTAGATAATTTTCGGAATTATTTTTTTTAGCTAAATTTAGATTTTGAGATAATTTTCCTAGTTTAAATAAGATAGAATTTTTGGGTTATCTTGATTAGAATTTTAGAATATCTTAAGATAGGTTTCCTTGATATGATAACATCTTGGGATAGGATTAGATTTCTAAGATAGATTTTTCTTTCTTTTCCTTAATATTTTATTTTTAGGAATATAATAGTTTTCTTTGCTAGTTTAAATAAAATAGATTACTTTTTCTAAATAGTTAATTTTCATTAAATATTGATTTCGAAAATCATGAAAAATTCATTTGCATATCATGCATTTTCATGTCATATACCATACTGTTCATGCATGTCATATAGTTTAGTAATGCTATGTCATGTCATATAGTCTAGCTCATTTAGTATCATATTTAGGTGCATTCATGTTAGCCCATCATTAGATTTGCATTTAGATTAATTTCATGCATTTCATAAAGGTTAGTCTTTTTCCTAAAAAAGCGAAAATAAAAAAGAAGGAACTTAATTGTTTGGCGCGTGCTCTGTGCCATTTATCACTTGATTTGTGGATTTTTATTTTATTGATTGCATACCCTGTGTGATAACCTATGCTTAGTGCTTTAGGTTAAAATCCAATCAAGCTGCCTGCCAATGATTTTTCTTTATAAAAATGAAATGGTACCGAAAGGGCGTTGGATAAATGTTTAGCGTAATCAAGTCCCTAGACTCATAATCTCTGGTTCGTAGAAATAAAGCATTATCTTCCTAATGTTTTATTTAGGTGTCTAATTGATCTATCAAGAAATGATTAGTGGCGACTCCAAATTGAATATCTTTTGATTGAAAATTAAATGAACCTAAGTTGCGATTAGGTAAGACTTGGGAGAGTCTAAGCTAGGTTAATTAATTTTGGTTAATTAATTTGGTAATCCTTTAACCTAGATTCGGCGAAATTTAGGTTGCGACAACTTGGTGACTCCACTGGGGACTATTTTATTAAATTTTTGCAAAATTTAATAAACCTTAGTGGACTTAGGCCGAATTTCATTTTTTGAAAAAATCTTGTTTGGCAGCATGGACTCTAGGTAAGTCCTTAATTTAAGTGTTAAATGGTTTTGCAGGTTGGGAGTTATAAGGGGAGTTGTGTGTGGCTAACCCTTTGTTTTGCAGGTTCGGTGATGAGAATGAATGTTTACTTTCTTGTAAATATTGAAGCGGTGTTTGTGCATTTATTTTCCGTGCATGTCTTAATTGCATAGCATTACACTTAGCACACACAACCCGCCATTGAACCCGAATGGCTAGGCTTAGGATGGTATTTGATTAGGGACACTTCGGCCATCGCCATTTGGCCTGAGTCGCCTTTCTCAAGTCCCGAACTTTTCAAATCGGTGCCAAGAGTTACTACCCCCGTCATTAGCCATGTGATGCGGGTCGTTACTTGGCTGAGCCGGATGTCTGCGGGGATCCTCGACTCAATCACAAGCCAAGGTGGTTCGGTCCAGACGTCCTTGGGGCTCCACTTTTGTCAAGCCATGTTAGATAGAAATCGAACCTCACGAGCATTTCATGTGCATATCTCTGTGGTTGGCATGTTCGTTTTCTTTAAAACGGAGGTATTCTCTTGACTTTTACTTTGTCATTTACTTATTTCTTCGAGCCGGTCCATGACTTTCTGTGGTGTACGAATTTTTCGAGGATCCTCGAGACGTTTGTGGCTCTCGGCCAAAGAATAAAAAACTTTCGTCACATCTTGAGGTTTTACATGTAAAATTTTGGAACTAATCCAGATTGTTTTCCATTTATTATTGAATTATTCATGAGAGCAAAACAATAAGGAATTTCAGAAATTTACCGACATCAGATTCATCTCATTAATCACCATGGGTAAACGATTTTTTTCATACTTGGACAAAACATGAAAGTTGTATAATGAGATGTCAACTAGTGATCTGAAAATTTTCGGGCATCAATTCCCGTTTTTGATGACCCATTTATCCTCAAAGTAAAAATCGGACAAATCAGTTTGCTGAACAAAATTTTCAGAAATAACCATTAAACTGTATTGATCTATGCAGAATTTGCTCAAGCTCAAAACATAAAAGTTATTTTTCATTATATCGGCTATCAGCTCGTAAATTTTGGTGTCATTTTGACCAATATGAGAATTAATACAAAATTTCTCGTGAAAGCCGACTAAACTGGAAATTGTCTGATTCAGTCCTTTGGTCATGTCCACTTTGTTCGTTGAGTCTAAAGGGACGTCATGGATCGGCTCATCATTCTTACTTATTATATTCATCCTACTTATTACTTTTTGTAGGTAATTTGCTACGGATCCTCCTCGTTCACCAATCATCACCCGGTCCAAAGCAAAGCAAAAAGCAAAACAAATGGCCGACATTAATGAACTCATGGCTCCATGGAGGAAAAGGTGAAAGAACAGATGAAGGAACAAATGAAAGGATTCAACGATCAAATGGCCGCCCTAACTTAGATGATGAATAATCTCATGACCAATCAGCAACCACCCCAGCAACACCTATAAATCTACCACCGGCATGTCAAATTCCTCAAACTAATGAGGGAGTGGCAGGAGACTCCAATGGCATGCCCCCTCTCGAAGATGCTGTCCCGCCTGGATCGAAGATTGTCGTACCCCCTCTTGAACGTGTCAATGTGCCCAAGGCCAATGTCGAAGAGCCCAAATATAGTGAAGAAGAGGACAAGCGCTGGGCGAAAATGGATGAGAGGCTGCGTCAAGTTGAGGGAATGCAGAGTATCGCTCCGATCGACCTGTCTATTTACACTAGGATGCAGGTGCCTGACAAGTTCAAAACGCCTGATTTTGAGAAGTATGGTGGCACATCCAATCCGATACTACACATTGAAATGTACCAAGCCTGGATGACTAAGTACGTCACAAACAACCTCCTCATGATTTCAACCTTCCAAGCAAGTCTGAAAGATGTAGCCATGAGATGGTACACTAACCACCGCATTAATCGCATGGAAACGTGGGAAGAAGTGGCGAACGCATTCGTCAAACATTTCAGATTTAACTTGGATGTTACGATTTCTCGGGAAGATCTTGAGCAGGCTAAAATGAAGAAAGGGGAGACCGTCAAAGAATACGCCACCAGGTGGAGGAATTTGGCAGCACAACTTATGCCCGAACCACTAGAACATGAGTTGATGAAGTTGTTTGTCTCCACGTTGCCACACGCCATACGCTCTCGAATGTTGGGAATAAGTGCCTAATCTTTTAGCCAGCTTATTGCAATGTGCGAGGAAGTGGAGATCGGGCTAAAGAAAGGATGGTATGGCGAGACCAATTCCTCTGGAAGGCGATTTCCCAATAGGAAAGACAAGGAGCCTGCAGCTGAAGTGAACATGGCTTATGTTCAGAAAGCTCCAATTCAAACCACCAAGATATAGATGGCCCCTCAGCAATCGGCCAATTATGGCCAACAAGGCCAACGCCAGCCTTACCAGCGCAACAAACAACAATTCACTCCCCTCCCCGGAACCTTATCGCAAGTATTTGCAGTTTTGCGCAAAAAGGATTTGCTAACCACGGAGCCACAACGGCTAGACTATGCGACGTTCCCTAGATATGATTCATCCAAAAAGTGCGACTATCATAGGGGTGAGCCAGGACATTTGACCGACGAATGCATGGTGCTTAAGCACCGAATCCAAAACCTGTTAGACACTGGGGCATTCTCAATCCCTACAGTGAGCCCGCCTAATGTACAAAGAAACCCATTACCCGATCATGTGGGCAATGTGAATGCTGTCTTGGGCTTCGAGGCCGGACAAGTTGAGAGTTTCAAAGTCCGTCTTACTGATATCTACGATGCGCTTTTCAGAGCAGGGTATTACTCAAATGGTCAAGTAGTCTCATTGTCCATGGTAAAGGAACAGGTCGAGAAACTGGTGGAGGAAGGAATGATCGTACGTGCCAATCATGTTGGAGTTGTGGCCATTATCTCTCAGGTCATTATCGATTGGGATCAAGAGCTTACTGCGCTAATGACCGATCAGATCAAGATGGATCCCGAGCTGGCCGATATGCCACCCCTAGAGGATGCTTCAGACGATGACTTGGGAATCATCATCACGTCACCTCAACCCTTTGCATATGAAAATGACAAGACAGTACCTTGGTCTTATTACCTCAACGTTGATCTAGTGACAAGGTCAGGGCGCACCTATGCTGATAATCAACAGTTCAAATAGGTCACTGACAAGGAAGCAAAAGAATTCCTGGCCATGATCAAAGCCAGCGATTACAATGTTGTAGACCAGCTCCGCAACTTACCTGCTCAAGTCTCGTTATTGGAGCTCCTTTTGTCGTCTGAAAAGCATCGAAAGTCCTTGATGAAGGTGCTGAGCGAGGTTCATGTGCCAGGGAACATTGAGGAAGATAAGCTGGAAGGCTTTGTCGAATTAATCCTTCTTAAGGATCAAGTGGCGTTCTCTAAGGAAGAAGTTCCGGTGGAAGGAAGAGGCCACACCAAGGCTCTTCATATTTAAGTTAAACACAAGCAGACTCACGTAGCAAGGGTATTGATTGATAACGGCTCGGCGTTGAACTTATGCCCTTTGGCTACCTTGAAGCGCTTGGGAATTAATCTCTCTCAGATGCAGGTGGCAAAAACTTCCATCAGGGCTTTTGACGAAATGAAGAAGAGTGTTTTAGGTCAAATTAGTTTGGAACTTCAAATTGGACCTACTATGTTTGATCTTTTGTTCCAGGTGCTGGATATTCCTTCGGCCTTCAATTTCTTGCTTGGACGTCCATGGATCCACATCGCAGGAGCAGTTCCTTCGAGCTTGCACCAGAAGATCAAGTTCGTTGTAAAGGAAAAGCTTGTCACCATTTATGGTGAAGAGGACCATCGCATCTACAACGAGACGGCTATTCCTTACATCGAACCCGAGCATACTGAAGAAGATACTTATCACTCATTCGAGCTAGTGTCAACCGTCCACGCTTCTTCAGAAAAACCCCCACCGATCCCTGAAATGTCTTATGCTACACTCATGGTAGTGAAAGTCATGGTAGGCAATGGCTTTTTCCCTGGTGGAGGACTCGGAAAAAATGGCCAAGGCATACGCTCACCGATCAAAGCTGTAGGGCAACCAAGCGGAAGATATGACTATAGGGTCAGGTATACTGCACCACCTAGTTTCTATGCTCGAAGACCCACCCCTGCTGGTTAGGGTGATGAATTTGAAGACTCTGAACCCTCAAGAAGACATCATGCTGAATCATCAAGTAGAAATGCTCGTCCCTAAGAGTAGTTGACTATGGAGTCCCCTGCGTGGGACATTTATCTTTTTGGATGACTTTTCAAGTTATAGATTGAATGGTCGTTAGAGGCTTTCAGTTTTTAGGTCTAGGAAGTTTGAGTCTTCTTTGGATTTGTCCACATTAGTGAGACCAAGTTCGTATTTTCAATTCAATAATTGTAATCAATTGATCACCATCAATGAAATTACAAAAGTTTGTTATTTTGAGAACATATGGAAGTACGCCAAACCAGCTCTGTGATGCTATCCAACAAATGAAAAATGACGTCATCAGTGGAGAATACTGAGTGCTGGGCTTCATCATATTTTCTCACCTTAAAAAAAAAAAAGTTTTCGAAACAAAATGATTTTCAAAAGTTTTCTAGCAAGAACGAGGGTCTCATTAGTTTAACCTTTTTGTCTTATTGACATCTCTACGATATGTGTCAGAATTAGAACAGGGGCATCCGATTGAAAGGGATAATTCAACACTGATGTTAATGAATATAATCCCTATGGTTTTATTTGCTGGGCTGTCTTCGGAGGCAAGATGACATGTCTGAGATGTCTAGTTACTTC
>BCNH02000006.1:16453311-16482367 GCA_001662345.2 Metrosideros polymorpha var. glaberrima | reverse complement strand
TCATATAGTCTAGCTCATTTAGTATCATGTTTAGGTGCATTCATGTTAGCCCATCATTAGATTTGCATTTAGATTAATTTCATGCATTTCATATAGGTTAGTCTTTTTCCTAAAAAAGCGAAAATAAAAAAGAAGGAACTTAATTGTTTGGCGCGTGCTCTGTGCCATTTATCACTTGATTTGTGGATTTTTATTTTATTGATTACGTACCCTGTGTGATAACCTATGCTTAATGATTTAGTTTAAAATGCAATCAAGCTGCCTGCCAATGATTTTTCTTTATAAAAATGAAATGGTACCGAAAGGGCGTTGGATAAATGTCTAGCGTAATCAAGTCTCTGGACTCATAATCTCTGGTTCGTAGAAATAAAGCATTATCTTCCTAATGTTTTATTTAGGTGTCTAATCGACCTACCAAGAAATGATTAGTGGCGACTCCAAATTGAATATCTTTTGATTGAAAATTAAATGAACCTAAGTTACGATTAGGTAAGATTTGGGAGAGTCTGAGCTAGGTTAATTAATTTGGTAATCCTTTAACCTAGATTCGGCGAAATTTAGGTCGCAACAAAGGGACATACGATAGTCGAGGTGGTTCAACATATCAAATTAAAGGAAAACAACTTAGATAACATTAGTACATCAATATGCTTGGATTAAGGTGAACAGATTGAGATATGGTAAAATTATTAAGTTTGAACGGAGCACGTCGTAGAGGAAGTTCGCAGTACAAACGGAAGGGACAATAATCCACGTACTTGGGAATGAAGACTCAACTCTATATTATTTTAATTCACATTCAAATTTATGCTTTAGAGCCAATTTTAGGCCTTATAATCTACAGAGGAACATTCTCAATAAGTCGTAGAGGCTGTTTGGTCAATTTTGGCAAAATTCGTTATTTAGTTCCGAAGAAGGGCTATCGACCGTTCGTCGGCCACAGGCGGTGGCCGGCGAGGCCGACCCTCTCTAAGCATCGCCTTGGCCCAGGAGATGTTGGGAGAGGGTCACCCTCGCCAGTTTGGCGAGGGCGACCCTCGCCCAGGCCATGACGGCCTTGCCAGATCTGGAGAGGCCGACCCTCGCCCAAGCCACGACGGCCTCCCCAGATCTAGCAAGGCTGGCCCTTGCCTTGCCCAAGCGAAGTCGACCCTCGCCTGGGCCAAGACAACGCTCGGCGAGGCCACCGCAGCTTGCGTAAGGGTTGGCCTCGCTGGCCACTGCCCGTGGTTGGTGGTCCTTTGCCGACCACGATGAAGAAAGAGAAAGGGAAAAAAAAGAAAAAAAGTATAAAAATTATTCAAAAAATTCAAAAAATATTTATATATTATTTAAAATTATGTACGTCAGTAAATTTTGGCCAAAATTATTCGGATGGACTTAAATGGCAAAGTGTAAAAAGGTTTAGGACTCAATTGGTAAAATTGAAATGCTTAGGACTGAATTGGCAAAAGCACAATAGGTTTAGGACTTTTTGGACTTATCTTGTAGTCTCGCTCACACTGAATTCTACACATTTATAGCACAATCCTCAAAAACTCTATAGGCTACCATACGAATGTGTTATTATTAGACATGTCAAAATAGATCATATACTCATTTCTTAACGCATATTTGATGGACTGGATTGTGGACTCATTTCTTAACCCAACTCTATAAGTGTGACGTCCCATGCCACCACTTACTAACGTCACAAGATCTTTAACCTGTATTCGCATGCAGAAGCTATATATCGATACAGTATAAATCTAAAAATCAATTAACATCTCGATGAGCACAAAGTCACTACATAAGTATAGATGTAAATATATATATATATGGATCAACAGAGTCAGGGTACATAATAAACGAAGCCCAATATATACACTCCAAAAGAAATGACGTTGCCATTGGGAGGTTGGGGTAGTCTACGCCCTTGACTGTCAACCTTGTCTATCCCCTACTCTGTCAACCGACAGCCCATATACAAAAAGTCTATCATCAAGCTGTCGTCCAAAATATCATATGCACGTAATCTATCCTCCTATGCCTCCACCTCCAGTTCATCATATGATCCTGAGGTACCATCATCACCATCATCGAAATACGGGAGGGGACCCACCAGATGTCCCTAGTAGTACATGTGCAAAGCTACAAAACGGTAAGATACTAGTTCTGGTGTCGAACCCACATCTATCCAGAGCGTCGACATGAACTTCTTAAAAACAGTGAGAGGAAATCTTAAAATCGTCACGTCCTCTCAATGGTAGGTAATATCTACTGGTACACCCTAATGCAAACCATACGAAGGGGGAGGACCTGTGTCCGCCATATCTACTAATCTGAAAAGATGTGCAACAACAAGTGTAAGCGTAAAGCTTAGCGAGTAAATATCTAAAACATCAACAACTCGTTAATCATATCACATTAAGATATAGAGAAAATCAGTATGGACATTCAACCAATATAATATATCAAGATCAAATGACAAGAATAATGCAATGCTCATGTATAATGCACATCATACGTTAAGCCTTTCAATTAGATTCTCTCTTTCAATATCCACCCCCATACCACGGTTCCGTTGGCACGTAGACCAACTAGTGCTGGTAAACTTCTAGCGCGTAGACCAGACTTTTACGGTATACCGACCATAGGCATCTCACTCCGAGGCATCGTAGTACCCTCGATTACGGCATCCGCAATCAACTACGGCATCCAAGGTACGCCAATCTTGGGCATCCCGATACTCCCATGGGGCATCATCCGCACGTAGACCGATGGTCCTCACCATTCATTGTCACACAATATACACGTGATGCAAATGCATACCAACCTATCAAGTGTGCAGTGCAGGCTACATTGTGTAAATGAAAATGTCAAGATGCACCATGAGGACGAATATCAACGAAAAACAAAGTATAATGCATTTCGACTATCCAAAGCATGATCAATATAATTAGATCACGTTCGTCCATCACCGATTCTTCCAAGCGGTCACTCACCTTGCCTGACAAATGCTAATAAGCACATAGAACAGTATAATTCAACAAATCACAGACTAGTAAGCTTAGTTAAAATTCAACGATAATCCACATTGCTCATCCGATTCTCCATTTTATCACACCATTGACCAACTTTCGCCTTTCCGACCCTGTGTAAAGACCTTGCCTCACGAGTCTAGCACGGATGAACTCAAGACCACACTAGCCAGTCGTCCGACCACCGCCATCGCCGTTCTTCACCACGTAGCCACCTGCCGGTGCCGTCCGCCACCACCCGGCTCCATTCAAGCCCACCATCAACCCGAATCACTTTTGCAGAACCATTCCGAGCTACCACAAGCCATCACGACACTCAAACAACAACAACAAAATCGAAAATCAATCATACAAAGAAAAATCGAAGAAAACAGCTCGTGGTCGTCCCTCGCGCAGCTCATCCGAGCTTTCCAAGGCTTGAGTTCGATGATCCGTCACCACCATCTCCTTTCCCGACACCTGTACATTGCCGACAATCAAGAAAATCGCACATGCAATTAGGTTCGAGACGCGATACCCACAGACCGCCACAAAGACCAAATTTCCATCCATCTCGAGTGAAACAACAAACGCGAGGTCGAAGAATTGGAATCTACTTGCCTCGACGTTGACCGTGTTAAGATTCCTCAAGTCGTTGGGCTCGAATTCTTGTCTGCGGCTCCAAAATCGCAAGAAATGATGAAGAAAGAAGAAGATGGAGATGAACCGTGAGCTAAAAAATAAAATAGAGGGAGAGAGAGTATATAAGGGAGAGGTGAAGCGGTGGAGAGGGTAAGGAGAGGTGAGGCGGTGCAGAGGGAAAAAAGAAAAAAAAGAAAAGAAAAGAAATAAAAAATAAAATAAAATCGGCAGTCGTTCCCGTGTTATTTTTAGTCCCCCGCATTATTTTTAGTCCTGTTCGTTCATTGTTATGAGAATTTCAAACCGCCATCGAGCTCAACTTAAATATTATATCCCGTCGACAACTAATATACCCACCGTTTGTCTCGTGTCACTTAAAATAAATTCATTGCGCCAACAAATCCAAAAATTAAAGATTTCCTAAATCCTTTATATAGCGTCTTAACGACCCTTAATTAAAATCATCGGCTAATTGTCAAACATTAGTAGCATATAAAAATCAGGATGTCACAATAAGCTACCATATGAATGTGTTAGTTATATTATGTAAATGGGTTTAGAATGGTATCTATGACTCTCTCTTTACACTCTTTCCCCCACACTCGATTTCACGATCGCTCGCTCCGTGCTCTCACCTCAATTTGGGTTTGAATTTTCTTAATTTTGGTTAAATATAAAAGTGTTTTTAGTAATATGGTTCGGGTCAAATACATGTTGTATATGTGTTGGGTCGGGTATAGGTCACTAGCTTTGTATTGCATGAAGATAGGTCAAAATGGATGAAATGGGTTAATTTGGGACATACCATTTTCGACCCAACCCACTTGTTTGGCGAGTCTAATTATTATGAAAATTGTAAGGGAGAAAAGGGTAACAATTCTTGAAGAATTGAAGAAAGGCAAGTCCATGCCAAAGATGGTGGGGTAATGCGATTCTAAATCGAATGCAAATTAAGCCTTCTGGGAAGCAAAGAGGAAAAAGTCTGAAGAACTTTTCAGAAAAATCAAAATAAATTTTTTTTTTTGCTCGGATACTTGTAGAGGAAACTGTGCTCCAATGATTGTAGAAGAAAAGTCGTCTATAAGCTTATTTCCATTTTTCTTCAAAAGACCAAAATTTACAATGACTCATCATGTATACTCTGACAATTATTGCTCTGATACTTGCTATAAATCTTGGAGCCCATGTTCTGATGTTTAAATAAAAGAAATTGACCCTACAAATGATATCATCTCTTTCTTCTATTTCTCCAATTCTGATCTTATTGCAGACTTGCTTAACTTTGAAGAGTTTATGCTTATAACTTAAATTTCCTACATAGAATATGTCATCCATGCCAAGTGCTCTGATCTAAACTAAACTTTATCTATCACTTTGACATAAAGGCAAAACTTTTACTTTACACGCACAAAGATATTTCCAAAATCTTTCACGCCTGTGAACACATCTATTGATGGAAAGTATAGAAGATTTTGTTATAATAAAAAAGGAGACTTTGCAGGGGAAATTCCCTATATTTTGAAGATGAAAAAACATTACGTGTGAACTAATATGTGCATTTAAGTGTACTAGCGAAATATCCTTGAGTTCACGTGCAGATGACGTTAACAACAAGACGTTTGTGCTGGTGGAGAGCTTTTTCTGTTTGCAAATGGAAAACAAGATAATGAGTGAGATTGTTAGAGTTGGAAAGACTTTTGATAGAATTTTGGTAAACAAGGAAGGGACATACGATAGTCGAGGTGCTTCAACATATCAAATTAAAGGAAAACAACTTAGATAACATTAGTACATCAACATGCTTGGATTAAGGTGAACAGATTGAGATATGGTAAAATTGTCAAGTTCGAACGGAGCACGTCGTAGAGGAAGTTCGCAGTACAAACGGAAGGGACAATAATCCGCGTACTTGGGAATGAAGACTCAACTCTATATTATTTTAATTCACATTCAAATTTATGCTTTAGAGCCAATTTTAGGCCTTATAATCCACAGAGGAACGTTCTGAATAAGTCGTAGAGGCTGTTTGGTCAATTTTGGCAAAATTCATTATTTAGTTCCGAAGAACAGCCTTTCAACACTACTTTGACCTATTAAGTCTCCCACAAGCTGATCAACTTTGGAGGACTATATATATATATATATATATATATATATGCATAAAAGTGATTGTCGAAGGTTGGCCGAGTTAATTAAAATGCTCCCAGAACTTTTTCTTACTTCTCTTGCTTATTCTTTGAGAATAATTTTGTGGTTCTGATTGTAATTATCAGAGAAAATGTGGGGGTAATCATTGTAAAGAGTGTTTCAAGCTTAGAGTGAGGTATGTAGAGTGAGCTATGGTTCTTCATGGGGAGGCAACTTTGTCTGTAAATTATGTTAGGACTTCAATGGTGCGCTAGTAGATTTTAGCCCTTGTCATTGGGTTATTAGAGCTAGGAGATTGGAGTAATCCGAATCACTATAAATTCTTCTTCTATCCCTTACTCTCTTTACATTTCTATTAATAAAAAAAATACTATTCTGCATGAAAAAGTGGTAAAAATCCTACTACAACCGATTCACCCTTTTTTTTTTGTCTGTTATGTCTAGTCCATTTCACAAAGCACCCGAAGACAAGGGATCAAACTCCATCCTAAGAATCGGCCCTGCCTCCGCAGTTGCCCATTAGAAGGCCCCAATTGCCTCGAAAGCTCAATTCTTATAGCCTCAGGTGCAACGAAGGGAAAATTATGTAAAAAATCCTAAATCTAATACACTTTTATCAATTCAGTGCTAAACTTTTTAATTTTGCTAATCGAGTCCTAAACATTTTCATGTTTTGCCGGATTCCGGTCGATTTTGACCGAAAACTGTTGACGTGGATGTCGGCGGTTCTACGTGTCGCATCTCGCTTGGCATGGTCGGCGCTGATGTTTGACCCATCTTTTTTGGGCTAAGTACATTGACACTATACATCTTACAAATTGATGACGTAAATGAAATAAATTTAGATATCTTTTGGAGACAAAAGATCGGACCAAATCCAAATCAAAATTTTTGTATGTCGTTGCGCTGATTGGCATATGTTTTGTTATTCCTGTGTTATGGATATTATGCTTTTTAGGGCCGGTAATGTTGCTCACTGCTCTACTCGTGTAGGATCCTATTTGTCATATAAAGGAAGTTATCTTATTTAGTCAGATTTCCTTTTTCTATGTTTTTTTTTATTATGACAAAAAGGGATGATTTTGACATTTGACGTGGATATCTCAAGAAAAATGTGGTGACAAAAATAAATGTGTCATCAATATGGAACGATATCATCTGTAATAGATACAAAAATCTTATACAAACATATTGTAGCTCAAATTTCATATGTAATCACAACTGTGTCTACAAGTTATTAATGCAATATTGTTAGTAAGGGTGAGTGATTTCAGGTTCTGTACAGGTTCCCCCTGAAACATGGAATCTATTTATCGGAATAGGTTCATCATTTTTGGAATTTGGAACCTACTCTGCATATCCTGAAATATATCTTGTCATAGGTTTCAAGATCGAAACCTAGAACCTACCCTGTCGCTGGTTTCAAGATCTACTCAGGTTCCACCTGTATTTTTAATTGAACGATTGCAATGAATCATTACCTTTAATGACCACCATTTGCTGCCACAGTTCATTGACCACAATTTATATTTAGACATGCAAAAAATACGAACATTAACAAAGTAAAGTCTCAGCCATATATATCATAAGAAATGGAAGTTCAGACTAATTGTTCTAGATTATACATTATGGAATGCCGCAAAATCGCGCGAAGATATAAACCAAGAAGAACACAAAAACTTGTTCCAGTTTCCAGGTTCCACCTACTTAGAACATGGAACTTATTCGTCGAAGCAGGTTCCTCAATTTTTTTTAACCTAGAACCTACCATACATATCTTGAAACATGGAACCGGACATGTTTCCACCAGTACGATTCTCAAGTTTCAGGTTCTACTCAGGAACCATGCTCACCCCTAATTATTAAGATACTTTGATTCCAATATGGGTGCAAACAAATATATTCATACAGAGTCCGTATTAATCATTACATTGATATTTATAGTGAAGAAAAGTCCTTTGTTCTAACATATTTTTCCTCTGCTCTGATCCTTGAAGAGAAAATTTTGTTTACAAAGAAAGAGCATGCACTAACAATTCACATTCTTTTTGCTCTGACAATTTTTATTGTTCTCTGAAATTTGCAGAGGAAATTATGTTTACAAAGAACATGTGCTACTGCTAACAACTCTCTCTTTTTTTCTCTGTTACTCATAAACGAAATTAGGAGCATAAGATAATAATATACATTTAATTTCTTTAATACTTGAAGATGAATGAAATTAAATTTGCAAAGGAGCATGAGCTAGCAATATCTCTCTCTTATTGCTCTGATACATGTGAGGGCATATGCTTGCGATACATGTTTTTGCTCTGATGATTTAGACGAAAAGTCATCTATAAGCTTATTTCGGGAAAAGTACAAAAAAAGTCTTAAATTTACTGCATTAATATCAATTCAGTCATAAACCTTTCAATTGGACCAATTTAGTCCTAAACCTTTTTGACATTGGTACCAACTTAATTCATTCGACCAAAATTGACCGGAGATCATTGACATGGACATCGGCCTTCCTATGTGGCATAATTGGCATTGACGTGGATAATTTTTAATAATTTTTAAATTTTATATTAACTTTTTAAATAATTTTCCCTTCCCCCCCTTTTCCCTTTTCTTTTTTCTTTCTTCTTCTTGGCCTTGGCCGGTCACCATGGTCAACAACTGACCGCAGGCGTCGGCGAGGGTAGCCCTCGTGGCCTGGGTAAGGGTTGCCCTCACCGGATCTTGCGAGGGCACGACCCTCGCAGCCTGGGTGAGGGTTGCCCTTGCTGGATTTGGCAAGGGCGGACCCTAGCCAAAGCTGGCAATGGGGACCCTCGCCAAGGTTGTGAGGGCGATCCTCACTAGCGCTTGTGGCCGGTCACCAGCCATGGTGACTAGCCAAGGCCAAGAAGAAGAAAGAAAAAACAAAAGGGCAAAAAGGAAAAAAAGGAAAAAAAAAAAAAAAGGGCAAAAAGGAAAATTATTTTAAAAAATTAATAAAAAAAATTCAAAAATTATTAAAAATTATCCACATCAGCGCCGATTATGTTATGTAGGACGGCTGGTGTCCATGTCAGTAATTTTCGGCCAATTTTGGCCGGATGGATTAAATTGGTATCAATGTGAAAAGATTTAGGACTAAATTAGTCAAATTGAATGTTTTAGAACTGAATTGGAACCAATACAATATGATACTTTTCCTAGTTTATTTCCCTTTTTCTTCAAAAGACAGAAAATTTACAAGGACTCATCATTTATACTCTGACAATTATTGCTCTGCCGCTTGCTACAAATCTTGAAGAGAAAGCATATATCAGCTACCAATGTTCTGAGGCATAAATAAAAGAAAGTGACTCTACAAATGATATATCATCTATTTCTTCTATTTCTCCAAATCTGATCGTATTGTAAACTCGCTTAACTTTGAAGAGTTTATGCTTCTGACTTGTATTTCTTATATCGATTCATTCCATCTCACATAGGAAATATATCATACATGCCAAGTGCTCTTATCTAAACTTTATATATCACTTTGACATAAAGGCAAAAAGCTTTAATTTATATGCGCAAAAATATTTCCAATATCGAAGAATACAGAAAAATGGGGAGTTTGTCGGGAAAATTTCCTATGTATTCTGAAGATGACAAAAAATTATGCGGATAAAATCATCAAGTCTCAGTTCTTAATGCCTCGAAGAGTAAAAGGCCATCGGGGGTCGGACGCAACCAATTTTGGCCTAAATTATTTTTTGTCTCATAAAAAAATATCAACTTTAGTTCAGGCTCTAATTCTAGATCAAATTTTCCTTTTTGTTTCATAAAAAATACCAACTTTCAATCGGTACCCAAATTTAACCTTGTCAAATTTTTGTTTAATCATACCGTGAAAGATGCGATGTGTCATTCTACTTGTATTGGGCGACTCTCAGCTGTGTTGAAGTGGAAGTAGAAAATACTTTCTTAAAAAACCTACATAAACTAAACAAGCATTATCTCTTAGATTTCTTTAAATTCTTGTTTTTTACAACATCTTTTATGAAGATTGTTAAAAAAAGCCCTAAAACTATTGCACTTTAGCCAATTTAGCCATAAACATTTCAATTTTGCCAATTGAGTCATCAACCTTTCATGTTTTGCCAATTGAATCCATTCAACCAAATTTGACAGGAAATTGATGATGTGGTCGCTGATGATCCTTCAAGGCACAATCGACGCTGATATAGACATTTTAAATAATTTATTTGGTTATTTCTTTTCTCTTCTTTTTCTTTTCTTTTTGGCCTAAGGGTTGGTTAGGGTCACTGGCTGACCCTCGCCGACTCTGGGTGAGGGTTGCGACGCCCTCACTGGATCTGGGCATCGTAGCCTTGCCTAGATTGAGTGAGGGAGTCATGGTCCTTGCCTAGCCCAGATCTGATGAGGCTGTCACAGCCTTCGCCAGATTGGGGTGAGGTCGAGCGCCTTCGCTTTGGCATGGGCAAGAGTCAACGAGGGTCGCAACACCCTCGCCCAGTGCCAGGGTGGGCGTCTGACCCTTGTTTGTGGTCGGTAAGGGTTGACCATGGCCCTTGCCGGCCCTCAAGCCAAAAATAAAGAAAACAAAAAGCAAAAGAAAAACAAAAAAATTATTTAAAGATACCACGTCAGTGTCGGTCGTCGTTTGCCATGCCACATAGGACTACCGGCAATCATGTCATCAATTTACGGCCAAACTTGGCCGGATGGACTCAATTGATAAAACGTGAAAATGTTTATGACTCAATTGGCAAAATTAAAAAGTTTAAGACTAAATGGGCCAAAGTGCAATAAGTTTAGAACTTTTTCGACAACTTTCCCACAATCTTTACCTTTATTTACTTTGAAGATTTATTTCCTGTATTATTCTCAGTCGGGTTCTCCACCTACAGTGTTTTCCTTGGTTCCACATGAGGACTATCTCAAGCAACGACAGTAGCAGCTGACCCATTCAATGCATCGATGAAAAGCTGACAACAGAAGGAACTAGACTAGAAGAGCAATGTTTCATGAATAGCTTGGACTTAGTCTAATGTGAATAGGCTTAGTCTAATGTGCTTAGTGAAAAATGTAGAAGGTTTTCTTAAATCTTTGACGGAAGATAAGATAGTACAAGAACCACCATTGAAACCGTGCAAAAGTACAAGTACCATGAACATAATTTTGGTTGTTACTATTAGTGTCAGGGATATATGTTGTTCTCCAGTGCTCAAGTCAGTGAATTCCGCTAAGATTTGGACAGAATTGTCGAAAGATGTCTTTAAGTCGTAATTGGAAAGTAGTATGGGGGTTCAAAGTTGTCACGAAACATAATAGAGGGACCAAAATCAAACATGTGCAAAAGAAAGGGCACCACAATTGTAACTTTTCCTGGTTCTAATTTCTATGAAATGATACACGAGAATCCAAGTAAAGAAAACTGATAATCTTCAATTAAGCATCGCATGGGTTTCATACTACTATAGGAAAAAATGGGTAATAACATTATAGATACCTAAACTTTCGTTTGTTTTACAATCAAATACGTAAATTTCCTTTTCGTTCAATCAAGTACCTCAATTTTACAAATTTTGCTCAACATGTTCTCTGTGAATCAATCGTTCTATTGCGGAAATAAGCGATCGAATGATAAAATAGACTAAACAAGGAAATAAATCGGACACTAAATTTACGTGATTCGGTTATAGTGATCTATGTCCACGGGAAAGCAGCAACAAATACCACTGTAGGTTAAGTGATACAACGGAAATTACAACCACACTCAAGTTAGTCAAACACTCTCTCTATTTCTCAAACTCCAATTACACTTGATAACTCACACAATATTCAGTTCCATAGTTTCTCACGAAATAATTTCTTGATCTCACAAAAGAATTAACAAATCTTACTAGAAAATTTTATCAGCTTGAATACTAATTTCATGGGTTGTAATTCTTGAAGAAAGCCCACAAAGAATATCCACTGTCAAGCGCTCGAACGGCACTTCAAGGACTCTTCTTCACGTCAACAACGGCTCTTCTCAACACTCTCATACGAAACAGAGAATATATATTTATATGTGCCAAAAATTGGTCCAAGTCAAAAGTCCACAGTTGACTTTCCAAAATCAACCCTTCTCTCCAACGTGCAGCAGATTTCCGTATATTTCCTTTTTTTCTTTTTTCTTTTGCTTGGAATCCTTGTCCAACTGAAACTCTTACACCATAAAAGGAAATCTATCTCCATATCATATATTCAGGCATCCACAAATAATAATTTATTTTGAGTTGGATTTGTTTATGAACTCAAACTCGAGACATATTTTAACACATTCAATTATATGATTTTGCTGATGTGGCTCACTTACTTAGCAAAAGTTAGGCCTAATTATGCAAAATCATACCATCTTTATTTTGATGTCGGCTTATGAGGAGAGAGAAAAAGTATTGATTTGGACAATATCGACAGTGTAATATATCTTTGTTGATGCGATATCAATTCAAGAGGCCATATCATATGCCAACGGGACAGTTAACTTTTGACATATTCAATCCATGATTATTACGGCGATATTATATTGACCCGGATTTGACAGGTTGAGTTACTGGATTGAAATAAAAAGAAATGTTTAATACTCGATTTAAAGTGGACAAATGTTCGGGCACTTACGTTGTCAATACCCTAAAGGGAATGCCATTGGAATATTTTAAGTAAACATGCTCAAGACATAAATGGGCACGACTGCCAGTTCAGTAATCTGAATATGCTAGTATGAAATAGCAACAACGGGACTCGATACAACATGATGGTGTTGATCAGTCCATTTAAGGTAACCATAAGTCACTCCTGGAGCACTCTCATCGACTTCTACAGTCAGACCAAAACTCTGCTTCTCATACTTCTGAGTGAATGTGAGATTGCTTGGCCGTACTGTGACTTTCATTTCCTTCGGACTCGCCACAATCGCTTGGTAAACAGATGAATCATCTCCCACATTTGTCACCATCCTTTTGAAGCTCTTAACTTTGGTCAAGCTGGTGTTCGAAAATACGGCGATGAAAGACGGGTAGTTCAGGTCGCTGTTGCTTTGGCTACAATTCCACTGGCCTCTCCGGATGACTGCACTCATCTGCTTCTTGGTATATCCCAAGCTGCAAAGAAATTCGATATAATCTTGGAAGTATAGGTCATATATAAGTCCGGGGTCCACGGCTTTGTTAGGATCGATATGGCCTGCTCCGAAATCTAAAGGTGTGGTAGCACTTTGCCACAGTTGATCTTTCAAGGTCGTCCTGGTGTTATCCATCGTGTATGCTGTGGTCATCATAGCCGATTTGATGGCCGCTGGGCTCCAATCTTTGTGCACAGCCTTTAGCAAAGCGGCAACCCCGGCAATATGTGGTGCCGCCATGGACGTGCCTGAGTAAAGCGCGTAATCAGTCACTAGATTGTACGGGCCAACTTCCATAAAAGGCCTGTTTGGTGCAACTGCAGCTATTATATCAGCTCCTGGAGCAAGAATATCTGGTTTCAAGATGCTTGGATTGATCGGATCCGGCCCTCTTGATGAGAAACCGGCAACTTGAGGTGCTGGGGTTATGCCCAATTTGGTCTGCAAGAACCTCATACTCACAGTTGCGTTGTTTTGTCTTCTCAGGTAGTCCCTTATTGGAGTTCCTGAAGAAGTTGGTATGACCACAGCGGGGATGGAGTAGTGCTCAGGATACAAATTTAACCCATCGCTCAAGAGAATTGCCGCGTATGCTCCTTTGTTATCAAGTTCTTTGACCTGACTGTACAAATCCACCGTATTGTCGTTGTCACACAAAACTACCTTTACAGCAATTTCTTTTGGTTCGAGTGCTGATAAGCGGCATTTCGCTTTGCCGGGGTTGTCCTTGCCATAATATACTTGTGCATCAGTTATGTAGATGCTCTCAGGGAAATATGACGTGCCCTCTATAGTTAATCCATTTCCCAGGGTTGAAGTCGCGACTAAGCTTCGATCAATAGTTCCAGCTCCTACTGTCATAATCCAGGGAGCTCCATTGTACGTGGAGTTATAGGCCCTATCATTTCCAGCTGCGCAGATGACGATGATTCCCTTCTCAACTGCTGACAAAGATGCTATGGCAATCACATCGTTGAAGTATGGTGTGAACGAGAGGCCGATAGACAAAGACATGACATCTACTCCGTCAGCAATTGCTTGATCCATTCCAGCAAGCACATCGCTTGACGTGGACTCGTATGTGTCAGTTGCCCACAAAACTTTGTACATCGCAACATGAGCTGCTGGTGCTATTCCTGTAGCTATCCCGCCTGCATATCCGAAATGACTTGCTCCATTTACAGGGGACCCTGCAGCAGTGGACGATGTGTGTGTGCCGTGACCGTTGAAGTCTCTAGCGGAATCGTAGTCATACTTTTCAGATATGTTTCTTCCGGCAGCTGCAAGGCCCTTGCTAAAAGACCGAGCTCCAATGAACTTACGATTGCAGTTAGATGGGCTAAAGGCAGTGCCGTTCTCGCATTCGCCTTTCCATCTAGGAGGCACTGGTGGCATCCCATTGTCGCTGAAGCTGGCGCTCTCCGGCCATATTCCAGTGTCGAGGATTCCGATGACGACACCTTCTCCATATGAGCTAGTGGGCCACAGTCCAGAGCTGTGCTTTAGGCCGAGGAACTTGCTGCTGTGAGTTGTGAACAGCTTGCCAAAGGACTCTTTCAGCGTCATTCGATGAGCAGGAGACTCTTCAATCTTGGCTAGCTCAGACGGTGCGAGCCTGGCACTAAATCCGTGTATGACATGGTTGTATGAATAGAGAAACTTGTCCTCGCCATCGCGGAGAGTTGGCAATGACGAGTCCACGGTAGCATGGTGCCATGACTTGTGGGTTAAAAAAGATGCTGGTTTCTGTGAATGGTCCATGTGGATGATGTATGTCTGGCGTTCCTCGGATTCCGACATCGCAAAGCTAGTCACCACAGACAATAGAAGTAGCCGTAGTAACGTGCTTTGCGAAGCTGAACTAGACGGATTTGTTGCCCTGCTAGTCATGTCTAATGAAAGAGCTAAAAGGAAGTGTTGAGAGGTTAGCTACTTGCACATTTCAAATGAATGTGCATGAGCTTATATATAGAAAGATAGTCTGGTCTCTTTTCGTTTGTTGCTTCTGTTCAGAGGGAAGTAAAGAACGGGAAGTTTCAATGCTCTTGAAAAGTCCCTGTTATGTTCTTTTGCTCGTCTCACCACCGCAAGTGTCGAAACTCCTTGTGCTAAGGAGCCGGTCGATCTCTTCAGACAGTACACTTGAAGACCAAAGTGTTGGAGAATATATCTGATTTGATACTAATTGTGATTATAATTAGTACAATATATCCGTAATGAAATATTCTCGGAATATTGGACAATTAGAATAGGAAGGAAAATATTGTATACATGCTCTTTGATCTTCCTCTTGTACTATAAATATGTCACTATACATGTACAAAATATATTGGAGAAATACAACAGAAAATTTCCGATCTTTTTCTTCACTTTCTGTCATGGTATCAAAGCTCTCTTTCCTGGCCTAGCTTCCGCGTTCTTTTGGATTGCCTCCATGTTTGGTTTCTGAATTGTTGTCACTATCCTTATCCTAACGCTTACGAAACAAATCAGCACTCCGGTAGGAATCCACCTTCTACAATACCATGACAAAAAATCAAGCCATGAATTCTGGTGAAGAAAATGAGTCGGGTTCTGAGGGAAACTTACCTCAAAATCAGACCTCGGAAGAAGTGAATCCGAGCCAAGATCAACATTCAGCAAAGAACCTCCAGGTCACCACTCATGTTCCAGTTTTTGTGGTTACACCTCTGGTCCCCAGCTCAACCCAATGGCCACCGTTTCACTGG
This sequence comes from Metrosideros polymorpha var. glaberrima, assembly GCA_001662345.2. NCBI lineage: Eukaryota > Viridiplantae > Streptophyta > Magnoliopsida > Myrtales > Myrtaceae > Metrosideros > Metrosideros polymorpha. The sequence continues at coordinate 16,466,702 of BCNH02000006.1, read as the reverse complement.
TACCCATTCCAAGGCCAGTGGGGTGCCGGTCCAAGCCAGGCGTGGACTCAACATGGAGCACCTATAATGCATAAGGGGGGGGTGCCATTATTCTCAGAAAAGAGGCACAAAATTCGAGTGAGAGGGAAAGAGAGAGAGAGGGAGGTCGGGCTCCACCCTAACTGATGGGCCACTTTGCCACCATTGCCCCGCCGCCTTCACTGCTCCTCCAGCTGCAAGCCACCCATCGACGCCAAGCTCGTGTGACGTACTTTGCATCCATATAAAGATCTCGACTTGAGGAACCATCAGTATGGAGAACCGAGCTTGAGAAGACCCCCTGGTGGCCTGGTTCGCACACCCAAACCCAAAAATTCCAGATCTGAGGCTACTCTCGAGCCGCTTTCGACGCCTCGGTTCAGCCACTTTCCAATGTCCCCCTGAAGCTATGAGTAGTCAAAACGAAGCTTGTGCAAAGCTCTTCACATCCATCTAAGCCGATTTCCCAGAAAAGCCACGACCAAGATGAGCCGAGCCGACGAAAACAGACCATCGGAGTCCCTATTTTCGCACCAAAACAGGGGCCATTTGCTGGTTCGCCCCCGTTCATTGCCGTCCGCCATGTCTCCAACCACTAGTGACTTTCCTCGAAGTCCCAAGGAGTCCCTTGATCGAAGCCACAGCGATCCGGGTCGAGATTGGAGCCAAAACAGCCCCGATCTGAGCCGCCTGCCACCCGTTCGACAAAAGTCCAAAGGGAGGTCCAATTACATTCTGCCTTGCCGCCACCGTCCATCGCCTCTGGTGACCCTCCGGCGACCCTTAGCAGCTCGGCGATGTCCCTCACAGCCGGCCCTAGTTTGTGGATCGTGAATTCAAAAAAGGAAAGTGGATATTTCTTATTTTAATTAGGTAAATATCCAATCCCTTTTAATATTCTATAGATAATATTGCCTAAATTAAATATGTAGATCTTATGGATATGGTAATATTACGTTAGTCATAACGTAATATTGCCTTATAGATAATTAGGCACTTATCTATAGGTAATTTTTTTTATTTTATTTTGCTTATCTTTATGATTATGATTGTAATTTAATTTGCACATTAGTAACCAATCTTGCTCATAATATATGCTCCCATTGTGTTTATGTCCTAAGGAAAGTGTGCAATAGGGTAATATCTGACTTCAATTCAGAAGTATGATCGTGTCCGCACATGGAAATTATATATCACATCCCCGATTTGAAGGATTGGGTTAATAATTCCAAAATAAAATTTCAAAATCTGCCACATGTATTTGGGGATGATGGTTATTATATAAATTAATTCACTTTCTGGCCCCAATTCAAGATAATGCTATGAAATCGAAAATCGAAATTAAGGGTATATTATGAGCAAGATTGATTATTTATGTTCAAATTATTTGTTCTTGTTTAATGTAATCAATCATAAAAAATACCAAAAATACTCATCATGTGCATGTCATCTTTGCCATGTCATTAGTCTTGTCCAGGCTCATTTATTATTTAATCTTAGTCATTAGGATTAAGTAATTAAATTGCCTGTCTTATAGTATAGTCACATAATAGTTTTTGCCCATCATTTAGAAAAGATAAGTTTATGGTCATAAATGCATGCCATTTAATTTTACGTCATTAGACTTTGATAATTTAATTAAACGCATTTCATTTTAGAATATGGTTGCATTAGTATTGCATTCAATAAAAGAAAACTCCAAAAACATTAATCTACATTGCCAATCAAGGAATTTTCATGAAAAATGGATACCAAAAAGGCGTTAATAGAAATATTAGTGTAATCAAGTTCCCGAACTCACTTAGTCTCTGGTTCGTAGAAATAAAGTATATCTCCCTATACTTTATTTAGGTTTCTAATTGGCCTACCATAAACGATTAGTGGCGACTCCGTTTTAAATCTTTTGCACGGTAATATTGAACCTTAAGTTGCGATTTGGTAAGACTTGGGAGTGTCTGAGCTAGGTTAGTTAATTTAATTAACTTGATAATCCATTAACTTAGGTTTTTTCGAAATTTAGGTCGCAACAATCACAGTCCTAGAAACAAAAGCATTACTCAAAGTAATGGAGTAATTGATTACCTTCTTCAACTTAGTGCATTCACAAGCGAAGTAACCCAACTTGTCACAATTGTAACAATTCCCTTTGGCCTTGTCCTTCTTCCCACCACACTTCTTGTCTCGAAGGGTTTTTGCTTTCTTGGGTGCTTGACCAATCTCATTCCCTTTGCTGTTGAAATTATAGTTCCTCTTGCGCTTGAAGCCTGAAGCTTTGCGTGAACTCGTTTCAACAACATAAGCATGTGTAGAGGATCTTGCAGCCTCTAGGCGCTCATCCTCTAACTCCAAATGACGTGCTATATCATCAAAAGTTATGATATTTTCATTATGTGTCATGTTGATTTTCATATGATCCCAACTTTCAAGAAGAGACCTAATAACAGCTTGAACTTGATATTCATCAGTTAGGGTATGACATACTGCGTTAAGCTCTCGTATCATGTTTGACATCTCTCGAAGATGCTACCTCATAGTTTGATTTTGGCGCTTTCGATAGGTGTCAAACTTAATAGTGAGTCTTTTCAATTTACTAGCAGAAGTAACCCTAAATTTATCTTTCAAGGAATCTCAAATTTCTTGAACATTATTGAAAGCTTCAAACTCACACATGAGATCATCCTGCATACAACTCAACAATGTAATGTGAGCAATGCTATTTTTTCTTTTTCCAAGCTTGATAAGCTTCATGATCTCTTCAGTGTTGAGCAAAAGTTCCATGCTCGAGTTTCAACCATGGTGTGGTTGAGAATCTCTAAAACCTCTTGCTCTTCAAGGATGTACTGAACTTTTTGATGCCAAATATCATAAATGTCACTGTATAGTTTCTCACCCTTGTCGAGGTCAGCCATAATGGTCTTAGAAGTCAAAGCCATGATCAATGACAACACTACACATTGAAATAGTAAACACAAAATTAATACTGGCACATTTTTCACATTAACACATATTTTGCAGCAAAAACAAACTAATAAATGATAATTTGACAAAAGACATTGACACAAAAGTTCACTATGTTCCTAATCAGCTTCTGTGTTACGATTGTCTCACTATCATGGATTTTGTTTAATTTGTGAAAATTTAAGTTATATGTGAGAATTCCTTTGAATTCTACCAACCTATAACTCCCACTAGAAAAGATAATTAATAAGGAATTATTATGCAATGATCACGTTCTATGGTAATCATATAGGCATAGCATGATGTGATCCAATGTACAAATATTCATGCGTCGATAATAATCAAATGTGGAATACAAATTAATCTCCTACCATTGTTCGAGTTTGCTGGGCACTAAAATTGCATGTAAGGTCAAAATAGAAAATTTACGCTCTAGGGGCAGAATCATAAATTAGCACATGCAAGGGCAAAACAGGAAATCTACATTACCAAAGGCAGAATCGTCAATAAACAGCCAAGGGGCAAAATAGTAAAAAAGGCCAAGATGCATGAGTGATGAGACCCTAACGGCTGTCCAGCAATAAATGATATTTGATTGCGAGTCATGAGAGAGAAAATGGCAAACCTATTTATGTTTACTTACTTTCGAGATCTGAGCACAGAGTTAGAATTGGAAGTTGGCTCTTTAGGGCCGTTCCTCTAATAAGCATTTGAAATTCATATATTCACCAGTAAAACTATGTGATATAGGACAATTTACGAAACTGTGATGAAAATTCATCACACAATAGTGTACTAAATTTAGCTAGCAGCGGTAGTAATTACTATGTATTTATCATCTTGTCCCCCAATTATGGTTCCCCTGCACATGGATCTGAAATGGACAAAATTATGCATGCATCACTAGCACCAAGCAAGATTACTACTGTAAGCTGCAATTATTTTCCACGGTGGTCAATCACGCATGCCTCAATTCTTGAAATCGCAACGTCTCAACATTTTGACACCTTTTGACCGATCACAACCTCAATTTCCATAGCACCGAAGATCTATTCGTCACGCTTAGCAAACCAAACCAATCATCTGAAACTGTTGATCTCGAGCAGATCGTTCACTAGGAAATCAAACTCTCAAGAAGCACTGTTGCGCCGGAAAATGTTCCTATGGCGAATTATCTTTTACCGAAATTAGTTCTTCGGCTTTTTTAATTATATAAGAGGTTCTGCGGCAATTCTGGACAGAAGTAATTGAACGATTGTTAAGGATTTAGCTTGATATATAACTGATTAATTTGGAAATAGCCTGTCGATATTACAAATAAACTACAAAATCAAATCTCAACAGAAACCGATTTGATGACAAAGTTAAACAAACGTATCGATACGGATATTAAACCTCGACAGAAACTGATTCGATAAAGAGGTCAAACAATCGTATCGATATAGATATTAAACCTTGAATAAATTAATTTAAAAGCGAAGTTCAATGATGTGTCGATACAAATGACCATAAACGAACCACGGTATTAAACCTCAACAGAGTTTGACTCAATGGCAAAGTTAAACAACGTGTCGACACAGATGACCATAAACGGACCACGACATTAAACCTCGACAGAGTTTGACTCAATGGCAAAGTTAAACAACATGTCGACACAGATGACCATAAACGGACCACGACATTAAACCTCGATAGAGTTTGACTCGATGGCGAGGCTAAACAATCGTGTCGATACAACGTCGGAGTTTGACTCAACGACGCAGTATTCCCTTTGGATCTAGAGTCTGACTCAATGGAAATGTTCCGAACTATACTTAAAGCTAAAACTGAAATGCATAAGTGAAAAATAACATTGTGTGTTCTGTTGTTGATTCCTTTCTGCCTTGAGGTCCCTCGGTATTTATAAGAGAATGCTGTAACCGTTCAGAGTTTGATCTTTGGTAAACCGCCTTTGAAACCTTTGACTTAGTCTTTCCCGCAATTTCCTTGCTTTTGATAATCGTCTTTGACTTTTCGAATCTGTTCTTTTGTCCGTTCCATAACGCTGTTGATACATCAAGTTTCTTTCCTTCTAGTAACTGCTTCCCGATTTTTAGGCTACTTTCCTGCTTTCGTGGCTGATAACTGCTTTTCGACACATATCAAGCTATCTTTCTGTTCACGTCGCTAATAACTGCTCTTTGACACATGCTTCTTGCCTTGATTGCTTTTATTCATGAGCTATGACAATGTCGTGACTAAATCACAGTCGACAACATCTTCCAAAACACTCAAATGATGTGCCAATTTCTTAATCTCATCATGTATGAATCATGTACTATTTCTCTCCTCGTGTCAAACACGTAATCAGTTATATGTAAATTTATTTGGGTGTCAACAAGCACAAAAAGGCATATGCCAATCAAATGGCCAGCGAACGTACACAAAGCAAGCGAAAGAAAATAAACGAACCATTTTGCAGGGAAACGGCGCTCGGCGGGTGCACATTGGACGCTTTGAGCTCGAACTTCCCGCCATTTTTACTTCTCTGACATGACCAGGTCGTTAAAGAAGTTCTTGCTGGTAATGCCTTGTGATCGAACGAAGAGCAAGAAAAGGCAGCTGAAGAGGAAGGAGAACAGGGACTCAAGCGTAAAGCCATGTAGGAGAACTGAGCAGAAACTAAAAAAAAGATGGAAGCTTTTAGTTGTTTTTCCCTTTCTGTGGGGATTATGTGACAGAAGCAATCATTTACACTGTTGATTTCAAGGAAATTACATCAGCCATTAATGAGGTCTGCACATATATCATGCATGCCTACTTGCCCTTCAACTTGTTTCAGTCGATGAAACTGTCATCTGTGTTCACCAAACTCCATGAGAGACTTAGGCACCAACTACAACATCTACTCTCTCTCTCTCTCTCTCTGTCTCTGTCTCTCTCCTTTATGAGAAGATTGGTTTGACCAACATCATTGACTTACAGGTGGGGTACGCAAGAGGATGTTCAAGCTCCTGTCTGAAGCTACCAGTTTCCTTTATAACCTTAACAAGGATTTTTATTGACTAAGTACATTAATCTCACGAGACATGCGGAAACTGGAAATTATTTTCGTGGTAAAATAATTTATATACCTATTGGCAAAAAAAAAATATGTCAAAAGAGCAAAAAAGAAAAAAGAAGAAGAAAATAATGAATGTATTCCCGTAGATATCTCGCATTACTTAATCTCCGGTTCCTTTACTACCGGATATTCATTCAAAGGTTGTGCTTCTTTGCAACGAAACGATAAATTAACGAGAGAATAGCACATCATTGCGTTAGGAAAAGTCACGTTTCAACCTACCATACTAGCTCTACTTCATCGACACGAGAGTCGACCAGAAAATTGACATTAACCTCCGGTGTTGGCACATTGGCCCTCTCTGTTTTCTAGGAAAAGACTTTGAATCGATCTATATGTGTTTCTACCATTTGTTAAGTGTTATCTCGCATTCGCAATAAGCTGTTCTGTTCAATAACTATACAATTTCCCGGAATTCACTGAATTAGATAACCCAGTACAAGTCTTGCAATGAACGTTAGAAGATTGAATTTTTTTATATGACTTTTACTCTCCTTCCTCAGCAACCTGTGACTTTCGGATGGCAAACCTCCTGATCACATAGCTGTTCTGACGATCCCAAGTTGTCGTCGATTTGTTAATTCATTTTACCATCGTTGGCAGTCACATTCATTTCATCCAACTATCGGATCGGTGGTCGTAGCCTTAGATCACGCCCTCGACACTCGACAGAGAGAGGCAGTGATGTTCACTGATAAGGGCTAGCTCTGGCGGGTGTTGGCATTGGCTAGAGGGAAGACGGAGTGAGATTCCAACATTCTTTGAAACCACGAATGATCGCGAATTATATTACAAACCCTGCCCCTTTTCTTCCCTAAGGAAATTATATTTGGGGGGATACAACGATCAATAGTACAAGTGAAGAGAAAGGAGACACATAGCTTAGATTGATGTATTTATCTCGGGAAAAATTGTCCAAAAAGTCATAAACCTATTGCACTTTTGCCAATGCAGTCTTAAACTTATTGCACTTTTGTCAATTCAGTCATAAACGTTTAATTGTGTCAATTGAATTCTAAGACTATTTCATGTTTTGCCAATGTAGTCCATCTAGCTAATTTTGGACGGAAACTGATGACGTGGACGCCGGCCTATAAATGGCACGATCGACGCTGACATGAAATAAAAAATTTCCAACTTTTCTATTAATATTTTCTTCCTTTTTTTTATTTTTATGTAAGACCAATGAGGGCTACCGGCTGAGGCCCGACTTGGTCCTAGCAACCCTCGCCTAGTGGCCGGCCAAAGCTGGCGCCCTGGCCCAGCTCTAAGCAAGGGCTGCAAAGCTCGCCTAGTGGTTGATGAGGGCTCATGGCCAACGGGGGTCATCGAGCCTCGGCCAGTAGCCGATGATGGCCGGTAGCTCCCAACCGGCCTTAACACTTAAAAAAAGAAAAGAATAACACTTCAGAGTCGGTCATCCCATGTAGGACGGTCGGAGTCCACGTCATCAATTTATGTCCAAAATTTGCCAAATAGACTACAATGGAAAAATGTTAAAAGGTTTAGGACTCAATTGGTACAACTAAATTGTTTATGATTGAATTAGAAAAAGTGCAATAAGGTTATGAATTTTTGGACAATTTTCCCATTTATCTCGTATCACAAGCAGAAACAGAAGCAACCTTCAGACGCTGCTATTGCTACTCCGGCCTCCCAGGCATGTTCGAGTATATGTAACACCATTGTTTGCCACCAGACCTCGTTTTGCTCTCAAAGTGTTCGAAACCAGGACAGTCCTCACCTTTTTGCCTTTGCCTTTGCCATGTGATAGAACTGGTCATCTTGATCAGAAGGATACGCCTCTACATATTCCTCGATCTGCTCTTACTGCGCAGTCAAAAGGCTAACCATATGGCCTAGTCAGAACCTTAAATAAACACACTGAAACCAAACTGTGAATCAGGGGAGATTGTTTGATAAACTTGTTCTATGGATGAACGGAACCGATTAGAGCGTGCTAGAACATTATGTATGAGATTTACGAGCCAGTGAGAAGTAAACTGTCGCTTGACCATTTGGATTTTAAGCACAAAGGATTCTTCAGGATAGGCGAATTACCTCAGCAGCCTCAATTTCTTGCTCTTGCTTCATGATATCGAAAGAAAGAGGTTACAGCACGCAAACAAAGAGCGAGTCCGACTTGGTAAACTACGATTCCTGGGGTTGCCTGCGACCAGAAAACCAAGGAGGAGACTCGTCTGTTGGATTCCATGACAGGTAAATGGACAACACTGATTGTTTTCTTCAAATTATCTCCATAATCTCTAATCATAACATGATTGTGAGCCATACCCCAACACATAGCAAGCAATAGCAATGCAGCAGAAGTACTTCAAAAGGAACTAATCCTACTGCCCGAATTCTCCTCTCTACCTGAATGCTAGAACCTCAACAAACTTGGCTGTTATCTGACAACAATGAAACAAACATGCACCATTTTAGTCAGAACTTGAAGTCGAGAGCAACTTCTGTGGTTTTAGTGCTGTGGTGGATTTGCAACTTACTCCTGTCTCTTCCAAAATGGAATTCACAAAACATTCGAAAAGGCACTATTCAACCAAAGGCATCACGGAGAACACTGCAATATGACAGAAGACTGCTTCTCTAAAAGTCAACAGCTAAAAATGTCCCTGAGCTACTCTGAACTCACAGCCCAAAAAGAACCAAAAAAAGGGAATGATTTTGGATTTATGCTCAGGCACTCTGTCCTGCCAAATAAATTAACAGCAGTATCCCATCATACATTCCCTCTAGAACTGGGAACTAGACCGGACTGGCCACCAGTTCCACTTATAGGAACCGGGGACCGGACCGGTCCCTCACAGGACCAAACCAAACAAACAATTCCGGTCCGATTTGGTCCAGTCCTCGATGTTCACCCCTACCAGAGAGTACACTAAAAAGTCTTTGGAAGACCACCATCTCCTTCATCGGGTTTTGAGAAAGAGAGAGATTGAGATGGGAGTGAAACGAGCCACTCGAGGGACGGAGGGAGGAGAGAGAGATGGGACAGGGGGTCAAAGAAAGTTAAAGGATGAGAAAGAGAGATAGATAGATAGGTGGGACAAGAGGAGGGGCAACGGAAGTTAAGGAAGAGAGAGAGAGATGGGACAAGAGGGGTGGGGCAGCGGGGTTTAAGGAGGAGAGAGAGAGATGGGATTGGGGGGAGCGGGAATTGAAAAGAGAAGAGAGGGGGTGAGAAATAATACATACATATATATATGTACATACACAATGGATCGCTTTGGTCTGGTCCCATCCCCTTTGGAATTGGGAACCCAATCGGACCGACCACCGGTTCCACTTATAGGAACTGCGGATCAGGCTGGTCCCTCACAAGACCGGACCAAACCAGCCGGTCCGATCTAGTCCTCGATGCTCAATCCTACTCTGAACTTAGTTTGGGTATAAGTTTTTCTAGATTCGATAGAATATGAAAGGTAAAATTAACAAAAAAAGTTTTAAACTTATTGCATGGTACGACCAGCACTAACGTGAACAATGTTTACTATTTTTTATATTTTTATTTTCTTTTTTCATTCTTTCTCCGTCGATGGCCGGCAACTGGCCAAAGGCAACAATCGGCAAGGGTCGCCTCGGCCTCTAGCAAAACTCGACCTTGCCAGATCTGATGAGGATGAGGATTGCCTAAGGCTAGCGAGGTCGCCCCTTGCCAAATCCCAATGAGGGTGACCTTGCTTGAGGCTGACGAGGGTGACCCTAGCCGGTCATTGCCTTTAGCCGTTTGCCGGCCATCACCAAGGCTCAACGATCGGACCGGACTAATCCATTGTGTGTGTGTGTGTGTATATATATGTATTATTTCTCACCCCATCTCTCTTCCTTTTAATTCTCACTCCCCCCCTCCCCCGCGGTCTCGTCTCATCTCTCTCTCTCTCCTCCTTAACTCCCACTGCCCCTACCCCTCTTGTCCCATCTCTCTCTTTCTCTCTCTCATCCTTAACTCCCGTTGCCCCTCTCCTGTCCCACCTCTCTCTCTCTCTCTCTCTCTCTCTCTCTCTCTCTCTCTCATCCTTTAACTCCCTCTGACCCCTTAGTCCATCTCTCTCTCTCTCTCTCTCCTCCCTTCGTCCCTCGAGTAGCTCGTCCCACTCCTATCTCAATCTCAATCTCTCTCTCTCTCTCTCTCTCTCTCTCTCTCTCTCTTAAAAGTCGACGAAGGAGATGGTGGTCTTCTAGGGACTTTTTAGTGTACTCTCTGGACCTGATGATTGAGAAGGTGGTGTCCTGTTCTTTGAGGAACTGCAATTCATCTCTCTCTCCCTCTCTCTCTCTCTCTATAGCCGACGCCGATCTTCACCCAACCCCCTCCATTGCCAACCACTCAGTTGGCTTATGTTTGCCGTCACCAACCACTCAGCTGGCTACTCACCATCACCAAAGACTCAGCTCGATCTCGGCCCTTTGTTGGAAGAAGTTGTTCTGTCTCCACCGCCATCGACGTCGACGAGGAGTGCACCCTCCTCTCTATCGCTTACTTTGGATTCCTATAGATTTGTGGTGAACTTCTTATTTACCGGTCCCAGTAGAACCGGTTTCGATTTCGGTCTAATTCTAGTCTGGTCCCCGATCTCAAAAATTGGGGGACCAGGACTACCGGTCCGATCCCCAGTTCCATACGGGGACTGGACCAACCCGAACTATACATATCTCTAGATACTGCTCCAACTTAAAACATAATTTAACAATTTCAAATCCTTTCTTCCTCTTCTTTTTTTGTCCAGTAATTTTCTAGTTCCCCTATTTCTCTTACTAATATCTCCATCCAAAATGAGTAAATCTAAAAAATAAATAGAGGTTCTCACATACTATAAGATGTGGCCATGCCCTTCTTCTTATTACATTCTTAGGTCCACAAAATATTTTATAGGTGTTGTATCAAGAAGACCACGGATGAGGCGGCGATTCCTTATTGACCACTAAAGCAACTAAAACGTTTGAACAAAATGGCTCCTTCCTCAAACTTTCGTGGACCACACAAGCAGAGACCAGCCTAGAAATGGTGACAGAAAATCTGGACTTTCATAGTCTTTAAAGACATGTCAAACTGACAAGTTGGATCGAAAATGGTCTGATCCAAATTGACATATTTAGGTTGGGTTTGGTTCAGTATTCCCAAGGAGCTTTCGGCCTTTAAAGTTCCTTGAGGAAATGCCATGATATTTGGCAAACAACTTTCGACCAAATTCTGGTATTGGGAATGTTGAAAGTTTAATGTTAGAGGAATCAACATTAAATTTTCAGCATTTGCAAAACTGAATTAAACACACCCTTAATCCATTTTGATCAATTTTTATGTAATTCTGGTATTGGAAATGTTGAAAGTCTAATGTTCGAGGGACCAACATTAAGTTTTCAGCATTTGTAAAACTGAACCAAACACACCCTTAATCTATTTTGATCAATTTTTATGTAATACAAATCTCGTGATCCATATACAACTCAATTCATTTCCGACCCAATCCATATTGCCAAAACACTTCAATATTGAGGAGATTACTATAAATAAAAAAAACCTATTGCACTTATGTCAATTTAGTCATAAATATTTCAATTTGGCCAATTAAGTTCTAAACTTTTTGACATTTTACCAATGTGTTCATTAGATTAATTTTGGCTAGAAATCGCTGATGTGAACACTGACTATCTTATGTGGCACGGCTGGCGTTAACATGGACAATTTTTACATTTTTAATGATTTTTTTATTATATCGTTATTATATTCTTAATTTTCTTTCTCTTTTCTTTTCTTTCTATTATTTCCTTCTTCCTCCGTCGGTCGTTGAGCCTCGACAATGGCCGACAACAAGCTAAAGGCGATGATAGGCAAGGGTCACCCTCTTCGACCTCAAGCAAGGTCACCCTCATCAGGATTTGGCAAGGAGCAACCTCGCCAGCCTTAGGCAACCCTCATCCTCACTAGATCTGGCAAGGTTGAGCCTTGCTAGAGGTCAGCGAGTGTGACCTCACCTGAGGCCAGGGTGACTCTTGCCGATAGTTGCCTTCGGTCGCCGACCATCAGCGAAGAAAGAATGAAAAATAGAAAAAATTTAGAAAAAATAGTAAAAGTTGTCCACGTTAGCACTGGCCATACCACGTAGGATGACGTCTATATCAACGATTTCCGACTAAAATTAGCCAAATTGACTACATTGGGAAATTTTCAAAAGGTGTAGGACTAAATTGGCCAAATTGAAACATTTATGACTCAATTGACATATATGCAATAGGTTTAAAACTTTTTTGGTTAATTTCCCCTTTCATATTTTATCAAATCTAGAAAAACTTATACCAAACTAAGTTCAAAATAGGGGCAAGCATCGAGAACTAGACCGAATCGGGACCGGACCAAACTGGACCGGACCAGCCAGTTCGGTCTGGTCCTGTGAGGGATTGGTCCAATCCCCGATTCCTATAAGTGGGATTGGTGGTCGGTCCAGTCCAATTCTCGATTCCAGAGGAGATGGGATCAGACCGAACCGATTCATTGTGTGTGTGTATGTATTATTTTTCACCCCATCTCTCCTCCTTTTAATTTCCACTCCCCCTGTCCCATCTCTCTCTCTCCTCCTTAACTTCCGTTGCCCCACTCCTCTTGTCCCATCTCTCTCTCTCTCTCGTTGCCCCTCCTCTTGTCTCACCTATCTATCTCTCTCTCTCATCCTTTAACTCCCTTTAACCCCCCTGTCCCATCTCTCTCTCTCTCTCTCTCTCTCTCTCTCTCAAAACCCGACAAAAGAGATGGTGGTCTTCCAGAGACTTTTTAGTATACTCTCTAGTAGGGGTAAGCATCAAGGACCGGACCGCAGCAAGACCGGTCCAGTCCCCAATTCCTATAAGTGGAACCGGTGGACGGTCCGGTCCGATTTCCAATACTAGAAGGGATGGGATCAGATCGAATCGCCCGGACTGGATCGATCTATTCTCTATATATATGTGTGTATTATTTCTCACCCTCTTTCTCCTCCTTTTAATTCCCGCTCCCCCCCGTCCCATCTCTCTCTCTCCTCCTTAACCCCCGTTGCCCCACCTCTCTTGTCCCATCTCTCTCTCTCTCTCCCTCCTTAACTCCTGTTGCCCCCCTCCTATCCCACCTCTCTCTCTCTTTCTCTCTCTCAAAACCCGACGAAGGAGATGGTGGTCTTCCAAGGACTTTTTAGTGTACTTTTTGGACCCAACCACTAAGAAGGTGGTGTCCTATTCCTTTAGGAATTGTAGTTCATCTCTCTCTCCTCCTTGACCCCCGCTGCCCCACCTCTCTTGCCCCATATCTCTCTCTCTCTCTCTC
>BCNH02000006.1:16441480-16453257 GCA_001662345.2 Metrosideros polymorpha var. glaberrima | reverse complement strand
CTCTCTCAAAACCCGACGAAGGAGATGGTGGTCTTCCAAGGACTTTTTAGTGTACTTTTTGGACCCAACCACTAAGAAGGTGGTGTCCTATTCCTTTAGGAATTGTAGTTCATCTCTCTCTCCTCCTTGACCCCCGCTGCCCCACCTCTCTTGCCCCATATCTCTCTCTCTCTCTCTCTCTCTCTCTCTCTCTCTCTCTCTCTCTCTCTCTCTGGCCGACACCGATTCTTACCCGACCCCCTCTATCGCCAACCACTCAGCTAGTTGCTCACCGTCACCAAAGACGAATATCTAAGCTATTGTCCTTTTACCCATTTATGACCTATACATTTTGGGCCCTTTATTCTCAATATCCATTATGGCTAATCTTGGAAATAAAGAGTGATCCATTAATAACCAATTTAATCAAATATGGGTTCATAAATGGATTTTAGATCCATTTTGATAGGTCTACTCTCAGCTTCGAACTCACTGCTTTTTGGTAAATGCCGCATCTCGCGCATTATCACTTTATGGAAAAGGAAGTCAAAGAAGCAACCGGTGGAGAGAAAACCGTGCATGAAGAGAAAACTATGGATGAATAGGAAGTTCATGATGATAGAGAGGCAGGCAAAAAGGATGATGATGAGCACATCTTTAAGCTGTTCGTTCCAATCGATTGTTGTCCCGAAGATCCAACTTTCAAGTCCAATTAGTTCGATCCAGAAATCCAAGCCGTGAACCATGCTCGCCTAGGACTTAAAAGGTGAGCTTCTGGCTTCACTCTACCTGTCTAAAGAGCGACTGAAAACTCTAATGATAGAAAATCAAAAAGTAATTTCTAAAAACTCGAAGTTTAAAGATATATTTTGACGGCAAGGCTTACCGGCCTTGGGCAAGCCTTGTCGACCTTCCCCTCTGCCAGTCATCGGTTGTCGTTTAGGCCTAGCGACTAGCTAGAGGAAGAAGAGAAAAAAAAGGAAAAACATAACAAATATATTAAAATATTGTTAAAAATTATTCACGTTAGTGCCGGCCGCGCCACATAGGATGGCCAACGTCCACGTTAGCAAAATTTGGCCAAACTTAATCGGATAGACTTAATTGGCACAACATGAAAATGTTTAAAACTCAATTGGCAAAATTAAAAGGTTTAGAACTGAATTGGTAAAAGTACAATAGGTTTGAGACTTTTTAGACAATTTTGCTCTCTTAGCTTCAAACTCACTGCTTTTTGGTAAGTGCAATGCCACACCAATTATCACTTTCTAGAAATGGAAGCCAAAGAAGCAAATAGTGGAGAGAAAATCATGCAAAGTTAAATACAACAAAAGTGCCAAAAGTTATGTATAGAGCTTACTTAAGTGCCAAAAGTTTTCGTCAGCTCACTTAAGTGCCAAAATCGGAGAAAAACGATCACTTAAGTGCCAAATCAGGGAAATTCCGGCCAAATTTTACACGTGTCATTTATAATTAATTTTTTATTCGAAGTGGCAATTTGTTTTTTCTTAAAAAGTAAGTCCATATAAACTCCACGTGGATTTTTATATTCATTAACAAGCTGGAAAAATTTTAAAATAAGCTGAAAAAAAAAAAAAGAGGAGGGGAGCTGTTCGTAGCAGCGAAGGCTATGTAAGCCCTCACCATTGCCACCCCACCATCATCGGCAATGGGCAGCGAGAGTCGCCAAGCCCTTGTCAGTGGCCGGCAAGCCCCGCTGACTACAAGAGAGGGCAGGTGACCCTCGTCGAGGCTTGGGTGAGGTTTGCCAACCCTTGTGTAGCCACTAGCAAGGGTCGGCCACCAATGGCGGCCCCTTACCAAGCCTGGGTAAGGGCCAGTGACCCTCACCTAGGCCTCAACAAGGGCCTCTTGCCTGCAGTTGGCGAGGCTTTCGCGACCTCACCCAGATCTAGCGAGGGCCATTACCGCTCCACCTGCCCTTGCTCGTGGTCGGCGGGGTTGCAAAGGCCTTAGGCAAGGCCATCGCGGTTTCGCCAGCTATAGGTGAGGCTCTCTCACTAAGATCTAGCGAGGGCTTTCGCTGGCGGCCGCGAGCGAGCGAGACCAACCAGGGTCACTAGTGACCCTCACAACATAGAAAAAAAAAGGTTCAAAAATTCAAAAAATGATAAAAATTTTCACGTAGGACAACTCGCCAGAATTGGCACTCAAGTGAGCGTTTTTACTCCGATGTGGCACTCAAGTGAGCAAAAAAAAGTTATAACACTCAAGTGATCTCCGTACAAAAGTTAAGGCACTCTTGGTATCCTTCTGTCAACAATTTTTATTGTTCTCTGAAATTTGTAGAGGAAATTATGTTTACAAAGAACATGTGCTACTGCTAACAACGTTTTTTTTTGCTCTGTTACTCATAAAGGAAATTAGGAGCATAACATAATAATATACATTTAATTTCTTTAATACTTGAAGATGAGTGAAATTAAATTTGCAAAGGAGTATGAGCTAGCAATATATCTCTCTTATTGCTCTGATACATGTGAGGGCATATGCTTGCGATACATTTGTTTTTGCTCTGATGATTGTAGACGAAAAGTCGTCTATAAGCTCTTTTCCCTTTTTCTTCAAAAGACAGAAAATTTACAAGGACTCATCATTTATACTCTGACAATTATTGCTCTGCCGCTTGCTTCAAATCTTGAAGAGAAAGCATAAATCAGCTACCATGTTCTGATGCATAAATAAAAGAAAGTGACTCTACAAATGATATAACATCTATTTCTTCTATTTCTCCAAATCTGATCTTATTGTAAACTTGGTTAACTTTGAAGAGTCTATGCTTCTGACTTGTATTTCCTATATCTATTCATTCCATATCTCACATAGGAAATATATCATACATGCCAAGTGCTCTTATCTAAACTTTATATATCACTTTGGCATAAAGGCAAAAAGCTTTAATTTACCCGCAAAAATATTTCCAATATCGAAAGATATAGAAGGTTTGTCATCATAAAAAAAAAATGGGGAGTTTGTTGGGAAAATTTCCTATGTATTTTGAAGATGACAAAAAATTACGTGGATAAAATCGTCAAGTCTCAGTTCTTAATGCCTCGAAGATAAAAGGGCATCGTGGGTCAGATGCAACCAATTTTAGCCTAAATTATTTTTTGTCTCATAAAAAAATGTCAACTTTAGTTCAGGCTCTAATTCTAAAGCAAATTTTCCTTTTTGTTTCATAAAAAATACCAACTTTCAATCGGTATCCAAATTTAGCCTTGTCAAATTATCTGGCCCCTATCACATTTATATTTAATCATATCGCGAAAGATGTGATGTGTCATTCTACATGTATCACGCGACTCTCAGCTGTGTTGAAGTGGAAGTAGAAAATACTTTCTTAAAAAACCAACATACATAAACTAAAAAAGCATTATCTCTTAGATTTATTTAAATTCTTGTTTTTTACAATATCTTTAGGGAAGATTGTTCAAAAAGCCCTAAACCTATTGCACCTTAGCTAATTCAATCCTAAACATTGCAATTTTGCCAATTGAGTTCTCAACCTTTTCACGTTTTGCCAATTGAATTCATCGAACCAATTTTGACAGGAAATTGATGGCATGGTCGCTGACAATCCTACATGGCACAACTGAAGTTGACGTGGACATTTTAAAATATTTTTAAATTTTTTAATAATTTATTTGGTTATTTCGTTTCTTGTTTTTCTTTTCTTTTCTTTTTGGTCTAAGGGTTGGCAAGGGTCACTAGCTAACCCTTGTTGGCTCTAGGTGAGGGCCACGATGCCCTCACCAGATCTGGGCGTCGTAGCCTTGCCCAGATCGAGCGAGAGAGTCACGGTCCTCGCCTAGACCCTACGAGGGCCATGATGCCCTCGCCTAGCCCAGATTTAGTGAGAGCATTGCGGCCCTTGCCAAATTAGGGTGAGGTCGTGCGCCTTCACTTTGTTATGGGCAAGAGCCAACGCCTAGTGCCGAGGTGGGCGTCTAACCCTCACTTGTGGTCGGTAAGGGTCGACCACAACCCTTGCCGGCCCTCAAGCCAAAAATAAAGAAAACAAAAGTAAAAGAAAAAACAAAAGAATTATTAAAAAATTGTTTAAAGATATCCATGTCAGTGTTGGTCGTCGCTTGCCATGCCACGTAAGATTACCGGCGATTATGTCATCAATTTACAGCCAAAATTGGTCGGATTGACTCAATTGATAAGACGTGAAAAAATTTATGACTCAATTGGCAAAATTAAAAAGTTTAAGATTGAATTGGTTAAAGTGCAATAAGTTTAGGATTTTTTCGACAATTTTCCCACAATCTTTACCTTTATTCACTTTGAAGATTTATTTCCTGTATTATTCTCAGTCGGGTTCTCCACCTACAGTGTTTTCCTTGGTTCCATATGAGAACTATTTCAAGCAACGACAGTAGTAGCTGACCCATTCAATGCATTGATGAAAAGCTGACAACAGAAGGAACTAGAATAGTTGAGCAATGTTTCATGAATAGCTTGGACTTAATCTAATGTAAATCGGCTTAGTCTAATGTGCTCAGTGAAAAATGTAGAAGGTTTTCTTAAATCTTTGACGGAAGATAAGATAGTACAAGAACCACCATTGAAACCGTGCAAAAGTACAAAAGTACAAGGACCATGAACATAATTTTGGTTGTTACTGTTAGTGTCGGGGATATATGTTGTTCTCCAGTGCTCAAGTCAGTGAATTCCGCTAAGATTTGGACAGACTTGTTGAAAGATGCCTTTAAG
The DNA here is from genome assembly GCA_001662345.2 of Metrosideros polymorpha var. glaberrima. NCBI lineage: Eukaryota > Viridiplantae > Streptophyta > Magnoliopsida > Myrtales > Myrtaceae > Metrosideros > Metrosideros polymorpha. The sequence goes on along the minus strand of BCNH02000006.1, from coordinate 16,448,538 downwards.
TCGGAATTGGAAAGTAGTATGGGGGTTCAAAGTTGTCACGAAACATAAAAGAGGGACCAAAATCAAACATGTGCAAAAGGAAGGGCACCCAATTGTAACTTTTCCTGGTTCTAATTTCTATGAAATAATTCACGAGAATCAAAGTAAAGAAAACTGATAATCTTCAATTAAGCATCGCATGGGTTTCATACTACTATAGGAAAAAAAAAGGGTAATAACATTATAAATACCTAAAATTTCGTTTGTTTTACAATCAAATACCTAAATTTCCTTTTTGTTCAATCAAGTACCTCAACTTTACAAATTTTGCTCAACATGAGGCCTCTATGAATCAATCGTTCTATTGCGGAAATAAGCGATCGAACAATAAAATAAACTAAATAATGAAATAAATCGGATACCAAATTTACGTGATTCAATTGTAGTGATGTCCACGGGGAAAGTAGCAACAAATACCACTATAGATCAAGTGATGTAGTGGAAATTATAACTACACTCGAATCACTCAAACATTTTCACTGTTTTTCAAGCCCCAATTACACCTAATAACTCACACAGTGTTCAGTTCCGCAATTCCTCATGTAATAATTTCTCAATCTCACAAAGGAATTAACAAATCTTACCACAAAATTTTATCAGCTTGAATACTAATTTCATGGGTTGTAATTCTCGAAAAAAATCCACAAAGAATATTAACTATCAAGCGCTTATATCTAATAACTTACACAGTGTTCAATTCCACAGTTCCTCACGAAATATTTTCTCAATCTCACAAAGGAATTAACATATCTTACCACAAAATTTTATCAGCTTGAATACTAATTTCATGGGTTGTAATTCTTGAAGAAAATCCACAAAGAATATCCACTGTCAAGCGCTCGAACGGCACTTCAAGGACTCTTCTTCACGTCAACAACGGCGCTTCTCAACACTCTCATACGAAACAGAGAATATATATTTATATGTGCCAAAAATTGGTCCAAGTCAAAAGTCCACAGTTGACTTTCCAAAATCAACCCTTCTCTCCAACGTGCAGTAGATTTCCGTATATTTCCTTTTTTTCTTTTGCTTGGAATCCTTGTCCAACTGAAACTCGTACACCATAAAAGGAATCTATCTCCATATCATATATTCAGGCATCCACAAATAATAATTTATTTTGAGTCGGATTTGTTCACGAACTCAAATTCGAGACATATTTTAACACATTCAACTATATGATTTTGCTGACGTGGCTCACTTACATAGCAAAAGTTAAGCCTAATTGCTGACCCAGCTCGCCTGCTATGCCAAATTATACCATCTTTATTTTGATGTCGGCTTGTGAGGAGAGAGAAAAAGTATTGACTTGGACAATATTGACAATGTAATATATCTTTGTTGACGCGATATCAATTCAAGATGCCATATCATATGCCAACAGGATAATTAACTTTTGACATATTCAATCCATGATTATTACGGCAATATTATATTGACCCGGATTTGACAGGTTGAGTTACTTGATTGAAAATAAAAAGAAAAGTTTAATACTCGATTTGAAGTGGACAAATGTTTGGGCACTTGTGTTGTCAATACCCTAAAGGAAATGCCATTGGAATATTTTAAGTAAACATGCTCAAGACATAAATGGGCACGATTGCCAGTTCAGTAATCTGAATATGCTAGTATGAAATAGCAACAATGGGACTCGATACAACATGATGGTGTTGATCAGTCCATTTAAGGTAACCATAAGTCACTCTTGGGGCACTCCCATCGACTTCTACAGTCAGACCAAAACTCTGCTTCTCATACTTCCGAGTGAATGTGAGATTGCTTGGCCGTACTGTGACTTTCATTTCCTTCGGACTCGCCACAATCGCTTGGTAAACAGATGAATCATCTCCCACATTTGTCACCATCCTTTTGAAGCTCTTAACTTTGGTCGAGCCGGTGTTGTTCGAAAACACGGCGATGAAAGACGGGTAGTTCAGGTCGCTGTCACTTTGGCTACAATTCCACTGGCCTCTCCGGATGACTGCACTCATCTGCTTCTTGGTATATCCCAAGCTGCAAAGAAATTCGATATAATCTTGCAAGTATAGGTCATATATAATTCCAGGGTCCACGGCTTTGTTAGGATCGATATGACCTGCTCCGAAATCTAAAGGTGTGGCAGCACGTCGCCACAGTTGATCTTTCAAGGTCATCCCGGTGTTATCCATGGTGTATGCTGTGGTCATCATCGCCGATTTGATGGCCGCTGGGCTCCAATCTTTGTGCACGGCCTTTAGCAAAGCGGCAACCCCGGCAATATGTGGTGCCGCCATGGATGTGCCTGAGTGAAGCGCGTAATCGGTCACTAGATTGTATGGGCCAACTTCCATAAAAGGCCTGTTTGGCACAACTGCAGCTAATATATCAACTCCTGGAGCAAGAATATCTGGTTTCAAGATGCTTGGATTGATCGGATCCGGCCCTCTTGACGAGAAATCAGCAACTTGAGGCGCTGGGGTTATGCCCAATTTGGTCTGCAAGAACCTCATACTCACAGTTGCGTTGTTTTGTCTTCTCAGGTAGTCCCTTATTGGAGTTCCTGAAGAAGTTGGTATGACCACAGCGGGGATGGAGTAGTCCTCAGGATCCAAATTTAACACATCGCTCAAGAGAATTGCCGCGTATGCTCCTTTGTTATCAAGTTCTTTGACCTGACTGTACAAATCCACCGTATTGTTGTTGTCACACAAAACTACCTTTCCAGCAATTTCTTTTGGTTGGAGTGCTGATAAGCGGCATTTCGCTTTGCCGGGGTTGTCCTTGCCATAAAATACTTGTGCATCAGTTATGTAGATGCTCTCAGGGAAATATGACGTGCCCTCTATAGTTAATCCATTTCCCAGGGTTGAAGTCGCGACTAAGCTTCGATCGATAGTTCCAGCTCCTACTGTCATAATCCAGGGAGCTCCATTGTACGTGGAGTTATAGGCCCTATCATTTCCAGCTGCGCAGATGACGATGATTCCCTTCTCAATTGCTGACAAAGATGCTATGGCAATCACATCGTTGAAGTATGGTGTGAACGAGAGACCAATAGACAAAGACATGACATCTACTCCGTCAGCAATTGCTTGATCCATTCCAGCAAGCACATCGCTTGATGCGGACTCGTCCTTGCCAGTTGCCCACAAAACTTTGTACATCGCAACATGAGCTGTCGGTGCTATTCCTCTAGCTATCCCGCCTGCATATCCGAAATGACTTGCTCCATTTACAGGGGACCCTGCAGCAGTGGACGATGTGTGTGTGCCGTGACCAATGAAGTCTCTAGCGGAATTGTAGTCATACTTTTCGGATATGTTTCTTCCGGCAGCTGCAAGGCCCTTGCTAAAAGACCGAGCTCCAATGAGCTTACGATTGCAGTTAGATGGGCTGAAGGCAGTGCCGTTCTCGCACTCGCCTTTCCATCTAGGAGGCACTGGTGGCATCCCATTGTCGCTGAAGCTGGCGCTCTCCGGCCATATTCCTGTGTCGAGGATTCCGATGATGACACCTTCTCCATATGAGCTAGTGGGCCACAGTCCAGAACTGTGCTTTAGGCCGAGGAACTTGCTGCTGTGAGTTGTGAACAGCTTGCCAAAGGACTCTTTCAGCGTCATTCGATGAGCAGGAGACTCTTCAATCTTGGCTAGCTCAGACGGCATGAGCCTGGCGCTAAAACCGTGTATGACGTGGTTGTATGAATAGAGAAACTTGTCCTCGCCATTGCGGAGAGTTGGCAATGATGAGTCCACGGTAGCACGGTGCCATGACTCGTGGGTTAAAAAAGACGCTGGTTTCTGTGAATGGTCCATGTGGATGATGTATGTCTGGCGTTCGTCGGATTCCGACATCGCAAAGCTTGTCACCACAGACAATAGAAGTAGCTGTAGTAACGTGCTTCGTGAAGCTGAACTAGACGGATTTGTTGCCCTGCTAGTCATGTCTAATGAAAGGCTAAAAGGAAGTGTTGAGAGGTTAGCTACTTGCACATTTCAAATGAATGTGCATGGGCTTATATATAGAAAGATAGCCTGGTCTCTTTTCGTTTGTTGCTTCTGTTCAGAGGGAAGTAAAGAACGGGAAGTTTCAATGCTCTTGAAAAGTCCCTGTTATGTTCTTTTGCTCGTCTCACCACCACAAGTGCCGAAACTCCTTGTGCTAAGGAGCCGGTCGGTCTCTTCAGACAGTACACTTGAAGACCAAAGCGAATGCCGTACGACAACATTCTTAAAATAACAAAAAACCATGCCGCTCACTTATATGTGGTTTCATATGCTTGTTCAAGATCTGACAATTATGCTGGAATTGCAGTTTTCATTATGTACAGTGTTAACACCTGGTTTTTGCATAGGCAACAAAAAAAAGAAGACAAAAATAGATAAATAGAGAATTTCTTTAAAAAGTTATTATTATTATTATTAATCTAAAAAAAGAAGAAGAGTTTCGGACCAAGTCAGATCCACGCCCTGGCCCGCGAATGACCCGGCCCCTTTTTCTTCCCTTCTTAGCTTGGCCTGGTCCCCTTTTCCCTCCTTCATTTCCTATCCGTTTCTCTCACATTACCGCTCACCATCACTCACCTCTAACGCCCTCCACCACACATCCTCACCTTTTCCTCCTTTCTCTCAGTTCAGCACACTACCATCACCTATTCTATACTCCACCATCAAATCACTTTCCCAACTCACCTCACTCACTCCCACTCACTATTTGCATTAGGGGCAAGCATGGTTTCAAGTTCTTACTCGGAACCTAAAAACCATACCGATGAAAATCTGTCGGTTCCAAGTTTCAAGGTGTGCGAGGTAGGTTCCAGGTTTCAAAAATTGAGGAACCTGTTTCGATTGATAGATTCCAAGTTTTAGGTAGATGGAACTTGGAACCTGGAATAAGTTTGTGTTTAATATACTTGTTCAAGATCTGACGATTATACTAGAATTGCAATTTTTGATTATGTGCAGTGTTAACACATGGTTTTTGCATAGGCAACAAAAAAAACAAAAAAAGATAAATAGACAATTTCTTTAAAAAGTTATTATTATTATTATTATTATTATTATTATTAAAAAAGAAGAAGAGTTTCAGACTAGGTCAGATCCACACCCTGGCCCGCGAACAACCCGGCCCCCTTTTCTTCCTTTCTTAGCTTGACCTGGTCCCTTTTTCCCTCCTTCATTTCCCTTCCATTTCTCTCGCATTATCGCTTACCATCACTCACCTCTAACGCCTTCCACCACACATCCTCACATTTTCCTCCTTTCTCTCACATCCACACACTACCATCACGTACTCTACACTTCACCATCAAATCACTCTCCCATCTCACCTCACCCACTCCCACTCACTATCTGCATTAGGGGTGAGCATGGTTCCAAGTTTTTACTTGAAACCTAAGAACTGTATCGATGGAAATCTATCGGTTCCAAGTTTCAAGATATGCAAAGTAGGTTCTAAGTTTAAAAAATTGAGGAACATGTTTCAACTGGTAGGTTCCAAGTTCTAGGTAGGTGGAACCTGTAATAAGTTTGTGTTTTTTTATTTTATTTTCGTGCGATCCTGCGGTATTCCATGACATCCGATGATGATTGTTTAATCTAAAACCACTAGTCTAAGCTTCTACTTTTGGTGATATTTAAAACTGAGACATTTACTTTATTAATATTTCATATTTTTCGTATGTCCAAATATATGTTGTGATCAGTGGATTGTTGCAGCACGTGATGATCATTAAGGGTGATAATTTAGTACAATTGTTTAATTAAGAATATAGGTGGAACCTAAAACCTATAACAGAGTAGGTTCCAAGTAAGTTCCAAGTTCCAACCTTAGAATCTATAACAATGTAGGTTCCAAGTTTTAGGGTATACATAGTAGGTTCCAAGTTCTAAAAAATGATGAACCCGTTCCGACAAATTGGTTCCAAGCAGAACCTGTACGGAACCTGGAATCGCTTACTCCTAATCCGCACCTAGACATGCTCAACACTCAATGGGACTTAACCAAAAAAACCAAGAGAGAGGGAAGAGGAGCAGAGAGAGAGAAAGAGAAGCGTGAGCAAGGAGAGGAGATGTCACGCCCCAGGCCCTCGAGCACGCGACCATTCTTATCACTTATCCTTTGGGTCAATAAAAATGCGACATCCCAGGACGCGTCGACGACCCATTCATTTTATCTTTCAATTAACGCATGTGGAAACGAATAACAATACCCGACAACAGGGATAGTAGGAAAAACAGCATAGCAAACAGCGTTACCAAAACATGCTTTCTTTTATTTATAAACATGTTAACCCTAAGAAGTATATTTACAAGCCCTCTCTCTTGGGCTACTTCCTTCTCGACCTACAAAAAGATACAGGGAGTTGGGTTAACCTCTCTCTGCTACTCTACAGGGTTACTTCTAAAAAGGTGTCAGCTTTCCAAGCCTGACCTAAGGGTAGTTCTCCTTCTCCGAATTAGACTCCGGATCCTCCACGACGCCATCTGGAACTACCAGGTCTACGAGATCCCAGGATGCTCCTCTAGGTCCTCCTCCATTAGGACCGTCAAAGCCCCTCAGTGGGCTAAAAAGAACGTTGCCATGACGCATGAAACACGCCTCGAACCGATGGGGGATTAAATGCATTAACCTCTCGTCAACCCAGATGGTCGTAATATGCAACTCGAAGAAGTAATCCTTGTTAGGGATCAAATACGGTTTAATTTCGAGGCTTTGATCCATCAGTACCCCGAACCGTACTATCTTGGTATTCATACTACGAGTCTGAAAAATGTTTAACGACAACTAGTGAGATAAAAATCTCAGTAAGTTAATAACCTAAGCCTCGCGCAAGGTGCCGATTCACCTAGAGCAAACCCTAAACATGCAACTCAACTTCGAAGGCAGATCAATAGCAAGCAACTCTCGCTCTACACAACATATATCACGTTCGGTCGACTCAACTCAATCAATAGGCAAATCACAGGCATTCTTACCTTGCCTCGGCACATGCACACGCCCTGCATGTTANNNTTCATACTACGAGTCTGAAAAATGTT